>JAJJWW010010441.1:0-120117 GCA_023531295.1 Papaver armeniacum
TCAACAATGTTGTCGAATTAATAGCCTTAACGGATGCATGTAAGGAGGCGTAATGGCTTAGGAACCTACTTATGGAAATTCCATTTTGGAAGAAGCCAACTCCGGCGGTCTTGATTAATTGTGATAATCAAGCTACCATCTATAATGTCTCAAATAAGACTTATAATGGAAAGTCAAGACATGCAAGTCTTAGACATCAAATGGTTAGGCAACTACTCAAGAGGAGTGGTTACGGTTAACTTTATTGAATCAAAGAGAATTTGCGGACCCATTTATGAAGAGTCTACCAAGTTCGGTGGTTTCAATAAAAAGTAAAGAAATGAGACTAAGGTCTTGAAAGAAGTTTGATCTCCCATAGTAGAAACCCAACCTATGTTTTGAAAAAGATAAACAAGGTTCAATGTGGTACCAACAAGTTATGGATGTAGATTATGGAGCACTAATATAAAACTTCCCATTTCTAATTAGTGGCCGGGTTCGCAAGAAAATAGGATGGATGTAAATCCTTAATGAGTCTGTGATTAGTAAAAGGTGTATCGCGTAAACACCTTCGAGACTTACCTATATGAGTATATGGAAATCGGGCCGTTTCCCTAAGAGAAGAAGACCGTCTCTAAAGAAGACTCATGAAAAGGATATAAGCACAAGGCCATTAATGTGCTTGGCTACAGAACACATGATTTATGAAATCAATATGTGTGGAGACTCTAAGGTTTTATCATAAGGGATACTTGGTTCAAGACTAGTTTCACCATAGGATCTCGATAAGGCTTTGAGTTTCTTACACTAAGTGAAGGTTCAAATCCAAAAGATACCTATCATTTATGTGTTGATTTCAACGATGATGCTTAGTCTCAATTATGCTTGAACTACGTTGGCTTGATCCCACTCAGTGCACGAGGCGCTCACTTCGGTGATGCACTACTGACGATTTAAAAGTTTTTAACTTTGTTTTATGGTTTTTTGAAAATAAGGGGAGAATGTTGGAATATTTTCAACAACGCTATCCAAGGAAGAATTTTTGGTTCGGTGGTAAATGTTTTCGGACTGCTACAAACATATCCGTAATATTCAATCCAAATGACACCATTGATGTCTCGATGATGAAGAAACCCATCGCCTCGTGAAGAGAAACTGTTGGTGAAAAGATGCATAAAACCCCTATAAATGTCTTCTCCCATAACTCGTTGAAAACACATCGAAAAACCTTCTCTCGTTTTCTCTCCTTTTCTAAAGCATCATCGAAGTTTTTGTTCACATGTGTTCTTGATTGAATCAAGGGGTACAAACCTTGAATTCAATTTCCGTTGTAGGGCTTTCATTGTATCCCAAGGCATTATTTCACATACCTGTTGTAATCGCCAATTTATTGGGAGGGTAGAAATAATTGTCTAAAATAAATCGTATGAGCCTTGAAAGCTTTTGAGTACAACAATTTCTTTTGTGTTTTTTCATCCTCTGCTTTAACCTAAATTTCCAACAGCAGTTTTAGACAATTAGTTTCGCAATGGAGGGTGAATCTTCAACTTGAATGCTACCGCACAATCCCCGCAAGTGATGAACCAAACCCTTACTCGATCGAACGTTTTGATGGTGAAAATTTTACTCGTTGGCAAGAGACTGTGAAGTTTTTCCTGATCACCATCAAGTTATGGTACATACTTGAAGATGGATTGGAGGAGATTCCTGCACCGTCAGACAAAGATACTCCTGATTTGATTACCAAACGAAAGAAGCGCCAGGAAGATGATTTCATGTGCCGTGGTCATATTTTGAATGCCCCGAAACTCCTCACATAATGCACATCGGAGTATTGCGACTGCAAAGGATTTATGGATCGCGCTTGACAACAAATACAAGATTTCTCAAGCAAGCAACAAGAAATTCCCGACTTGCAACTTCATGGATTTTAAGATGGTTGACAATTAAGTCAATCATTGCCTGTGTCAGTGAACTTTTACTCATTGTTAATCATCTTAAGGATGCTGGAATTGAACTTCCTTCTGCGTTTGTTATCAGGGTTATTATTTCTCGTCTTCCCCCTTCTTGGAATGGTTATAAGAAGAAACTCAAGCATGCTGAGACTGACTATGATTTAGAGGCATTACAACGTCATCTTCGAATAGAAGAGGACTCTCGTAAACGAGAACTTAAGGATAGTCCACACCGAAAACCATTCTAAGGTGAATAGCGTAGAGACACCGAATTCCTTGAAACCTAAGAATGATACTCAGTTTAAGAAGCATCATCCCAACAAGAAGAGTAAGAAGAAGGGCAATTGCTACTTCGTGATAAACCCGCCATTTTGCTCGTGGATCGTCTCAAAAAGAAACAACAAACAGTAACCGTAAAAGGAGGCAAATATGGTCGATGACAAACTTGTGATTGCGGTGCAAGCCGCCAATGCTATTGCTTTGAAACTGGGGTGGATGGTGGTACGACAATGGTGCAACCGTCCATATACGTAAGGATAGAAATCTTTACAAGACATACGAACCTAAGGAGTGGAGAAGGAAACGAAGTTGTCTCCGCAAACGGCCAACACAAAGAAAGTCATTGGGAAAGGCACTGTTGAACTCTCATTTACTTCGGGAAAGATTGTTACTCTTACTAATGTGTTACATGTCCCCGACATTGTAAAGAACCTTGTTTAAAAGCGACCTTGTTATGAAGGTCGGATTCAAGACGACCTATGAGTCTAATAAGTTTGTATTGTCCAAAAATGGTGTGTTTGTTGGACAAGGATATGCTTGTAATGGGATGATTAAGCTTAATTTAATAAATAATGGTTCTCGCTTATATTGTTGACTCGTTAATTTATGGCATGCTAGGTTTGGTCATGTGAATTATGGTTCTCTTAGAAACATGAAACGATTAGGTTTGATTTATGATTGAAATTTTGATCATGCTTCTAAATGTGAAATATGTGTGCAAGCAAAGATAACTAGAATTTCCCATAAGTCTGTAGTACGAAATTCTTCCTTACTTGAATTAGTACACAGTGATGTGGGTGATTTGCATGGTTCTGCCACTCGTGGTGGAAATAAGTATTATGTCACTTTTATAGAGGATAGTACTAGATATGCTTATACATATTTGATGAAATCTAAGGATGATGTTTTTGACATATTCAAAATATACAAAGCAGAAGTAGAGACACAATTAGGACTGAAAATTAAGATTTTACGTTCTGATCGTGGTGGTGAATATTTTCCTAATGAATTTAAATTCTTTTGTCAAGAGCATGGTTTAATTCATCAATTTACTGCACCTTATACACCTCAACAAAATGGTATGGCTGAAAGGAAAAATAGAACTTTGATTGATATGGTTAATTGCATGCTTATAAGTTCTAGTTTGCCTAATTCTTTGTGGGGTGAAGCTATGTTGTCTGCATGTTATATTTTGAATAGAGTTCCTTTGAAAAAGAAGAATGTTTCTCCTTATGAATTGTGGTTTAAGAGGAAACCAAACTTGAAGAGACTTAAAGTCTGGGGTTGCTTAGCATATGTTCGAAAGCCTGATCCTAAAAGACCAAAACCGGGAAACAGGCTTATAAATGTGCTTTTGTGGGATACTCTCTTAATAGTATCACCTACACATTTTTAATCCTTGACACTTTTGAGATTATAGAATCTGTAGATGTGGAATTCTTTGAGAACTTAAATAGGAACAGTTCTCAAATGCAACCCATGGAGAACTCATTGTTACCTAGTCTAGAATCTGAAGAGACTAATGAGAATGATGATCATTCTATTCCTACTCGAGACATGGAGGATACTTCTAAACCCATAGAAGATATCGAACCTAGAAGGAGTAAGAGAGCAAGAATAGAGAAAAATTTTGGTCCAGACTTTATAACATATCTTGTAGAAGGTAATAAGAATAGAATTCTTAGTGTTACCAAATATGTTATGCATGTTGATGATGACCCTAAAACTTATGCTGAGGCTATGAGTTCCAAATATGCTAGTTTTTGGAAAGAGTCTATCAATGATGAAAAGAATTCTCTTTTGACCAACGGTACTTGGATATATTGTGATTTACCTCCGGGCGTAAAGCCTATTGGATGTAAATGGATTTTCAAGAGAAAGATGAATGCCGATGGTTCCATTGATAAGTTCAAAGCCAGATTAGTTGCTAAGGGTTATAAGCAAATACATGGAATTGATTACTTTGATACATATGCTCCTCGTTGCTCGCATCTCATCTATTCGTTGTTTAATAGCACTTGCTTCTATTCACAAGTTAATTATTCATCAAATGGATGTCAAAACCGCCTTCCTAAATGGAGATTTGGAAGAAGAAATATATATGGAACAACCTGAAGGTTTCATATTGCCAGTGCCAAGAAAAGAAGGTTTGCAAGTTAGTAAAATCTCTTTATGGCTTGAAGCAAGCTCCCATGCAATGGCATGAGAAGTTTGACAAAGTGGTTTTGTCATATGGTTTTGTGGTGAATGATGCAGATAAATGTATCTATAGTAAGCATGATAGTTTGGATGTGTAATTCTATGTTTGTATGTTGATGATATGCTTATTTTTGATCCGACATATTCATTGTGGAAGAAACAAAGAAGTTTCTTAGCTCTAACTTTGATATGAAGGATTTAGGAGAGGCTGATGTAATCTTGGGAATTAAGATCCTAAGAAAGGGAAATGAGTTGGCTTTAACCCAATCTCATTATATTGAGAAATTTCTCAAGAAGTATGGTCACTTTGATGACAATCCAAGACCTACTCCTTTAGACCATACTATCAAGTTAAAGAAGAACACCGGACGTACTCATGCACAACTTGAGTATTCCAAAGGTGTCATTGGAAGTCTTATGTATGCTATGCATTGCACAAGACCGGACATAGCCCAAGCCGTGGGAGTGTTATGTCGTTTCTCAAGTAATCCAGGGATATGAACACCGGAAAGCGCTTTCAAGAGTTATGGCTTACTTGAAAGGTACAATGAATTTTGGCTTGCATTACCAAGGCTATCCCGCCGCAGACCGGAAGGGTACAGCGATGCTAACTGGGAACGATGTAGAGGCCAAGTCCAAATCAACGTCTGGATGGATCTTTACATTAGGGGTGCCTTTGTGTCTTGGAGTTCCAAGAAGTAGACTTGTATTTCGATTCAACAATGTTGTCAGAATTAATAGCCTTAACGGATGCATGTAAGGAGGCGAATGGCTTAGGAACCTACTTATGGAAATTCCATTTTGGAAGAAGCTAACTCCAACGGTCTTGATTAATTGTGATAATCAAGCTACCATCTATAATGTCTCAAATAAGACTTATAATGGAAAGTCAAGACATGCAAGTCTTAGACATCAAATGGTTAGGCAACTACTCAAGAGGGAGTGGTTACGGTTAACTTTATTGAATCAAAGAGGAATTTGGCAGACCCATTTACGAAGAGTCTACCAAGTTCGGTGGTTTCAATAAAAAGTAAAGAAATGGGACTAAGGTCTCGTGAAAGAAGTTTGATCTCCCATAGCGTAAAACCCAACCTATGTTTTGAAAAAGATAAACAAGGTTCAATGTGGTACCAACAAGTTATGGATGTAGATTATGGAGCACTAATATAAAACTTCCCATTTCTAATTAGTGTTGGGTTCGCAAGAAAATAGGATGGATGTAAATCCTTAATGAGTCCGTGATTAGTAAAAGGTGTATCGCGTAAACACCTTCGAGACTTACCTATATGAGTATGGAAATCAGGCCGTTTCCTAAGAGAAGAAGACCGTTCTCTAAAGAAGACTCATGAATCAAGGATATAAGCACATGGCCATTAACGTGATTGGCTACGAACACATGATTTATGAAATCAATATGTGTGGAGACCCGGTTTTATCATAAGGGATACTTGGTTCAAGACTAGTTTCACCATAGAATCTCGATAAGGCTTTGAGTTTCTTACACTAAGTGAAGGTTCAAATCCAAAAGATACCTATCATTTATGTGTTGATTTCAACGATGATGCTTAGTCTCAATTGTGCTTGAACTACGTTGGCTTGATCCCACTCGGGTACGTAGGCAGTCACTTCGGTGATGCAGTCACTCCGATTTAAAAGTTTTTAACTTTGTTTTATGGTTTTTGAAAATAAGGGGAGAATGTTGGAATATTTTCAACAACGCTATCCAAGGGGGGGTCCTGGGGCAATGTGAGTAATAAGTTTCGACTGCGTTACAAACGTATCCAGAATATTCAAATCCAAAGACACCATTGATGTCCGATGATGAAGAAGACCCATCCGAGTGAAAAGATATGTTGGAAAAGATGCGAAAACCCCTATAAATGGCATCTCCCATAACTCGTTTAAAAACACATCGAAAAACCTTTCTGTTTTCTCTCTTTCTAAAGCATCATCGAAGTTCTTTGTTCACATGTGTTCTTGATTGAATCAAGGGGTACAAACCTTGAATTCAATTTCCGTTGTAGGGCTTTCATTGTATCCTGAAGGCATTATTTCACATACCTGTTGTAATCGCCAATTTATTGGGAGGGTAGAAATAATTGTCTAAAAGAAATCGTATGAGCCTTGAAAGCTTTTGAGTACAACAATTTCTTTTGTGTTTTTCATCCTCTATTTGAACCCATTTTCCAACAGTTTTAGACAATTAGTTTCTGGCAATGGAGGGTGAATCTTCAACTTGAATGCTAACGCACAATCCCCCGCAAGTGATGAACCAAACCCTTACTCGACCGGAACGTTTTGATGGTGAAAATTTTACTCGTTGGCAAGAGACGTGAAGTTTTTTTCGATCACCATCAAGTTATGGTACATACTTGAAGATGGATTGGAGGAGATTCCTGCACCGTCAGACAAAGATACTCCTGATTTGATTACCAAACGAAAGAAGCGCCAGGAAGATGATTTCATGTGCCGTGGTCATATTTTGAATGCCCTGGAAACTCCCGTTTTACAATGCACACGGAGTATTGCGATTGCAAAGGAATTATGGATACGCGCTTGACAACAAATACAAGATTTCAAGCAAGCAACAAGAAATTCGACTTGCAACTTCATGGATTTTAAGATGGTTGACATTTAAGTCAATCATTGCAGTGTCAGTGAACTTTTACTCATTGTTAATCATCTTAAGGATCTTGGAATTGAACTTCCTTGCGTTTGTTGTCGGGTTATTATTTCTCGTCTTCCCCCTTCTTGGAATGGTTATAAGAAGAAACTTAAGCATGCCGAGACCGACTATGATTTAGAGGCATTACGGCGTCATCTTCGAATAGAAGAGGACTCGTAAACGAGAACTTAAGGATAGTCCACAGTCTGAAAACCATTCTAAGGTGAATAGCGTTGAGACACCGAATTCCTTGAAACCTAAGAATGATACTCAATTTAAGAAGCATCATCCCAACAAGAAGAGTAAGAAGAAGGCCAATTGCTACTTGCGGACTTGAGCCATTTTGCTCGTGGACTGTCGTCTCAAAAAGAAACAACAGCAGAACAAGAAAAAGGAGGCAAATATGGTCGATGATAAACTTGTGATTGTGGTGCAAGCCGCCAATGCTGTTGCTGAAACTGGGGGTGGATGGTGGTACGACAATGGTGCAAACCATCCATATCTCGTAAGGATAGAAATCTTTACAAGACATACGAACCGGTTGAGTGGAGAAGGAAACGAAGTTGTCTCCGCAAACGGCCAACACAGCAAAGTCATTGGGAAAGGCACTGTTGAACTCTCGTTTACTTCAGGAAAGACTGTTACTCTTACTAATGTGTTACATGTCCCTGACATTGTAAAGAACCTTGTTTCCGACGACCTTGTTATGAAGGATGGATTCAAGACGACCTATGAGTCTAATAAGTTTGTATTGTCCAAAAATGGTGTGTTTGTTGGACAAGGATATGCTTGTAATGGGATGATTAAGCTTAATTTAATAAATAATGGTTCTCGCTTATATTGTTGACTCTGTTAATTTATGGCATGCTAGGTTTGGTCATGTGAATTATGGTTCTCTTAGAAACATGAAACGATTAGGTTTGATTTCTGATTGCAATTTTGATCATGCTTCAAAATGTGAAATATGTGTGCAAGCAAAGATAACTAGAATTTCCCATAAGTCTGTAGTACGAAATTCTTCCTTACTTGAATTAGTACACAGTGATGTGGGTGATTTGCATGGTTCTGCCACTCGTGGTGGAAATAAGTATTATGTCACTTTTATAGAGGATAGTACTAGATATGCTTATACATATTTGATGAAATCTAAGGATGATGTCTTTGACATGTTCAAAATATACAAAGCAGAAGTAGAGACACAATTAGGACTGAAAATTAAGATTTTACGTTCTGATCGTGGTGGTGAATATTTTCCTAATGAATTTAAATTCTTTTGTCAAGAGCATGGTTTAATTCATCAATTTACTGCACCTTATACACCTCAACAAAATGGTATGGCTGAAAGGAAAAATAGAACTTTGATTGATATGGTTAATTGCATGCTTATAAGTTCTAGTTTGCCTAATTCTTTGTGGGGTGAAGCTATGTTGTCTGCATGTTATATTTTGAATAGAGTTCCTTTGAAAAAGAAGAATGTTTCTCCTTATGAATTGTGGTTTAAGAGGAAACCAAACTTGAAGAGACTTAAAGTCTGGGGTTGCTTGGCATATGTTCGAAAGCCTGATCCTAAAAGACCAAAACTGGGAAACAGGGCTTATAAATGTGCTTTTGTGGGATACTCTCTTAATAGTATCACCTACAGATTTTTAATCCTTGACACTTTTGAGATTATAGAATCTGTAGATGTGGAATTCTTTGAGAACTTAAATAGGAACAGTTCTCAAATGCAACCCATGGAGAACACATTGTTACCTAGTCTAGAATCTGAAGAGACTAATGAGAATGATGATCATTCTGTTCCTACTCGAGACATGGAGGATACTTCTGAACCCATAGAAGATATCAAACCTAGAAGGAGTAAGAGAGCAAGAATAGAGAAAAGTTTTGGTCCAGACTTTATAACATATCTTGTAGAAGGTAATAAGAATAGAATTCTTAGTGTTACCAAATATGTTATGCATGTTGATGATGACCCTAAAACTTTTTTTGAGGCTATGAGTTCCAAATATGCTAGTTTTTGGAAAGAGTCTATCAATGATGAAAAGAATTCTCTTTGACCAACGGTACTTGGATATATTGTGATTTACCTCGGGCGTAAAGCCTATTGGATGTAAATGGATTTTCAAGAGAAAGATGAATGCCGATGGTTCCATTGATAAGTTCAAAGCCGATTAGTTGCTAAGGGTTATAAGCAAATACATGGAATTGATTACTTTGATACATATGCTCCTCGTTGCTGCATCTCATCTATTCGTTGTTTAATAGCACTTGCTTCTATTCACAAGTTAATTATTCATCAAATGGATGTCAAAACCGCCTTCCTAAATGGAGATTTGGAAGAAGAAATATATATGGAACAACCCGAAGGTTTCATATTGCTGTGCCAAGAAAAGAAGGTTTGCAAGTTAGTAAAATCTCTTTATGGCTTGAAGCAAGCTCCCATGCAATGGCATGAGAAGTTTGACAAAGTGATTTTGTCATATGGTTTTGTGGTGAATGATGCGGATAAATGTATCTATAGTAAGCATGATAGTTCGGATGTGTAATTCTCTGTTTGTATGTTGATGATATGCTTATTTTTGGATCCGACATATCTCATTGTGGAAGAAACAAAGAAGTTTCTTAGCTCTAACTTTGATATGAAGGATTTAGGAGAGGCTGATGTAATCTTGGGAATTAAGATCCTAAGAAAGGGTAATGAGTTGGCTTTAACCCAATCTCATTATATTGAGAAATTTCTCAAGAAGTATGGTCACTTTGATGACAATCCAAGACCTACTCCTTTAGACCATACTATCAAGTTAAAGAAGAACACCGGACGTACTCATGCACAACTTGAGTATTCCAAGGTGTCATTGGAAGTCTTATGTATGCTATGCATTGCACAAGGTAGGACATAGCCCAAGCCGTGGGGTGTTATGTCGTTTCTCAAGTAATCCAGATATGAACACTGGAAAAGGTTTCAAGAGTTATGGCTTACTTGAAAGGTACAATGAATTTTGGCTTGTATTACCAAGGCTATCCCGCTTCACTGGAAGGGTACAACGATGCTAAGCTGGAACGATGTAGAGGCCAAGTCCAAATCAACGTCTGGATGGATCTTTACATTAGGGGTGCTGCGTGTCTTGGAGTTCCAAGAAGCAGACTTGTATTTCTGATTCAACAATGTTGTCAAAATTAATAGCCTTAACGGATGCATGTAAGGAGGCAGAATGGCTTAGGAACCTACTTATGGAAATTCCATTTTGGAAGAAGCTAACTCCGGCGGTCTTGATTAATTGTGATAATCAAGCTACCATCTATAATGTCTCAAATAAGACTTATAATGGAAAGTCAAGACATGCAAGTCTTAGACATCAAATGGTTAGGCAACTACTCAAGAGAGGGAGTGGTTACGATTTAACTTTATTGAATCAAAGAGGAATTTGGCGGACCCATTTACGAAGAGTCTACCAAGTTCGGTGGTTTCAATAAAAAGTAAAGAAATGAGACTAAGGTCTCGTGGAAAGAAGTTTGATCTCCCATAGCAGTAAAAACCCAACCTATGTTTTGAAAAAGATAAACAAGGTTCAATGTGGTACCAACAAGTTATGGATGTAGATTATGGAGCACTAATATAAAACTTCCCATTTCTAATTAGTCTTTGGGTTCCGTAAGAAAATAGGATGGATGTAAATCCTTAATGAGTCTGTGATTAGTAAAAGGTGTATCGCAGTAAAAACACCTTTGAGACTTACCTATATGAGTATGGAAATCAGGCCGTTTCCTAAGAGAAGAAGACCGTTCTCTAAAGAAGACTCATGAAAAAGGATATAAGCACAAGGCCATTAATGTGCTTGGCTACAGAACACATGATTTATGAAATCAATATGTGTGGAGACTCCGGTTTTATCATAAGGGATACTTGGTTCAAGACTAGTTTCACCATAGGATCTCGATAAGGCTTTTGAGTTTCTTACACTAAGTGAAGGTTCAAATCCAAAAGATACCTATCATTTATGTGTTGATTTCAACGATGATGCTTAGTCTCAATTGTGCTTGAACTACGTTGGCTTGATCCCACTGGCACGTGGCGATCACTTCGGTGATGCGGTCACTCACGATTTAAAAGTTTTTAACTTTGTTTTATGGTTTTGAAAATAAGGAGAATGTTGGAATATTTTCAAAAACGCTATCAAGGAAGAATTTTTTTGGTTCGGGGTAATCTTTCGCTGTTACAAACGTATCCAGAATATTCAAATCCAAAGACACCATTGATGTCCGATGATGAAGAAACCCATCGCAAGTGAGAGAAACATTGTTGAAAAGATGCGAAAACCCCCATAAATGTCTTCTCCCATAACTCGCTGAAAAACATCGAAAAAACCTCTCTGTTTTCTCTCCTTTTCTAAAGCATCATCGGAAGTTTTTTGTTCACATGTGTTCTTGATTGAATCAAGGTACAAACCTTGAATTCAATTTCCGTTGTAGGGCTTTCATTGTATCCCGAAGGCATTATTTCACGTACTGTTGTAATCGCCAATTTATTGGGAGGGTAGAAATAATTGTCTAAAAGAAATCGTATGAGCCTTGAAAGCTTTTTGAGTACAAACAATTTCTTTTGTGTTTTTCATCCTCGCTTTACCCTAAATTTCCAACAAAAACAAGCTGAGAAAAATTCTCAGACGTTGCCCAGGATGTCACTTATCAAAGGACTGATATTTTCTATTCTACCAGGAGATTGATCATTTAATTTCCTAACTTACTTAAGGATTGAATTGCCATCACGAATTCTTGTAATTACTCACACGTGATCGCCTCACTTATCTTCCTTTTAAAGATAGGATGAACTAAGTTAAACCATATAGTCTGGATCGGAACTCTTCAAAAAAAGAAAAGATCAAAGATTTGACGTAAAAGTAATAATCGTATCTGACGATTTTTTTTTAAATTTTTGTTCCATCCATATTGACCCAAAATCAAAATTGTTTGACCATGGTCAGCTTTCCCCATAACCATTTTAGCTTTCCCTATAACAAAAATCATAAAATTTCCCCATTCATGAAACTCGGTTTGAATAATTTGAACTGCTAAAAATTAAATTGCTATACATGTACTTAACCGCCCAACGCAGGTATGTGTGCCATGTCATAGCAGTACCGGGTACCGGGTTGGATACCCTGCATCTCTAAATTTGTTTTTATTTCTTGTTGTTTTGTTAATTCCGCTAAAACCCAAACAAAGATGGACATAAATATATTGTTCAGGTTTGCATTACTCATCCCGCGGGCATTCACGGCATCCAATTACTTAACTACGCTTTTTTGGAACCCAAAAAAGAAAATGTTGCAAACATCTTAACATACAGGCGTATGATTAGTGCATCCCTGCTGATTGTTGGAAATTTTGAATAGAAATTATGTTAGTTGTAATTGAAGGGTTGTTTCCAAGAGAAGTGACCCTCTATGAATGGACTCTTTCCAAGAGTTGTGACTCTACATGAAAGGACTCATACAAAGAGATGTGACTCTTGGCGAAGAGACACTATGCCCTTTCTTAAGAGACACCAATCAAGTATATAAACCCCACTCTAGTTTCATTCTATAGATAAGAAAAGCACACACAAAAAATCTGATTTCACTTGCATTCATTGTTGTCATAGTATTGAGAGATAAACACTATTTTTGGTTCGCCGTTTCCTTGAGTTTGGAGTGCTTCTACTCGAGGAAGAAAGATCGTTGTATCCTGAGAGACGTTTCGCAAGTAAGAACCCATTAGCACCGGAGTGGGGCGAATTTCGTCTTAAGGACAAAGTATCCAATACTCGACTCGGTCTATGCATAATTCATAGTCTACTAATTCTCTGGGTTTCATTTCTTAATCTCTGGTTGTCGCATCTTGGATCATCGTCAGCAGCATAAAAAGGGAGAAGATATCCAACACTGATTCCATGGCTTGGCGCTTCGCCTGCTAAGAGCATCTCCAATGGGAGGTTCTCAACTTCCTAAATTCTAGGCCACCTAGGATTTTTACACATTTTTAGAAAAAAGCATCTCCAATGGAGATGTGAAGGAGAGTGTGAGGATGATGTGGATGGTTAGTTATTAAGACATCCTCTAGTCCAAGACCAATACAAAGCTCTTTTTCCAAGAATAAGTGTCGGGTAGAGCAGAGATAAACCGCATAACGATCTTATCTCCAAAATTGCGACAAAAGTTTTAGACTGGCCGTCACCAGCTTGCCTAGACGCAACTCCACCAATTGGTAACGAGTAATCCTTGACCATTCAAAATAAAATTAAACCAACGGAATATTAAAAATAAAAATAGAAAAATATTTCAAACAATTAGATTAATTTAAGTGGATCTCAAAAGATTTACATTGGAGATAATTTTTCACAAATTCCTAAATTGTAGAGATATTTTAGTTTACATTCTAAAAAAATGTCTACCTACATCAACCAGGTAGGAAGAAACACACCACAAGCCATTGGAGATGCTGTAAGTTATCTCTCCTCTCAAAATGCTAGGGGATGTTTTTTTTTTTTTTTTTTTTTTGAACCCAACAAAGAAAATGGTGCAAGCATCTTAACATACAGGCATATATAATTAGTGCACCCCTTTTGCTCGCTCCAAGGATTGCACGCGCTTCGCCTGCTAAGTTATCTTCCAATTAGTTGTGCTTTATTCGCCAAACGCACTGATTTTCTTGATCCTTGGCCGCATGACCTTGGTCTCTTACGAGACCACCCGATTGACCTAAGTGACACTAGACTCTCAACATAGGCTACTATGTTCCATTTTTCGTGTTGTGGAATATGCTGGATCTTCGTAACTTTAGTTATTTGACTGACCAAGTCATATATAACAAAACAAGTATTTCTGCCATAAGTTTCAGTTGTCACAAATAAAACTTCACCACTATTGAATTCCCATAGTATCTTCACATAGTCTACGGAGTTTTTAAATACTGCAGGAAGCTCGACAATGAACATTCTAGTCCAGGATTCTCTCACTTTGTAATCCTTCATCATCCAAACTTCAATATCAGAACCATCTTTACATAGTTGTATCATGCAAAGGCACCCTTGTAAAACACCCAATGGCTTGGTATAATTGTAATTCTTATTTCCAAATAGTTCACTGACCTGTTGTGTAAGTGGTACTTCCCTGAAGTTCTCGTCATGGATATCAAAAGCTAGAATACATTTCTCCTTTTTTGAAGGTTCGTCGCTATCCAGTGAAATGCTCCACATACGACTATTGCTTCAGCCTTGTCGTGAAAACCTTTAATATGGTAGGGAAAACTTTTGGGTAAGGTTTTCCAGGAATGAGAACTTGCTGTATAGACCTGAACTTGACAACCATGATAAACTCCAGAAAAATTACAACCATAAAGGGTAATTTTCACAATTTTGTAATCATCGATATCCCGATTATGGCCAAATCCGTACGTTTCACCGCTTCTCGTGACATTCTTTAAAGACGCTGGTACATATTTAATTTCTGGAATTTCGATTTCATTAAACTCTTCAGTAGCTGGGTTCCAAATGCAAAGACTATCGTGAAAGTAGCCTTTCATCATTATCAACCCATTACAAGAACTAATAATATCAATCCTTCTTAGATTTGTATGATCAACTACTTGAGATTTGAATGGAGAATCTATCTTAACACACTCATAGTAGTCATCTTCAAATGCCAAGGATTTTGTGATATTATTATACATATATAATTCATACTGCGCATGGGCATTGCGTTCCTTGAATACTGAAAAGCAATGTACTTCGCTTTCAAAGCTGTGTTTACGACGACTTTTAATAAAATTAGGGTATTTAAACAACTTATGGCACCAGTATTTGCAAACGCACCTGAATCTGCATAACGATTTTACTGGTAACATCAAAAGTATGTTGACAATGATATCATCTGGGAGGATCGGCATGATCCTTTTTTCTTCTTCAGCTGCTGCTACCGGTGCTTGTATTCGTCTATTTGTCTTGGTATTCGTCATTCCTCAAACTGCGATGAGATACGCAGTAACGCAGAGAAACACATGGAAGGATTCTCGCTCTGTATTTTAGTTGTACAGGAGGTGAACATATACATATACTCTGTGAATTTCCAAATACGAACCTCTTTCTATAATTGATGAATTTCCAAAAACAATTTAAATCAACCATTCTATCCCGGAAAAGTATTCCTAAAAAAAAAAATTGGAATTAACGTACGCTAGGTTCTTTATTTATTTTCTTAAGGGACTTATCCCAACTACAACCTATTTTAGGAAAAAAAAAACAAGCAAACTCGGCATGAGTTTACATGGCGGCGGACAATATGCCATTACATCATAACTACACAGTATTTATCTTACACTTACGTATACTTACGGATGAGTTCTTTATCAACAGTTATGCGCAAAATGTAAAACCTAACCAAGCAGATGGGATTGGCTGAAACCTTAACTTAGCACATGCCAATATGTCGTAGTAATCCATTCCATCGAAGCAATCTCGAAAATCTGTAAAAAGCTTCTCAAATAACCTCCATTGAACTTTGTACGATCGCAAGTATGGGTATGGAAGAAAAACCTGCAGATTGATTACCTGGAAAATGGGAGTAAATAATAAGTGTTCCTGAAAAATAAATGGATTCGGGGTTTTTCAGAATATAAGAGTCTTACATCTCCCTCCTGAGCAAGACGCCTAAGTAGAAGAAACGTTTGCTCAATTTCATCCGAATTGTCAATAACTGCTAGGCAGATTAGTGAAGCAACTCATGTGCTTTATCCTTGATTTGCCGGAAGCAATAAACTGATCTGCAGAAGGAAAGTTGAATGCTAACAATCATCTTACTTTATTTATTCTATAACATCTACTAAATTCAGACTTCTAGGCTACCAAGAAAACACATTGTGCACCCAATATGGAAATACGGAAGCACGCACCGGTTATGGTTCCATGAAGTATTCCTGAAGAAGGAGGTGTAGAATATCTGATATCAAAGACTTAATGAAAAGAACACATAACTAAAACTCAAACAAACTTCTCTTAATTGATGTGTCTTGACTCATGGCTCAACAGCCTATTTATATGATTAACAAACTTGACTCTCAAGTAAAAACACTTTCCTAACTTAATCAATCAAAGACTCTTCTAGAAAATTCTCACATAAACAAACTCTCAAACAAGAAATACTTTCAACCCAAGTAAACTTCTAAATACCGTACCACGCGTCAACAACTCTTGTTGATCCATTCACTTCATGTCAACTGTACTAGTTGATCCAAACATATATACTCTGTCAACTCTCATAGTTGATCCACACTATTGTATCAACAACTCTTGTTGATCCCTTTTGTCTTCTTCATAGTATCTTGGTTTATTCTTCAACATCCTCCCTTAAACCAAGATACGCTTTGCTAATCATTCCCAACTTTCCACGCAAGTAAATGAAAGTGTTAGACTTCAAAGACTTGGTGAAAATATCTTCCACTTGCTCTTGAATCTAAACAAACTCAACATCTATCTCCTTATTGCTTACAAGCTCTACGATATAATGATATTTGATATCAATATGTTTACTCCTTCAATGAAACACATGATTCTTAGTTAAAGAAATTGTAGACTTGTTATCACAAACTATTGTTGTTGGTGTCTTCTGTTCTTGAAACAATGACTTTAGCATCATTCTCAACCATACAACTTGTGTAGCACAGTTGCTAGCAGCTATATATTCATCTTTTGTTGTAGATAAAGCAAGCATTTGTTGCTTCTTTGATGACCAAGAGAAAAACCAGCCCTAACGAAATCCATAACCCGATGTGCTTCTTCTTCCTTCGTATCACCGGCCCCAATCACTATCAATAAATCCAACTAATTTTGGATCTTCAAGCATTATAAAGAATTCCCATCTTTTGGTTGTTCCTCTAACATATCTCTAATACGTTTTGCAGCTTGTAAATGTGATTGTCCTGGGTTCTTCCATAAATCTACTCACCAATCCAATCGCATACATGATGTCAGGTCTTGTAGCAATGATATCTAAGACATCCAATAAGACCTTTAAAGTTTATTGAATTACAAGTTCTCGATCCTTCTTTTGTCAACTTCAATCTCTCTTCTACGGGTGTTAAGATTGGATTGCAATTATCCATCTTGAAACGCTTTAGTATACCTACGCATATCTTTGTTGATTGATAAAAATTTGTTTTTCAGTTTGTTGTACTTCTATGCCAAGAAAGTATGACATTAAACCAAGATCTGTCATCTCAAATTCCTTCACCATGTCCTCCCTGAATTCCTTGATCATCTCAGATTTATTTCCAGTAAAAATAAGATCATCTATATACAAACATACTATAATATGATTGCCAAGAGTATCAGCTTTCAAATATAAAGTATACTCATGTGGACATCTTGTAAACCCTTTCTTAATGAAATAAGAATCTATTCTTGTATACCAAGCTATTGGTGCTTGTTTCAAACCATACAAAGCTTTGTTTAGCTTGTATACTTCCTTCTCCTTCCCCTTCATAATGTAGCCTGTTGGTTGCTCAACATAAACTTCTTCTTCCAAAATCCATTCAAGAATACGACTTAACATCCATCGAAAAATCTTCCAATGCTTCTGCGGCGGCTAAAGCAATTATCATTCTATGTATCAAGTCTTGCAACCGGGTACAAATACTTGGTAATCTACTCCTTGTCTTTGTCTATATCCCTTAGAAACTAACCTTTCTTTCGGTTTATCTACTTCACCATTTGACTTGTATTTTGTTTTATAAACCCACTTAACACCAATAGGTTTCTTTCCTAGTGGAATTTTTGTTAACTCCCAAGTGTCATTCTTCTAAATTGACTTCAGTTCTTCATTCATGGCTTGAATCCAACCTTGTTCTTTTGATGCTTTTTCATAGGTTACAGGATCACAATCTCCAAACAATGCAAAGTTCACAACATCCTCATCAGTGTCTTCATCATCTCTTGTTAAAACATAATCATTCAACCTATCACTAGTGGAAAATGAGGTTTCTAGGACCCACATCAGAGACCATGAAAGAGGGTAGTTGGACCGTTGACCAAACATAGCGGTCTCTGATGTGGTAAAAACACGAAAAAAATCCGAGAGTATTAATAGCGGTCGCCGAATAATTACTATTTTGCCCTAAATCTGCTGCCGATCCCGTGACCTATGAAAACCGATGTATCTGTGATAGTTTTTTATTATTCAATAGAGCATATAAATACGTCTTTCTCTCTCCCATTTCTAATCTCCCTTTCTCTTTCTTCTTCTGCTCCCAGTCTTCATCTCTAACCTAAAAGCTCATGGAAATGGAGATATCAGAACCCAAGATGCTATATCAACAAAGCGAATAAACCCTTCTCTTGATTTTTCTTCTGAAATCCCTCAACTCACTAGTCTAATCGTAGATCTCAAATCTGCTGGGAACAGATTCAATCCATGTTTTTATTTTATTTTTTTTCAATTTTTGGGGGTTTATAAAAATCTCTACCTAGATCTAATTAAATAATCATCTCATGAATGATTACTTGCTAAAGTTGTTTGTTTATGGTGTTCTTGGGTTTCGAATACGAAAGTATGAGTTTGGAATTACCGTCTAATGGAGGGATTGTAACCGCACAAATCCAATAACTGGTAAGTGTTTGATATGTTCATCTATTTACTTTAAATACGTTTTATGTGGTTTGAATCTTTGAAGCTTTAGTGTATGGGTTCCCATCTTTGTTTCTAAAATTTCCTAATGGATCATTAGTTTCTCATAATGATCGAAGGAAAGAAATTGATTTGTTAACTGGTGTTTATTTTGTTGGAATTAGGCGTGGGTTTTGGTTTGTTTGAAGGATTCGGATGTTTGGGTATCCATCTCGGAAATTAAAACTAAACTACTCTCTAAGAGTTTCTCTCCAAAATTATTTGAATATGCTTTTCTCTGCGACAATTGGATTCCATTTCAAGTTAGTTTTCTGACATTCCATATCTCTATTTAAAATCGCTTATAACCTGTTAGACAAATCTACTCTATGAGTTTCTCTCATATTTGGTTAATTCCATATTGATGAAATATTTATGTTTATGTTTCAGATGGAGTCTGGATTCTTAACGAGGTTGTTTGAAAGAGGGTAAGAAGATGAATTGGAGAATTTTATGAAGTAATAATTGCTATCTTGAATCATTATTTAGCTAATTTATGTGGGGGTTTGCCCGCTTGGTTCATAATTTTAACCTGAATTTTAGTTCCCCACCATAAGATTTAAAGACTCAATGTACAAAATTCGTGAATTGCGGACTATACGAGTAATTTTGTGATCTGATAACTACTAATCAGATTGAATTTTAGATGCTTAAAGTTTTTTTTAATGTATATTCAGAATTTTAATAACTACTTATTAGATTGATGTGTATTGCGTATTTGGGGTTATAGTAATTTTTATGTTAAATAGCATCTTTTAGGGGTGTTCCTTTGGTGTTTTTGTAGATCCCGTTGTCTTAGGTCTGACAGTTATATTAAGGTTGAATCGAGGTCGATCCAGTAGTCTCTGGAAAATGAATATTTAGTGCCTCAGTTTTAAAATATATTCTTTTGTTACTCGTTTTTAACAAAAGAGCTCACTAACATCATAAGGAGCCTAACTATCGATTGACTAACACTTGGGGTTTGCTATATTTAGAAAGAGGATTACCGACTATTGATATGGATTTGCTTAGAGTCCACTGGACAGGACAAGAGTAACTCAAACATTAGAATATGGCGTTTTGCTAAAGCAAGCTTTTGTCTTCATGACGAAATTGTTGTGTGAAAAATTCTTAGTAGTTGCATTTGATCCATCCCTAGATACATGGCTCATCCCAGATTGTTGCATTTTTTTTTTTGTCTCTAGGAACTCTAGGTGTTGGCGTATTCTGTCGTTGTTTTTAGAGTTATGCTACATACTTGTTATTGAAATCACCGAAATGGTGAAGTACCTCAAGCATCCAGGGAAGTTTGCACGCCTTAGCGAAACTGCTCAAGCCTCAAGGTATATTCAATTTTAGATGTTTAAAGTTTTTAATATACACTTGGATTCTCATGCCATGAATTTTACTTGAATTTTCCAATTATCTATCGTTAGCATTAATTGTTGATTACAATTTGTGTAATTGTGCAGCCATGAATTCTTATTTGGAAGTGCTTTAACTACTTGAAATTATGTTGGTATAACCTGATTGCATTTGGTATACAAGAACCTCGCACTAGAACTAACCCTCAAATGTATCACTCATTTGTTTTTTTTGTTTTATGCGAATGTAGAATCATATGTAAGTTCATTTCCATTTGTGTAAAGACATGATTGAATTTCTTATGTTTTCTTATACATGACCTAGAACGTAGATTCTCTTATGAGACATTGGATTTGAAATGGTTCAAAATTAATGGATATCTAAGAAGCATTTTTGATGATCGTTATATCTAACTACGAAGGTTGAAGTGTTGTTTATGTTCGTTTGAGGAAATTTATTTTCAAGTTGATGCATGGTTACTGGTGATGTTAGTCAATTTGTTTTATTATCCATGAGATGTGCGGTTTAGGAGAACGACATGTCTCATATCGGAGGGTATATTGTATTATTAATTAGCGCCATTGTACTGCTTAAGACTACCATGTCCAGTTCCCATTTTGAAGCTCTCTGTCCAAATGACATGTCTCTTATTCCTTCTATCTGTCACAACTCTCAATTCTGAAAACTGTAAGTTTCCAACCGTGACCTTAGTAGTTTGAGAATCAACTGGTGCATGTATTTGAGCTTATGCTTACTATCTGCTTGATCAAGTGGTAAAATGAGAATCTTATTTAATGCATGTATTGATTGGTCCACTTTGCTTATCTTGATTTGTAGTTAATTGAAGGCTTAAAGAGAGACACCTGCATATATATTCTCCATGTTCTTGTTGACTGATAATATCCGGTACTTCGTAAGGGTGTTCTTATGTCTTTATCTTTCATGCAAAAGGATGCCACCGGGGTTCAAAGACGGATCAAGGGCCCTATGTGGTTGCAATTTTCATTGGTGTAAGTGGATTTTAAAAAAATAAATAAATTAGTGTATTTGACGGTAGCTCGTCCATGTTTGCAAATGTTCTCTGGCATGTTGAGTCTGCCGCTTTCCTTAGATGTATACTTGAAGTTAACAAAAACTCTTTTCATGTCCATTTCTCCAAGTAAAGCCAAAGGAAATTATAAATACCAGAGACTTAGGAAAAATGAACTTCGACAAAAGTCTAATAAATGTTTACAATAATGTATGGGTTATGTCCAAAGTCCTTTGTAGTTTAACCAAAGAAATGAGTAGAATATACTTGATGATAAAATATTTAAACAAAATGTGTAGAATATTTTGATCATCATCTTAGTCGCTTGATTTTCTCTTGGCATAAAAAAGGAATATTGATAAAATGTATAAAATTTCATTTGGCTTGTTCCTTTTCATGGCTTAGCTTATATTCGCTTGAAGATGTTCGGTCACAGTTGTAATTAAGTAAAACAAGGTCTCATCTCTTCTATATCATAAGAGGTCAGGAGGTATGTTTTATTTTGGAAACTCGACATAGGTATCATTCAAAGTATTTAGAAAGTTCGATTGTTTTTTCAAATCTTGTGACCTTATGAATCGGTTTATGTGCCATTTTTCACAAGAGGAACATTTTGGTATTAATTGAAAGTTATGATTCGTTGAACTGAATGCACATGGAATGGTACTATATAAATCTAACGTTACTTCATAGAAATTTAGCTCTTGTTCACCTGATATTTCCTTAATCATATGGTTCCACAACTTTCTCATGACACCTTTATGAACGTGAAGAAGAAAACATGTTCTACAAGTGTTCATCTTTACCCAGCTAGAGCTTTATTTGTACTTAGACTTGATCATCTTGTTAGTCAATGTAGACTTATTAAACCCACCTGGTGCTCTGAATGGCACAAGTTTGGTTAATTCATTGAAGCATATTTTATTATATTAAGGATTTGTGAGTTCATAATTCTGTTAGAATGCGAATCTTTAATCCTTAGAGGTACCCAAGTGTTGGCATTTTTCCGATTGATAATTACTTACACGAGTTTCATTGTGTGTTTTGTCTTGCAATGGTTACTTTAGTGTTCATACGTAAATTCTGAAATTCATTATGTAAATGTTCTTTTTGGAAAATATATTTCGATGCAACCTTTCTTGATAATGTTACGCTTAGCTTTTGATGTCATTGTGACATTCTATTTCTGTTCACAGGCACTGTATTTTTAAGCTAAGTGAGTACCAAATAGCTAAAGCAGCCTTAGGAAGGAGGTGTTTACTCATCTCCTGGTGATGCAAGATTCTCCAATTTGATCAAAGAATTTTAATTATGACAAAATTGCAGGTCTGTGTATTTATTTATTTTTCAAATTTGTTCACGCAGTAGTTACGACAGAGTTGTGAACTATATTTTGGAAGTACCAAAATGTTGGAAAATTGGCTAATTGCTTAGGATCTTGAAGGTGTTGGTGCGTGCTTAGTTATTTTTGGGGGATATATGGTGGTCCCTCTATTTTGTAAGGTGAAGCTATGTAAAAGAATTTGATGTTCAATAAATGAACTTAGTGTCCAAGTTTTCATAGTTTTGAACTTGAATAATTTTGGTCCAGATTTAACTTGAATTTGAGGCTCGTTTAAGTCACACCGAGTTTAATTTGACAGCGTTGACTTGACTTTATTTAAGTTCCATTTGACGACTTCAATTTGATTTGAGTTCCAGTTTGAGTTGACTTTGATGACTTGATGTTGACTTGACTTTATTTAAGTTTCATTTGACTTGACTTCAATTTGAGTTTTGTTTGACTTGACTTTGATCTGTGCTTTTGTATTCAAATGTTTCAAAGCCGTCCGAATCTATATATTTTTAATATAATAGTTCAAATCTACTTACCCACGGCTCAGAGTCTCCTGTACCTCCTTACCCTTAAAACCTAGTCGTTATTGTGAGACCCACGCTAAGAGTCCTACAAAAAGCCTACGCTTTATCAACGACCCTATCGTGAGACCGTTAGATCGTCGTTTTAACTCGTTTATATGACTGTCCCGGGCGGGTCGTAAAACCACATTTTCCACTAGTGTATGAGGTATAAAATATTTTCTCATTGGTCTTGTAGATTCTTGTTGTGGTATTGCTTTTGTTCTTGCTTCTTCATGATGTTCTTCAACATTGTCTTGAATCTGCACTTCTTCTTCAACTACAGTTGGAACTATTCTGATAGCAGCAGGTGGATCATTATTCCTTGTTGACCCAGAATTTGGATCAACATTGTTTGTTGACCCATTTTTCCAATTCAATTGTGAATCTTCATCAAAGGTCACATCTCTACTTACAATTACTTTTCTTGTTTCTGGATTTAACTACTTATATCCTTTGATTACTGAGCCATACCCAACAAGAATACACTTTTCACTATTGTCATCCAACTTCTTTCTAAGTTCTTTAGGTACATGTGCATATGCAATGCACCCAAAAACTTTCAGATGTCTTATACTTGGTTTGCACCTCTCCAAGCTTCCTCTAGTGTCATGTTATTCAAACCTGTTTTGTAGGACATCTATTAAGTAAGTATCTTTGTTAGGTCAATCGCATATCCCCAAAAATTCTTTGTAAATCTTTTGTTCTTCTTATAGTTCTTGCCATCTCCATTATTGTTCTATTCTTCCTCTCGCAACTCCATTTTTGTGGTGTGTATCTGTGGTCAATTGATGTTGAATACCATGTTCTTTTCATAAATTTATCAACTACGGTATACTCTTTTCCTTTATCATTCTTAATATCTTGATGCTCTTACCAACTGTTTCTCAACATATGATTTAAAACTTCTAAATGCATGAAAAGCATCACTCTTTTTTAAGCAAATAAACCATGCCTTTCTCTTGAAATCATCAATGAAAGTTATAAAATAATTATTACCTCCATGTGAGAGTTACTTCAATAGGACCCTGTAAATCACTATGAATAATCTCCAATCGTTGATCAGCTCTTCTAGCTTTGTTGGTCGGGAATGGATCTCTATCCGCTTGCCAAAAATGTAATTCTCACATCTTGATTCGGGAATCTCAATGAAAGGTAAACCAGATACCATCTCTTTCTTTGCTAAGGTTAGTAACTGTCAGTTCACATGCCCCATTCTCTTGTGCCACAACCAAGCATCATTATGAACATGACTACTATAACACTTTTCCTTTTGATATAATATTTAAAGGAAACAATCTATTCTTAGTCATCCGAACTCTTGTAATAAGTGTACAAACGATCCGAATTGTACAAACACTATTGACGATGTTCATAAAATAACCTCTTTCGGATAATTGACCCATACTCAAAATATTTTGATGCAAATCTGGTATATAAAACACATCCATAATATATGTTTTTGCACCATTCTTGAACTATTCAATCCTTCCTTTTCCCATAACTCTGAATTGTATAATTGTTTCCAAACTTCACGAGTTGAATGCACTGTTCATCAAGATTATCAAACAAACTTTTCTTCCACACAAATGATTGTCGCAACTGTATCTAGATACCACTTATGTTTGAGATCGTTTCTTGGGTGTATGACAAGCCAACAACATATTTTTATCTTTCTTTTCTTCTTCATCTTCTTCTTGACTTTCTCGCTATATTTGCTTTGGAAATTTTCTTTGTAGTTATAACCTGTCTTTCTTGGTTTCGAACACTCGGTGAGTAATGTGTCCAAAATCTCCACAATTATAACATTGAATTTTGCTTCTATCCATTGGTTTTCTTCCCTGATAGCCTCCATTGTTATATCTTCCTTGAAAACCTCCATCATTAGGTTTTCCTTGATTGCTTCTCCGCCTAACTTGCTATGAAGTGCCTCTTGACTTGTTTTGCAAACAGTTGTTTTCTCTAGGTCTTTGTTCATAAGCTTGTAATGAACCCAACAACTCATTAAGAGTCATTGTTGCAACTATGTTGCATTCTTCTATATAAAGAACCTTTGATTCAAACTTCTAAAGCAAGATTCTTAAAATCTTCTACAATCGAAATTGAATCTTCTGTGTATCACCATTGGCCTTCATCTCATTAACAAGGTTCGGTGTCCTTGAGAAAAACTCAAGTTGTTTCATTTGTCTCCATCTGTAATAATTCATATTTTCTTTTCAAAGTTTGTAATCTAACCTTCGACCTTGTCGAGATCTCGTAGTAGCTTATCAAGCCATCCCATGCTCTTTTAACTTTGATGTAGATAACTCTATCCATGAGAGATTCATGAATACCACCGATGAAGAATATATGTAGCTTTAGAATTCTTCTTTCATTTTGATTAATTGAGTTTGCGCATCTCCTTAAACCATGCCTCCTTCTCAATGTTCTACATAACCATCTTTTACGATATCCCATATTTCCTGGTATATAAAAATATTCTCCATTTGGGCAACCTCCAAAGTGTTCAAAGTTTTTTCCTTCAAACACCGGTACTTTGATTGAACTTAAACTGCGTCATCTTCTTCAACTTAACAACTCATACCCACATCCCTAGAAGACGATGCGATTGCGCAACCGGATCTAGAATATCCGATATCAAAGACTTAATGAAAAGAACCACCAGAACTAAAACTCAAACAAACTTCTCTTAGTTGATGTGTCTTGACTCATGGCTCAACAGCCTATTTATATGATTAACAAACTTGAATCTCAAGTAAAAAAACACTTCCTAACTTAATCAATCAAAAGACTCTTCTAGAAAATTCTCACGTAACCAAACTCTAAAACAAGAAATACTTTCAACCCAAGTAAACTTCTAAATACCGTACCACGCGTCCAACAACTCTTGATCCATTCACTTCATGTCATTGTCTTGGTTGATCCAAACATACTCTGTTAACTCTCATAGTTGATCCACACTATTGTATCAACAACTCTTGTTGATCCCTTCTGTCTTCTTCATAGTATCTTGGTTTATTCTTCAACAGGAGGCAATACTGAAAGTTCAAGCTTTTCTTTCAGAAATAAGTAAGTGTGCCCCATTATCTCATCACTCTCATCATCAAATAAAAATATGTGTTTGCTAACATACAAAGCTTCATACCTCCTGTAAATGTAAATATGGAGAATACAATTAAAACCATCCAATGAACAAAAAAATTTGAAAATTTAGACCGGATAAGTCTTGATTTATTTCTCTCGAGCCGTAATAATAGTTGATCCAATCATGGCCGGTTCATAAGATGGCACACTTTTCACTCAAAAGCCGATTGTACATTAAACATAAAGATTTATAGGACCCATTTCAATATATTTACTGTGAATTATCACATACAACTCGTGTTCAAGTATGAATGAAATTTTACCTCTTACTCGATCCTCGAGGAATAGGACCGCTGAGCCATTGATCTCCTTGGTCGCCTAAAGGCCATGCCTTCAAAAGAGCGATTTCATAAACATTCACCTAAGAAATAGATTTGCCCAATGTTGTTTAACACATGCTATATGAACCCATTGTGAAACCGGCACATGGACAAAAATTTCAATCAATAGATGATCTGGTAGTTTCCCAAATGTATGATCCACTAAATCAACATCACTGATATCAACCCATAATTACTTGAAATTATGAAAAATATATGTGCATCTTCATTTTTCAGGGTATAATTGGCAAGCAAACTAAAATATAACATATTTAAAAATCCGCATTTTGGAATTTAAATAAATTTCGTTGGAAAGCTTTTAAAGAGATGTACACAACGAGTACAAACAACAATACCAAATGTAAATTAGTTGTGCTTTATTCGCCAAACGTATTGATTTCCGATCCTTGGGTGCATGTTCTTGGTCTCTTTCGTGAAAACCCGATTGAGCTAAGTGAGACCAGACTCTCGGATAAGCTCTATATTCCATTTTCCATCTCCCTAATGTCTGGATCTTCAGAATCTTCAATTTTTGGCTCACCAAGTCATATACAACAAAACAAGTGTTGCTTCCATTAATCTGCAGTTGCTGCAATAAAACTTCACCATTCTTGAATTCCCATAATATTTTCACATAGCTTATGGGGTTTGCAAATACTGCAGGGACCTGGGCGATGAACAATTTAGTCCATGATTCTCTCACTTTGTAATCCTTTGGGAAGATAATAGTTTTTGGTTTTCTTTATGATCATCATCCTCATCACGATGAAATTATGATCATCATCTTCATCATGATTTGTGAATGAGAAGAGAAGGATGAGGAGAAGATAATGTATTTAGTTGTCTTTTTTTGATCTTCATCTTCATCATGATGAAATCGTGATCATCTTCATCATGATTTGTCAATGAAGAGAGAAGGAGGAGAGAAGATTATAGATTTAGGATATATTTTTTTTGATGTGAAATTTGAATAAGGGTATTTTTGACTTTTTCATATTCTTAGTGTCCCCCTATCCACCTTTTGGTTATACATATCATTTTAAGCACCCAAAATCCATTTGGGTTCAAGCTCCAATAATAGGATTCTAAAATATTTGCTGGTCTCTTGGCATAACCAACTATTTGAGCCATGTAAGATGACATCATAATAAGAATCCGTGAGACCCGTAATAAAATATGTGCATCCAATATCCTCATTTTTCAGGGGTATAATTGGCAAGCAAACTAGAATATAACATATCTAAAAATTCTTGCTTTGAAATTTAATAAATTTTATCTCGTTGGAAAACTTTTAAAGAAATTTACACAACGAGTACAAATAACAATACCAAATTTATTTATTTTTACAAAAAAGTCGGAGGTCACCATTAGTGAACCCCTTGCTGACTGCAAAGCTTGAACGCGCTTCGCCTACTAGGTTTTCTCTCCTCTCCAAATGGCTTCGTTCTTCTAATTAGTTAGTTGTGCTTTTACGTATTGATTTTCTTGATCCTTGGGGGTATGTTCTTGGTCTCTTACGTGAAAACCCGATTGAGCTAAGTGAGACCAGACTCTCAGCATAAGCTACTATATTCCATTTTCCATCTCCTGGAATGTGCTGGATCTTGGTAACATCAATTTTTTGGCTCACCAAGTCGTATACAACAAAACAAGTGTTGCTTCCATTAACCGCGGTTGCCACCAATAAAACTTCACCATTCTTGAATTCCCATAATATTTTCACATAGCTTATGGGGTTTGCAAATACTGCAGGGACCTGGGCAATGAACAATTTAGTCCATGATTCTCTCACTTTGTAATCCTTCATCATCCAAACTTCAATGTTGGAACCCTCATTACATAATAGTATCATGCAAAGGCACCCTTGTAAAACACCCAATGATATGTGAAGTCTGTAATCCATATAGTCAAATAGTTCATAGACCTGTTGAGTAAGTGTTACTTCCTGAAATTCTCGCCATGGATATCAAAACCTAGAATGCACGTATCGTGGGTTTCAAGGTTCCTCGCTCTCAGTGAAAGCTCCACATACGAATATTGCTTCTGCCTTATTGCGATAACCATCAATCATATACGGAATGTTGGGTAAGTTTTCCAAGAATGAGAACTTGATGTATAGACTGAACTTGACAACCGTGATAAACTCAGAGAATTAAAAACCATAACAAGTAGCTTTCACGATTTTGTAATCATCGGTATCGCGATCATAACCAAATCCATATGTAACATTGCTTAGGTTGGTTATGTTCCGTTGTCCATATTTAATTTCTGGAATTACTATTTCCATGGATTCTTTAGTAGATTGGTTCCAAAGCCAAAGACTTCCATCGACAAAGTAGCCTTTCATCAGAATCAGACCATTACAAGAACTAAGAATGTCAATCCTTTCTAGACTTGTATCATCAACTACTTGAGATTTGAATGGAGAATCTATCTCAACACACTCATAGTAGTCATCTTCAGATGCCAAGGATTTTGTGATATTATTATACATATAAAATTCACTGCGCATTGCATTGCATTCTTTGAATACTGAAAAGCAATGTACTTCTTCTCTTTCAAAGCTGTGTTTACGACGACTTTTTAAAAATTAGGGTCTTTAAACAACTTATGGCACCAGTATTTGCAAACGCACCTGAATCTGCCAATCGATTTTACAGGTAACCTTAAAAGTATGTTGACTACGATATCATCTGGAAGGATGGACATGATTCTTTTTTCTTCTGCATCTCCTACTACCGGTGCTTGTAACGCTCCTCTTTGCGTCTTTCTCTTGGCATTCGTCATACTTCAAACTGTGATGAGAAATAGATGGAAGGATTTTGGGCTTGTATTTTATATATACAAGAGGTGAATATATATACGAACTTTCTTTCTATAATTGGTGAATTTCAAAAACAAATCTTCAATCCCGGTAAATAATCCTAATTTGACGCTGGGTTCTTTTCTTGATTTTGTCGTATGGCATGGGCCTATACCCGCCCTCCTGATCTAAAGCCACTGCTCCTTTAGGGACTTCTCCCAAGCCCAACCTTTTCACAAGCAAACTCCGGCAACAGTTTACAGGAAGCTGGGCTGACTATGTGCAATTACATCATAACTTATATACTATACAGATGAGTTCTTAATTTATGCACAGAATGGAAAATGTTTAGTAACCTAACCAAGCAGATGGGATTTGCTGAAACCTTAACTTAGCACATGCCAATATGTCGTAGTAATCCATTCCATCGAAGCAATCTCGAAAATCTGTAAAAAGCTTCTCAAATACCTCCATTGAACTTTTGTAAGATCGCGAGTACGGTATGGAAGAAAAACCTCAAGGAGATCAATTACAAGGAAAGGGAATCCATTATTAGTTGTTTGGCTTAAAGAGTCAAGAATTGGAGTCGGGTTTTTCTGAATAGAAGAATCTACATCTCCTCCTGAGCAAGACGCTTAAGTAGAAGAAACGTTTGCTCTTTCATCCAAATTGTCAATAACTGCAAGCCAGATTTGGGAAGCAAGATCATATGCGTATCCTTGATTTTCCATAAGCAATAGACTGATCTGCAGATGGAAATGAGAGAAGGAAAGTTGATTGATAGTCATTCAGATATCTTTACAAAAAATGAGAGAATCTTTGCAAGAACATGTTATTAAGGGTACAAACTCGGCTGACAGAACATGTATCCACTGCATTCAACATTTACCAAATTCGAACTTCTAGGCTATCAAGAAAACACATTGTGCTACCCAATCTGAAAACACGGAAGCAAAAGTTGACAACGCACCGATTATGGTTTCGTGAAGCATTCCTGAAGCAGGTGGCATTACTGAAAGTTGAAGCTGTTCTTTTAGAAACAAATAAGTGTGTCCCATAATCTCATCAATCACCATCAAGCCCAAACATGTGTTTGCTAACGTACAAACTTCATACCTCCTGTAATGTACATATATAAAAATGCAAATACTTCCACATTGTTAGGTCAATTACTCATCATGAAACCATCCAATGAACAAAAAATTGAACTTTTCGAATGGAGAACGTCCTTAATATATTTCCCTCAAGCCGCAGACAGTTGGGCAGGTTATTAAGATGGTGCATTGGTGCTAATTATGATATCTAGGATTCATTTCAATATATTCACTTAGGAACTATCACATACAATGCGTATACAAATTATGTTCAAGTATGAATGAAATTTTACCTCTTACTCGATCCTCGAGAGAATAGGATAAGGCCATTGATCTCCTTGTTCAGCTAAAGGCCATGTCTTCAAAAGAGCAGATTTCCATAAACACTCTCCTCGAAATAGATTCGCCCAATGTTGTTTAACACATGATTTCAATCAAAAGATGATCTGGTAGTTTCCCAAATGTGTGATCCATCGAAGCAACATCACTGATATCAACCCCCATGAATCAATTTTCTAAATCAACAGATTAAGTATCAGAAATTTCAAAGATTAACTAGCCTGATAAAACAGAGATAATGCTCTCACTGCAGTCTGCAAACACGACCCTCATTGCTATTTAATGAAACTTGAAACCCCCACGAGACAGATCAAAGTATTTTTCTACTCTTAAGTGAGAATCAAGAATCAAAAATCCCAAAAAATTGGAAGAAAACAACAATCACCGAGACACTTATAAAATCCGTTTCTTCTTCCCCTCCATTCAGTTCACGTGAACAAGATGAAAGACAGATAAGAGATACCTGAAAGAGCCTTTGAGTGGATGTCAACAAGTGAAGAGACAAAGATGGAGTTTAAGTGTCTGACTTTCTAGGCCAATCAAACTTGTAGTGGTGAAAAGAAAGAGAAAAAAAGTATGTATAGGGTGTTTATATTTTTTTATTTAGCTGTAAAATTACAGGCTATTACAGCAGATATGGCTGGCCCGTAGGGTTACTGCATCATTCATATTTGTGGGTCTACCTGTCAAGGCCGGATACTATGGTAGTTTGGGTGGCTTTGTGGCCGAAATCCGTGGTTTTCATCGGAGTGACAGGTATGTTTGGATGGATGCGAATGATTAAGCAGATGGATTGGTTACGGATGCAATTTTAGGATCACGCCGGATTTTGGATTGGATGAGGATGCACTCTTCAAAAATCGTTGAACATCCACATCAGTTAGATTTAAAACATAAAGATTCTTATAAAATATGATGTTAATTATGTATGACAATAGTCCCATATAGTCGATTTATATCCTTCGTCATTTTCTTACATCAAATTTTTAGGGCTTGAATTTGAGGCAACGAAAAATTAAGTCATATTCTTCTCTTTTTATTCATTGATCAATCATTATTCATGTCATTTTTGTTAGTTTTATTTTTTGGTCTAAAATTTTAATTATAAAAGAAATTCATTGGATCATCTTGCATCCAATCCGGTTTATCCATGTATCCATTGGATGCAAATCCGTTGGATGTTGGATTGGATGCGAATGCCAAATTAGAAATCCATCATCTATTGGATTGGATGCGAATGAGGCAAAAAATGGATTATCCGGTTACGCTCACTAATTGGTAGTGTCTTTGCTTGCTAAAGCCCAATCACTATGAGTCATCCTAGCTATAATGTGGCCATATCTGTCAGATTAGTAGGTTAACAGGAGAACGCATTCGGTTCCGCGTTATAGCTAAATGCCCGATGAAACTCAGTTTGCATAAATTGCGAAAATTCAGTTCCATCGTAATTGAGAGAAGCAAAATTTCTAAATGCAAATCTTAATATATAATTGCCTATTTATATGCTTATTAATATTTGTCATAAAATTTGTGGAAACTCAGTACAAACAGATGTAGCCCATAGGTTAGCTAATGTCTTCATTCATATTTTGTAAGAGTCTAGGACCACTGGGTATAGAGCAGATATTGAGTCTTCTGAATTTTCTTGCATTTTTTGGTAATTCAATTTTCATTAATAGAAATCATGATTACATGGATCTCAAGTACATGTCGAATTCAAAAGGTAACAGAAACAATAAGCATGGCGGTGCATGATTGAAAATTCCGACAAGGAAAGAGAAGGAATTTTAAATCTTTGACCTAATACAAGTATGTGAGAACGGAATTGAATGGGAGAGAAGATAGACTTTATAATATTTATAGACCACTTGATAGGTCGTCTTCCTCTTGAAGTAATGCTCCAATGGTATAGGAGTAATCTGTAAATTTGTTGATCAGCGAATGAGAGTAGCATTATTGAATACGGGTGGCAACGCCTAAGATAGTGCTGACTAATCCAAGAGATTAACTAAATATACAGAGGCACTAAAAATCTAAATCATATAATTAAGCATTCAATTAAGAAATCTACCACAAAACTTAACCCAAAAACTAGCCTCGCTCTGAAATATATATATACAAGAACTTCTCTCAAATGATACATATCTCGATAGTCATTTAGATTACAAATAGAATATACAACAAAATAAACATAGCAAAAGTTACAACCTACTGAGACTCGACTCCTCGAAGCTTTTAGCTGTAACTCGGTCGTCTCTTGAAACTAAAAGTGGAAATGGGTGAGCACATCATCCTAAAAGGGGGTGTCCAGTAGGAATAACATTTAACTTTTAACTAATCATTGAAATGATTTGAAAACAATTCATGTTTTCCCTAACACTAAACACAACCAATTTCACAGAAATAAACAATCATGTATATGGAACTAACTCCTTCCAAACAATGTATAATATGGTGATTCGGCCTCCACCTAGATAATAATATGGTGATTAAGTATCCACCTGGGCCTAATAAGGTGATTCGGCCTCCGCTCGCGAAACTAGGTATAAATGAAGGCAATATCCTATATACCATAGATGGAAATTCTCATTTTCAAACAATCAAATAGAAATTCTTATTTCCCAAACAATTCATAAAGACAAACCAAACATTTCAATTCCTTTCCAAACCATGGAAAGGTTAAAGAAATCAACAGAGATATTTTTAAATTTTATATAAAACAATGCATGGAATACACAGCAGACATTTCATGAATTTTTTAAAGCATAAACTCTTGTAAAAGAAAACAACAATAATCACAAAAGAGCTAAATATAAATTCCCACCTATTTTGATGACAAACGCACGCCTACCGAGGATCCCGATCCACCGGTTTATCCTTTGAATCGATCGTTGTTAATATAGACTAGCTGACAATCACACAAGAACTGCAAGAATCTAGCCAAAATGGCTCACACAAGAATCATACAATTTTACATCTAATGGTTCAACACCTTTTCATTTCTACTTTAACTAATCTAAGGGTTTACTAATCCGATTAGGTTGATCCTATAGTCCACTAGATATGTCTTATGAATATCTACAACTTTGTAAAAAGGCAAAAACTAATTAGGACCATAAGGGTCCAAAGCATCTAATTAAGAAAATTGACGCCGGCCCAACTCTACCCTATTACGGCCCATTAATCTAAGGCTGGTCCAGCCCCTGGGCAACTAACGGTCAGCGTCCATGTCTTAAGGTTACTAACGGTCAACGTCAATAGTCCAAGTCAGGGTCAAGCAGTTAACTCGGTCATCGGGTCAAACTAGAATCGGTCGATAGTCGACTCGGGTCAAGACGGGTAACTCGATCGGACTGCACAGGTGTTTAAAGCGACTAGGATGACTAATAGGTCAAATCTTCTTAGGGCGGAGCCGTTGCTCGATCCAAGAGCTCTAATGAACAAACATGTGAACTCTTAACTATGCTTCCATATCAATCTATTCAAACAGAATCCATAATTCGATACGATTGTAATTTAAGCCCACCTGCACTTGGGTTCAGCTTTTTACGACAACACTAACAACAACTAACACCAATTCAATCCACTCATCTAAACCCTTAGCTGTGACTCACACATCATAACTCAACATTCCGATTTCATCTGCAAATCCTCGATACATAACCATTACACCATGAACAACAACATCATTGTTACTTCGAGAAACTGTTTCGGATCATTACAGCCACGAGGCTGCACTCCACAAATTCAGCTGAACACTCATGTCCCCCAACAACTTCAACCCACTACTATAACTTTCTGTAACACTAAACGATTCTAACTCAATTCCATGTCTATAAATCCCGTCTCCCTTACTGACAAAGATTCCACTAAAACTACCACTAACTACAACCATAACATCAACTCTGTCTGCACGCTTCAATACTCAAGAATTCCACCATTTCATCCATATGACTGAAACGTGCACCTCCACCTCAGGACCACTAATATCTTGAACAATTCATTTATATAAACTTACTCCGCACCACTTTCTTGCAAAGTTCACGGTACTGATCATACTTGACATCTATGACCAGATCTGATTACATAATAACACTGCAACTCCATTTGGTGCATCTTTGAATCCTCATTCCACAGACCCAATTAACTTCAACACCAACAATCATAACACCAAGTTACAAAAAAACTCAATTTTAAACTTTTAACTTCATAATCAATTCCACACAATCTTAATAATAATCAAAATAAAAAAAACTAATTCGTTTTTACCTTTTTCTCGCATTCCGGACTTCAATAATCTCACCATTCCCCAACTTCCTCTTGAAATCCCTAAACAATCCTACCAAACCCCTTGATATCAATTACAGTTCACTTCGTAAAGCCAAATTCATTATTAATTGGTAAATACCCATCTAGAATCATTCCCTTTAAACATCAATTTCATCTTCAAATCTTCCTGAGTTTCGTGAAACCCTAACTCTTGATTTTCATCTAACTTCATCAAAACAACCTTACACCATCGATTTAAGCAACAACCCTTTTAATCTTCATCTACGACCAACGCGAATCACATCTCGACTCACTTAAACCCTAACCAGGAATTACATATTCCAATTCCTGACCCAACAACTCTAACCTCTTCATCCGTTATCAAACAAACTTCAACACCAATACCGACCAATCAATACTAGATCAACATCTTCTTCCTAAATCTCAAAACCATTGTTTATTTCCCAAAATCGAATTCATCATGTCATCAGGAGAGGGCGGAAGAAGAAAAAAAGAACATAAGAAATTGAAGAAGAAAGAAGAAGGAAATGAAAGAATGACTTATCTAACAAGTTCGGTTGAGTGATAAGTCAAACCCAAATTACTTGGGCGCCCCATCGTTTCTCTGGATAAGGGCGACCATAAGGTCCATCGATGAATGAATTGATACATCTTATTCGTACGGTGTCCGAGTTGACATGTTAGGGTAGTCCTTTCCGTAACTTTTGAGACCTATTCAAATATACCCTAGTTTAGTAGCATCTAAATCGTAGTTAAGTTAGTTTCTATTAATTAGCGTTTGTGTTAAACTAGTCGAGTCATTATCGGATAAAATGTCTACTGAATCAACTCTTGACCGGGTCTAATAGCTTTGAGCTTGGGGTCTTACGAGGCCTTTCGAACAAACATATAATCAAGATCAAGTAACCATTAAAATAAAAAGAGAATCGCCATGAGATGTAAACAAATATCACCCTCGAAGGTGGAACAAAATCACCATGAAGGTGAAGAAAAGAAGGCAAACAAACCCAAATTAAAACCATATTAGGAAAGAATCTGTTATTTCTAAAACTAAAACATAAAAACTAAGATCCTTGCTCACGGATGCGGCCCCAAATAGATTAGACCTGAGCAAGAAGATGAAGTTGAGTTTTTTTTCACTCGGTACATTTGGTTGCTCGAATCCTTGGAATCATGTTTCCTATGGAAATCAGTTTTTCAACAAATCCTCCATATGGTCGGCCCCTCCCCCCATAAGATTTGCGGAAAACTTATCAAGGAGATTTAATGGACCTGTTTAACTCTAAACATATATACAATTTTAAGATTTGAGGGTAATACCAAGCAGTAAAAAACTTTAAAACAATAAAACTCTATAAATCCTAAGAATTTTTAGCGGCTTGCAAACACACAAAGAATTTATGAATCCGAAAAATTGTAATCCCATGGGATTATAAATTCCGGGAAATATAGTTTTGCAAACAAACCCGAGTTAATACTCCCTCAAGTCCACTATTAAGTGACCTATTTACTTTTACATTTTGTCCCACTATTAAGTGACCTATATCAATAAACAATGAGATATTTCTAAAATTATCCTTTTTAATTGATTATAAAATATAAAAAAATATGCATAATTTGATAGACATGTTTATATTCGTTCGTAGAGTGTTTTAAAATGTTTCAATGGTATGAAGTTTGTGAACATCCGTGGTGTAGTTTGAGAGATTAATCATTTCAAAAATTTCACTATTTATCATTCATAAAGGGTGTAATTATAACATATGCTTAAAAATACTATTTTCCCTTTTTGCCTTAAAGGGTATGCAAACTTGTTATCACTTAATAGTGGAATGGAGGAGTAATTCGGTGTCTTATGAATATTGGTGCTAGTAATAATGCACGCATTGATTGGCAATGCAAAACAGGGGTCGGTCAACTCTTGATCAAACATATGCAGGGCAGCGGAAAACCAGGAACTCGTTAATCTGCATTTATTGCTCTAGATATAGAAATGAGACACAAAAAATTTGACATATGTTAGGAAAACATTTTGCAATGTTGGAATTAATAGTACAATATGTGGTTTGAGTGAGTACATGAGTATGCTTTATTTTGGTCCAAAGAAGATGCAGCTCAATTGGTTATTTTGCAAGTGTTATCATAACCGTAAATATGTAAAATGTATTCATATACTGGGTAGCGTTCAAGCAAAAAAATATTCCAACTGTCCCAGTAACTACTAGTAGTGAGATCTGTGCATTATTGGACTAGATACAGGTGCAATTTGTGGGTCCTACGAACTTTAAAATTGGTGTAACTGCCAACGCTTCTGTAAAACACCTCCATTCATTACCTTATTATAGGGTGTATGTATACAGAGTAGTGCTATGTTGACGCCCAAAAAAAACCGTAAGCAATCCCGCAGGATGATCCAATGGCTGAGAGAGGGGAGCCCTGAGGGAGTTTTACAGGGGGTGGGGTTTAAGGTGGGGCACCATTTTCTTTCTCTCACACGATGGTGGTTGCGAGATTCACTCCCGGTACACCGAGCATTATTGGTGTATATATGGAATTTTTGTAACCTCAATGTAGTAGCGAGGAAATCACACTACACCCCTCACTATATTTTGATTAATTAGTCTCTTGAAAGTTGTATAATTGAGAATGTTTATTGATTAGTTTCATAAGTTGTTTACACGGGAAAAGTAGGATTACACTAGCAAGTAAAACACTCTTGAACTTTCTCTCTCTTAATGACTTGCCCAACAATTCCAAAAGATCTCTCCTCTTAGGACTCATTTGGCCCTTTTAGGCTAATGCATAGTGGATGAATGACTAAGCTATCGCTGACTTTTGAAATATCTCGCGAAGTGTCGCGAGACGTACAAACATTCACTCTCGCGACACTTCTTGTATACACAGCGGGATCTCCGTCTTACATGTGTGTTTTTTTGTTTGTCGTTATTGTTAATGCATTTATTTTAGCTCCTGTAGAAGCTCCCCTCATGGTTTCCGTAAATTCATTCATCTGAGCCTTGTATATGTTGCGATATTATGATCCTACATCTTGCCTCTTTTTCCTTGAATATTGCTTCGAAGCGATCTTTAAGGAAAAATCCCGTTGTTGTATTAATCTGGTCTTTGTTGATGAAGGAATGAGCAGGAAGAATCATGCTTGGAAAGTACGTACTTGCCTCTGTATTCTTTTGCGAAGTTAAAGGCTCCTTTTAGAATTTACGGGGAAGTATGGTCACTGTCTCTCCTCATACTTCTCACTGCGAAGAGGAAGAGCATCATGAGTGATTCTTTTGCTTTGCGACTGCTTATCTCTGCTTGATTTTGTACTTTTACGGATTTTGATTATTAATGTCTTTTCTTGACACGTCTCTTTCGGCCGTTTATTCTTGACCGTTCATGTCTCTTCTCGCATTAAATGACCTCGTTTTCCTAGGGGATCTTTTTCCCTATATATATCTTTCTTTTCCTCTCCTTTCATTCTTTAGTTTCTCTCACAACTTTTCTTTAGCTCTCTCTTATGCAATTTACGCCACGCTCTGTAAAATCTTCTTTGTCCTTTCTAACGTTTAATCCTAATCTCAAATTCCTCCATTTCCATCGATGATAATAACACATTGGTAAACGTGCATACAAAGCTTCTTTTGAGTGAAGTTCAGCGGAGATTGCTCGAAGGGTTTTCACTCTGTGTAAACCATTCTGAGTCAGAACCCTCATCCGTTTTTGCAAGGTTATTTAAGTCATCAGTATGATGATCGAAAAGTTATCGTCTCGCTGGGTCGGCTTCTCGCGAGCCTATTCCCTTATCCGATCCCGAGTTGCCTCCCTATTTTATGAAATCTTGGCCCATGAAGAATTCTCTCGGGCTGTATATCGGTTAGTGGTGATTGCATTCGCCTAATGCTTGAATTCGCGAATCGTGGCGCGGCAAAGGATCTTTATGCCACCTTTGTTAGACATCCCGGTTTCAAAGACTTGAAATATTTCTGAGAAGTACACATGAGAACTTTTGAAAACTATTCGAGTGATAAAGATGGTTAATGCGAAGTCCATTTGGGGCATTCGCACAAAAGAAGGATAATGTCCACAGGGATAAATTGCTCATGCGGGGATGATTGCACTCGGGCAATAATACTACTCCCTCGCCATTCCAAAGATGAGAAATGGTGGGTTGTACCCTTGTTTTAAATGGTCCCGCCCGCCAGCGGGCCACTTGCGTTCTTCCTGCGAACCTAACGAGGTATCATCCTTAGAATTCAAATGGCTTTGATAAAAGCAATGAGGTATATTTCTCATTTTAAATCTTGCCTTTGTAACTTCATGTTTACATACGTTGAAGTTTGTATAATTTTGGATCGCCAAATTGAGAAGAAAGTACAAGGATAATCCATTTGAGAATCAGCTGTCCATACTTCGATCGCTTACGAGTGAAGTAAGAAACACTTCCTTTGTTATTTAAAACAATATTGTTGCCTCTGTTTCTTATTTTTAGCTTGTATGCGAAGGTTGGAGTTGAAGAAGCTTTGCGTGTAAAGACTAAAAGTAAAGGCAAAACTATAAATTAGCAGAGTAAATCTTAACTTCATTGGCTTAAAGCGAAAGGTTCAATCTTCTTCTACTTGTAACTCAAACCTAGAATCTTGATGGGGATGGCCATGATTGAATCATTCTCTTGCTAAAGAAACTCCTTTGCTGGTTCTCTATGGATCGGTTATCTAGCATCTTCTAGGACTCTTTCCAAGAATGGGGAGATGCTCCCTACTTCTCTTTGCGGGACTCTAGCAAATGTGTGTAATGCGCTTTACTAGAAGGCAATGATTCTTTTAATGGAGCTTACAGAGTTGTGTCTCGATTTGTTAAATGCATTGGGATCTTTTGGTACGTAATGCGATCACATTTTCCTTCTTTAAATTTTTAAATATATGCATATTAATGATGAAGCATGATTCATAATTCTATCTTCTTTTATAGGTTGGAAGAACTTCCTTTGTAGTTGCCTCGGATCTGAAGGAAAACCATAACAATCTTGAAAGAAGAACTCGCAGTTGAAACAAGAAGATTCAATTAGGCGAAGGCTGCGTCATCTCGCGATAAAGATGAGAGAATTCAAAAAGTTAAATACGAGCTCCACGACTCTCAAAGGATAGGCGTCCTCTTCAAAACGCTAATCAACGACTTTATGGTATAAGATTTCGCTTCTCTTTATTCTGTCTTAAGTAGCATACTACTACCTAATTTATTACCTTCGCATGAGATGTATAAAATCTCTCAGAGTAGAGCTATTCTTCTCCATACGTTCCACAGGCCCATGGATAATGACCTTCTTCGCACCTCAATCAATCTCTAAGTAGTTCTCAGATAAAACTAACCTCCTTTCATTAAAGGATCTTAGGTCAAACACGGCTTTTAAGGATGGAACACGGATCAATTTAAATTTAACTAATCGCTTTAAGCTAATGTATCTTGATTCCGAGAGAAAATCAAGACTTTAAGAAAGAAAATTAGTGATCTCATAGATGAGAGCGATCGGCATTACTATGAGAGGTGCACGGAGCGTTAGCGTAATTTCACGAATCTCTTCTTAGTGTACAAGTTGAACGGATGGACTCCTTCGTCGAGAATACTATGCTTAAAAAGCCCGAGGAAGAGCAAGTTCGTTTCTCTTCTTGTTATTAACAATGATGATGAATTAACTGGGCTGAAAGTTTTAGATAATGCAGGGGGGAATGACCTAGGTGTTGATGTTAGTCTTCATGTAAGGCATACTTCCTTGATTAAAGATATGATATCGATAGAGAAGGTTACTTATTATTCATACACGCTTCTTATTTGTGGTATTGCTTGTAAATTATTAACTTGTTGTTTCTTATTTGCACTGAGAAAAGGCTTCAAGTTAGAATTAGAGAACTTGAATACGAAAGGCACTACTTGAGAATTTTCCAGTGAAGAATTGAAGAACTCGAATCAGAAAAACAACAACTCTTAAAAAGTCTCTCCGCCCGTAATAACAAGTATTCCAAGTTGAAGAAACAATTTGGAACAACGTTGGAGAACTTTAGTAATGATCTTTGTCAAATTGTCGTAACGGAGCCATGGAGTATATACATAAACACAAAGAACATCCCTCTGCATACATATCATTGGCTTCTGAAAAGGTTCTGAGAATCTACTGTCTCTCGATGTTTCCCGATAGTGAAAGGCCGGGCGAAAGAAGAAAATTAAAGCGATGAGAATAATAAAGCAAGATGAATCAGATGAAGAAGAAGAGTCACTGAAGATGTAATTCTTTTTGTTTTCTTTTTCGCGTGTAATGTCTCATGCATTCTTTTTGTCATCTTTGTTATAATAGTGAACTCTTTTCATGAATTCAATCTTATCCCCTTTTTATTAGTTAACTTCCCTTGTAATATAATTGGCTATCTTTATTGATGTATAACTCTTTCATCTAAGATGAATAACAATATTCCATCTTTTCCGTTCCCATACTTGCCTCTTGGTATTCATCTTGATGGAAGAAAGTTAGTTATCCTCATGTATTTTGTTGAATAATAATTTTAGTGTTATTGAATGTATAGCGCGACGAGGTCGAGATATCTTTATGAATTGAGAACTCTTTGTCTCTTTTAGCGACAAGGTGTGACAGAATATCTTTATGAATTGAGAATTCTATCTCTTTGTCACACAAGGTCGCAGCCGCTCTACACTTTCTTGCAAAGCCCATTGACCTTGCCTTATCATTTGTGTGTGGTCTTCCAAGTCAGACCTCCCCTAACCAGAGGTCCTCCTCGGCCACACCCTTTCTTAAACAAAATCGCAGGACGTCCAACACACTTGCATGTAAAGACCCATTGATCTTGTCTTATCATTTCCCAAGTATTTTTGCCTCTGCGGCAGATGTTTTAGTTGGACAATAATATGACAGGTCAATATCCCTTACCGAACATAAAGCCCATGACATTATTGGGTAGTACGACGAAATCGCAGGACGCCCAGACATTTTCATGTAAAGACCCGTTGATCTCTGGGCACCCTCGCGTTAGTATATTGCCTTTCCGCAGATCATTGCACAAATATGACAAGCCTAAGTCTCCTTATGAAACAAAGCCTTCATGACATTTCGTCACGGTGACACACCCCTAATGGAGGCGTCGCCCTATCATCTCCGGTTGCCCCCTTCAAGGAGGCTAAACATCGCCACTCAAGACTAGCTCCTCCCATCCAGGTCTTAACAACCAGTTGTTTTATACCTCTTATCCCTTATACCTATATGGTTTATGGTTACGAGACCGCACCCTAAGTGGGAGTTTTTCTTGAGCGGTGCAACGCATGCCAAGACTTCGCCAAGAATGGCGGGGTAGGTTAATCCATCCTGTGCACCACTCAACTGTTAGTACCTCTGCCGCTTTGTGCAGCCTGCACTCTAGGAAGAGACCCTCGGTGCCAAACCGGTATAACCTACATATATAGTTGGGAATCCAAGGTACCTCTTCCCATAGGCTTTCATGGGCCCCCAATTTACATAGTTGAGAAGTCAGGAGCGGTGTAACCTTCCCGAAACTACAATGAGAGATACCCCCTTATATAGCACTTTAGGTCTTACATTTGCCTCTTACGAGGAAATGTTATTCGTGAACTAGGTGTACATACATAAAGGTTCGTCCCATTCATTTGCGCATTTATATTTGTTAAATCATTCAATCATTCATTTTTGATTATCTCTTCTCATTATCTTTGCGAAATTATCATGTCTTCATTCTTTCATTCATTTCATCATTTCTTTCATTCATTCTCATAATATCATATCATTTCGATTCGCTCTTGTTGTTGTCTCTTGAAGTATATGATTTGCTTACGAAATATTCACGATTAAATTTCACTTGTTGTATTTCACTTTTCTTTTTCTTAATGTATTCTTATTTTACTCTTGGTCATGTAAATTCTCGCACATCATTACTTCATTGTTACTTTGCATCTGTTGTTATTGATTATTCACTTCTTATGCCTTTTGTTCTCATTATCTTTTGCTTCTTCATTGTTATAATATTGGTGCATCTCTAAGCATTAACCTCATGGGTATGTTTAACCTCACTTCAATAGCATCTACCCTTGACTTTCCTTTCTTTGTTCATTTCTCACATGTTGCTTCCAAGCCTTTCTTTTGGCACTTCTTTCTTCGCAGATTTTCTATATCGACCTCCCTTATCATGACACTGGAAAGACTCCCTTCCAATCTCCTCGTATGATACCAATGCCACTTTGGGTGGGAAATTTTATCACTGATGGTATGTTGAGGCGACGAAAGATTTCATGAAGCCATGGCCTCCCAATTAGTGCATTATACTGGAGATTCCACATCAACCACGAGAATAAGACATCGATTTGATAATCCTTGTAGAGGTATCCTCATGTGAACTTCTCCTTGGTTTGTTTTAGGTGCCATTAAAAAGCCATATATCCTGTAAGTCGAGGAATCAAATCCTCATCTTCTCAGCCCATCGTCTTGTAAGTATGGTAGAAGAGGATATTCACCGAACTTAGGTGTCGATTAGAATTCGGTTGATCACCACGACAAGCTTCGCCTACCCATCTTCCTCGACATCGGTGGTTTTGGGTTGTCTCTAGTTTCACAACCAACGGAGCTATCGTGTGTTTTCTCTTCCTTTTGGTACTTCATCTGCGAAAAAAATAGTCTTCAATCTGCCACTTTTCTAAATCGTCGTTTTCGCCGGACTCATTGTTGCTTTATCATTAGCGTCTCTCAAAGACTCTATCAGCACGTTGTCATGGAAATCTTCGATGGTGCGATAGGAGTGGACAATAGAGTTGCGATTCAAATTCTTGGCTTTTGTTCCTACTTCTATCCACAAATGTTTTTTTCCTTTGACGACCTCGCTCGGTGCATCTCTGGTGGTGGTGGTAATGTCTGGCTTTGTTTCTTCTCCCTTTAGAAAGTGATTAAACCTTCAGTCAATCATCACGAGAATAATTCTCTTTATGTTTCTACAATCATTTGTTTGATGCCCATGGAAGCGATGGTAAGAACAAAACTCATGACTTGTCGCTTTGGTGGTGGTTCCATTCCAACATTTCGAGTGCTGGTACATTTTCCATCACAAGTATAGCTTCCCAGATCTTTTCAATGCTAGCATTGGGGAGGCATCTTAATCTGTTCCCATATTGTTCTATGACTTCTCTGTCCTCCACGGTTATTTTGTCTTAAATCCACCATAAGTTTCTTACATGATCTAGCCTCTTGAATCTTATTGTTAACATTACGGATTTGTAGTAGTTCCTTTCACGTTCAAACTCTTTTGATCGTGGCTTCATCGCTACTATCTTCATCTTCGTCCCTCATCAAGCTCTCCCTTGCTGTCCTTGCGAAGTGCTCGCCACCTTTGTATTTAGAGATTGAGGTAACAAACTTGCGTTCATGGCGTTGGGAGCTCGTGTTCGCGGTTTGGATAAGAATTCATTTCATTTTGTCTCTTCTAAAGCAATATATTCTTCCGTAATTCTCGCAGATTCGCCATCGTGATTGTATTTTTGATTCTAAAATTTGAATGTATAACAAGTTAGTAAGAGAGCATTCACAAATGAGAGTATGAGATATCTCTCTCGACCCCGTCCCGCCATTTCGCCATGGTCCTCCATCTTCTTGTCCAACTGCATCTTAAGCTCTTCGATCCTTTGTTTCAATCTAGAATACATCTTCAATGCCAGTCGCGAAGAATTGTTACTTATGTATGCTCCCAGAAATGTGGCTTGTAAATGATTGAATGATGTGGGATTGTGTTCTCTACAGACCTTCAACCATTTTAGTGCTTCTCCTGTTAAGCTTGACGCGAAATATTTGTACACATGGCATCACATTCTCCCATTGTAACATACATCTCATGTAAGCCTTAATATGTTGTATCGCAGACAAGTTGTTCCATCAAAGATGTTGGTTTAAACGAGGTAGGTGCATTTAGGAGGTATTCTCCCATGACGTATTTCTAGCGTGAAGTGATTCTTCGCGGTCACGATGGCTTCGCCTAACCTGTCTCCTTCCTCCTTCTCTATGATTCAATTAATCCTCTCATTTGACTAGTTCTCTTAAGATTTGTTCATTGCCTGAATTTGTTTCTCCGGTCTTTTTAGCTCTTGCTTCTCTCCTTTCTTCGTCGTGCCCTTTTTGACCTTCTGCTCATTTTTTTCTCCTCTTCTCTCCTCGCGACGCTCCTCTTCCATCTAACTCTTTAATTACGCACGTCATTATATCGATTTATTCTCTCTTCTTGGTTTGCCTCTCAACTCTCATCATCTGCACCCTCTCATACTCTTCGTTAATACTTCTATTGGTACGGTTTTGTTTCCCTCCTTCTCTCATGAGTTGTCATGGTTATTACTCACGGATTGCTTCTTCCATCTCTTGATTTTCATTTGCTTTCTTATTCTTTCTCTGTGAGCTAGTCGCGCTTGTTCAATGTTAAGTGTCTCTCAATGTCATCCTCGATCTCTTGGTTTCTTCTCAATTCTTCTCTCCCGTGCGGGATTATTCTTCCTTTGAGCTGGGTCATTCGGCCCTTGGAGTTGCACGTTTTCTTGATTTTCCCTATTTCGTCCATTTTGAAGATTTTCATCTTTGAGGAATATGCGATCTTCTATTTCCCCTCTTCTCTCGCCACTGCTCTGCGTTTGGATCTTGTGTTTCTTCCTCGGTATTTTACGCTGGTAAAACTCTCCTTCTTTCTTCTCTGCTCGATCTAGAACTTGATCTCCTACTTCTAGATCTCTACTTTGCAATCTCATATTTTCCATCCTCAATTCATGATTTTGTCTTGTCAAGTTTGCTCGCTCCTCTGCTTCTAATCGTCTCTCTTCGTGCATTGTTTGTCTCAATCTTTCTAACGTTGCCAATTCTTCGTTTCTGGATTCGTTCTCCATTCATCCCTTGCTCTCCTTGTCCATTGTTCACCAACTCTGCTCCCCTTCTCTCTCGTCTTAGAATCAGATCTCCAAGTATGTACACTTACTCTATCATAATCACGCGCGTTTGCTCTTTTGGGAAGTCGGTGGTTGATTTTGATCTTCTGTCATTTCTCATATTCATCCTTTGTGATTCTCCCTGTTTCATTCCTCCTTTCTCCACAAGTCTCCCTTCTTCTTACAATCGTTGGTTGCTCTTGTACATTTCTTCTTCTAGCCATCTTTCTTTTCAATGAATTCTTGAGTATCTTTTCCAAATCTCTTCTCGTTAATCCAAATTCTTTCCAATTTCTTCGTCGATCTTTGCTCGTCCCTGTTTCTAGCGCATATGTAGTAGCAGAAATCCCACACTACACCCCTCACTATATTTTGATTAATTAGTCTCTTGAAAGTTGTATAATTGAGAATGTTTATTGATTAGTTTCATAAGTTGTTTACACGGAAAAGTAGGATTACATTTATAGCAAGTAAAACACTCTTGAACTTTCTCTCTCTTAATGACTTGCCCAACAATTCCAAAAGATCTCTCCTCTACAGACTCATTTGGCCCTTTATATAGGCTAATGCATAGTGGATGACTGCTAAGCTATCCTTTATTTTCGGAAATATCTCATGAGTGTCGCGAGGCATACAAACATTCACTCTCGCGACACTTCTTAACCTCTTTGAGATCTCACGTCTTGTGTAAGCCAGCTGTCGTTATTTATTGCGTTTATTTTAGCTCTCTGTGACTCCCCTCGCGGCACTTGCAACGTCGTTCATTCATCTCGAGCCTTGATGTTGCGATATTATGATCCTACACTCAAACTCAAACCTTTTGTGCTTGAATATAAGAGGACGAAAAAAAAAGGTAATAACTCTGTAAGAGGAGAAGGAGACAAAAAAATATGGAGTAGAAAAGAGAGAAGTTTCTTATTAATACGAGGACCAGCCTAGTAAGGGCTATTACAAGTCACGATTTTCAAATGACATGTTTTTGTTGTTCAAAAATATATGGATATTGGGTTTAGCCCACCATTAACCAATGAAAACCCTAATCTTTATACAAATTAGCCCACTCTATAAGAGTATTAGACATAAAATTTTGCTTAAAGAAAAATGCTTTATTCCTCTCAACATATTCCTAGTTTTTATTCCAAAATTATAGATTTATCACCTTTTAGCTATTAACTTGACTCGTTTCGGTGTTTTTTGTCTAGCAATCTAGTAATGTACATGTGACCTATTGTTGCTTACTAGTTTAGCTAATTCATAGCAAAAAATTTGCCTCGACCTTCGGTCGCCTTGCCAACCAATGAGATTCTATCCCTACTCAAGAAAAAATCTTGGACCTATCCCTGTATTAAGGATTTATGTCTTTATCTGTAGGGATAGAAAAAACCATAATCTTAGACACAAGGGCATCTTGGTAAATAAACATTGGTGTATAATACTCCCCATGATGACCACTGTGGCTAAGTCATTACAAACATACCAGGAAAACTCAAAAGAGAAAAACCTAAAATTACATCAGCACATAAAGACTTGAAACAGTGTCGGACACGCAAATGTTGCCTTGTTAAAACCTTGACAAGGAAAGCCCAGTGGGACAGAACCTTAACGAAGGAAAAATAGTACAACGCGATAAGTCCTGAAAAAGCGGGGGTACAACAACCTCACCCAATATTTCGATTAGCAATCTGTATGGACTAACTCTAATATACTTTTAAGAGAATCAACTAGACAAATCGGACTCAATCTTAATAAAAGTATATCAAGGAGTCAATATCTTTATCTTTGGAATTAGATCTTTACTCAAGCAAATGGAAATCTCATGAGTCTTTATCAAATACAAGAGATATAAACTTGGATGGTACCAAAGACCAATATCCAAGATCAATCAATTTCCAATCAACAACCAAAAGTTGGATTTCACAATTGATCGATACAACGCACAACACAATGATATTTCAATTATATAACAAAATATAATGCGGAATAGAAATAACACAGACACCAGAAGTTTTGTTAACGAGGAAACCGCAAATGCAGAAAAACCCCGGGACCTAGTCCAGATTGAACACCATATTGTATTAAGCCGCTACATACACTAGCCTGCTACAAACTAACCTTCTGCGGACTATAGTTAAAACCCTAATCAATGTCACATGATTCCAAGGTACAGTTGCGCTCCCACGTCTCTAATCCCGGCGGGGATACTCGCACTTAATTCCTTAGCTGATCTCACCCACAACTAAAAGTTGCTACGACTTAAAGTCGAAGACTTTAATAAACAACTTTGTATCACACAAAAACTCTACGGTGATAGATAAATCTGTCTCCCACGGATAAACCTATGAGTTTTTGTTCCGTCTTTTGATAAATCAAAGTGAACAGGAACTAATTGATAATCCAGAATTATATTGCCGAAGAAAAGCCTAATATTATCAATCACCTCACAATAATCTAAATCGTATGGTAATGAAACTAAATATTGTGGAATCACAAACGATGAGACGAAGATGTTTGTGATTTGTTTTTATCTTACCCTATCGGAGATATAATCTCAAGTAAATTATTCAATTGAACTCGTATGATAGAAAATGGCATGATCAAATCGCTCAACTACAATAGAAGTAGTTTCGTCGGCTTCACAATCCCAATGAAGTCTTTGCGTTAACCTACGGGTCTAGAAGAAACCTAAGGTTAAATGAGAATCGACTCTAGCAAAACCAACTAGTATCACCATGGTAGGTGTGGGATTAGTTTTCCGGTTGCTAGAGTTCCCTTATATAGTTTTTAAATAAGGTTTTGCAATCTAAGTTACCTTGGTAACAAAGCATTCAATATTCATAGTTAGATGAAAAAACTGATTCAACCAAGCTAATATCTTTCAACCGTTAGATCTAAACTTAGCTTGTTACACACAAATGAAATGTATTCATTTAGGTTTGAGTAACCGTACCTAAACGTGTACACTTAGTTGGTTCACAAATAGTTAACCAATGGTTAGCCATATGAGTACTTCATAATCAGTATTCATATTTCTCATAACTAGTTCAAATGACTCATAAGATCTAGTTCAAGAGTTGTTCAATTGCTTAGGTCTTTATTCATAGACACAATTGAAGTAAAATCGGTTTGATCCACTAGAATCAATTCATGAACAATATATCCACGGTTTGCAAAGATTGCATTCCTTATAATTTATTGTTTTAAGCTAATGAACTACCGATTTGAGAATAACCAGCTTGGGTACATGGACGGTATGTGTACCTTAGCTGCGGATTTGAGTTTACAAACTCAGTGAAATTTTCGGTTCGAAAACTTTTTGTGAGTTCTGGCATCTTGGTATGCTCACATTACATAAGGTATTGGTTTTACTAGTTTGCAAAACTACAAACTTCAGTATGAAAACTTCTCCAGGTACGCGTACTCAACCTTGTCTCCTTCATTAATACCGCATGCACACATATGCACACACTTGGTTTCCGGAACATGGATTTATACAATAATGTGCGAACACACTATATATGCTTATATCCGTAGTTGGTAATCTCAACTTCGTTTCAATCATTGAAAAATTCTTCATAATGTTATAACAATCGTTATTCGACTATCGTCATCAAAGCTATTTTCAAAGGCTAAAGCGGGTAAAGATGAAAATGGTTAAGCGAAAGCTCACCAACACATATTTCGAGAAAAAGATAGCGAGTAAACTCGGCTCAAAATAGCAAATGTGTATATGTGAAAACTATCATACTTATATGTAAAGACCCTCAAGCTAATCAACGCTATTAGACAAGGTCAAGAGCGTCTTAGCGAGTAATGACTCAATTAGTTTAACATGAGCGTTAATTAATAGGAATTAATCTAACAAGATTTAGATACGAAATTAGTATCGTTATATAGATCTCGGAAAGTTATACGAAATAGACTACTAAGCGCGTCATTCGGATATCGGACTTGACGAAGAAATCATTAGATTAGTTTGAAGAGAAAATTAGTCATTTTGTGGTTTTAGCCTTGGCAGCCCTTATCAAGACCGTGGATGCCTTTACGAAATTTGGCGGCCTTATCCCAGACACCGTGAAGATAATTCTCTTATTTTCCTTCTTCTTCATTTCTTATTCTTCTTTCTTCTTCTCATCTTCTTCTTCATGCATTTCTTCGCCATCGCGATTTCGTGAGACTATGAGGTTGTGAGGTCGAAAGATTAGACAAGTTATCAGAGGATAACGGTTGGTGGTGGTGATTAGCGTTTATTGATTTTGGGAAAGGAAGGAATTGATGTTGTTATATTCATAATTAGGATTTATAGAACCGATTGATGCTGCGAAGTTTTAAGAGATGAAATTAGAGATGTGGTTTGATGAAGAATCATGGGTTAAGTCTCAATTAAAGTTGAACTTGTGTTGGAGATGGCCCGAGCTAGGGTTTACAGAACTGGTTTTGTGATTCGATTGAAGATGAAATCAGTGTTTTATGATGTTGATTAGAGATGAGTTTATTATTAATTGAAGTCTAAATGGGTAGAGGCTTAATTGAAGCTCTGAAGTTATTCTTGAGAAGAATCAATAAATTAGGGTTTCTCAAGATGAACTGGAAGTTCGATGTAGTGATGATTAATGATGGGTTTTAAGAAGATGTTAGAAGAAGGAAGATTAATTCGAGATTGTCGAAGTTAGGGTTTTGAATTTGAAGCTTGTCCAGGGAAACTACGGTTTCATGTTCTTTCCCAAATTTAGAAATTAAGGTTAAATTGAGAAACTGGTGGTGTTGATTCGAAGATTGATTCAAGTCCAGAATCTTTGAGGTAATTGTTTTACTTAGTTGATTTGAAAGAATTATTCATATTCATTGTAGAGTCTTTATGAATGCTTATGAAGTTAAGAATCGAGTTGATATGGAATGGAACTGTATATGGTTGTGACTTGGGTTTATTTCGATCTACAGGGGGTTAGTATATGTTGAAGATGAAATTATAATTAATCTGGTTGTGTAGGTTGAACTGAAATGAATGTTTGTTGATAATAGGATTGATACCAGAAATGGGTTCAATATGTTTTGAGTTTGCTATTGGTGTTACTTTTGTTGTGGTGATTGCATGAATATGCAGTAGTAGGACTAGTGTTGGTGTTTAGACTATTGCAGTTGGTGTTGTTGCGGTAATGGTGAAGGATGTAAGTGATTGTAGTGTTGAATTAGTTTGATTTGGTGGTGATGATGGGGTTGCAGTTCATGGAGTTGGGATAGTGATTGTATAATGATGTTAAAGATTTGTGAATGAATTGCAAGTATAACTAGTGGTGTTGAGCTACGGTGGTACCCTAAGAGATATGGTGAAGTTTAAGTTGCAGTTTGGCTTTGAATTGTAATTGGGAGTGTCGAATTAAACTGAGTTAGGGGTTTGAGGTATAGAAGTTGATGTTGGTTGTGGGATTGAATTAATGAATGTAAACTAGGAACTACACCTGAGGTTATGAAATTGTTTGATAGGGATGCTGAAGTAGTAATCTTGTATTGGTGTCTGTGACAGAGAAGAGTTGAGTTAAATGGTGAAATGTAGAAAGCTTGGAACTTCTTTGGCAGGTAAACTAAGTTTGTATTTGTATTCAATTATGAAGTCTTGATGGATTCAATGTATTGTTGTAATGTTGTAGTAGTTTCACTTGAACCAACAAGCTTATGTGATTACCTGTCGATTGTCTAGCTATTTTGATTCTAGAGACTTAGCTAATTTTAATTTTTAATTGAGTTAATCGACTCTTAGACTTTGAGGCTGTTGAGTTGTATTGAAGGTACGAGATTTAGACTTTGATTATTTGACCCTGGACTTTGCCCCGACCTTGAGCGTTGGTGTTAGTTGACCCTTGGTTAGTTAGAGCCATTAGTCTTGATTTTGGTGGACTTGGGCTTAGAGAAGTTTTCTTAATTAGATGTTTTGGACCTCTTGTGGTCCGAGATTAACCTTTAACATCTTATACAAAGTTATAGATACTCATAAGACCTAGCTATTGGACCATAGAACCAACCCAATTGAATTAGTAAACCTTATTTATGCTTAAGATAGAGAATGAGAAGGTGTAAAATCATAAATGGGCTTAGAACCATTAGATAGACTTTGCATGATTCTTGTGTGAGCCATTGTGGCTAGATTCTGAGTTCTCGTGTGATTAACGAGTTAGTTATTAATAATGATCGAATCAAAGGGCGAACCTGGATTATGGACCTCAAGGTATGCGAGGCTTGTCATCAAAAGAGGTGGGAATCGATAATTGAACTCTCTTGTATTCATTATTGTTTTACAAATCAATCTTGGTGTTGTGAAATTCATGCGTATCTTTGTGTGCTTTATGTGGTATGAGATGTGTGCCGACACAATATCGTGTTTTTATAGCTAGGCGATACACCGCAATATTACCTAATGAGTGTGGTTAGCACAAATATTATTCTTCCTTTATATATCAGTAATCTATGGCTAGGGTGATACACCGCAATATTGCCTAATGAGTGTGGTTAGCACAAATATTATTCTTCCCTTATGTGCGGCAACACATATCTCATACATGGATAATGTCTTTGAAGAAGTTTCTAGTTTATATATTACTATCTTTCCGTGTATTAACATTATCGATAAAATCGCATTTTCTTGAATCATACTAATGTTTACTTGAAAGCTAGTTGTTATTCCTATGGGGCACCCCTTCTAGGGATGATGTGCTCACCCTTTCCACTTTCGGTTTGGAGAGGAACGAGAGTTCATGCGGAAGCTTTGTGGTGTTGAGTCCTCATTATGTTTATTACGTTGTATATTGTGTTCGGAACCCAAATGACTATTGTATGTATTACTTGAGAGGAGCATTTGTATATATATTTCGAGGTGAGTTTTGGGTTAAGTTTTTGTAGCAGATTTCTAAATTGAATGTTTAAGTAAATGATTTAGATTCTTAGTGCCTCTTTATTTAGTTAATCTCTTATATTAATCAGCTGCTAGCTTAGGGACGGGGCGCTACATTATACGACTATTGTCTCAAGAGTAGGAGATAGAGTAGACTTTGAGCGATAGATAAGTTCAAGTCTCACATGTTCAAGTCCATATACCTTTTTGTGGATGAAGTTCCACATGTTCTTCGGTAGTTCTTCGTCATTGTAAGATGATCATCGCCATGGAGTATGGAGCTCAACTACACTTAACTATCTGGACCGAGACTTAGTCATAAGTAAACTAGAAATCAAGACATATAGTTTTGATCACTAATATTGACAAACATGCTTGATATAACAACGCATGCGAGTTTCAGAGCAATGCTCTAACAATCTCCCTTTGTAAATTTTAGTGACAAAACTATCAATACATATGGATTATAAAACTTGAAAACTTTGTAGATTCGTCCACGTGCTTGATCTCCTTGGTGCTTCAACATTACTCGAAAACTTCGTCTTTTCCAAGTACTCCCATGATTCCATAGATGTTCAGTTCAACATCATAGTTGTTGAAGTCGTAGCCATAACAATGAGAAAACAAAGATCTCGATCATTGTTATACAATGTCATAGTATTATTACACAACATCAAAGTTGTCATATCACAACTTTGACAATTATACTATGGTGATTGTATCACTCCCCCTTAGTCAATACTTCGTCTCAACACAAAAACCACTCCCCCTTGCTTAATGATCCGAAAACCATATGTGTTTGTAGTGTGAACTACATATTAATTCTCCCCCTTTTTGTCAATAAAAATGGCAAAGGTACGAAAACGGGATCCTAATAAAATTTCCATGGAGACACTTCAAGACCAAAGAAAAGTACATATCAACTTTGTTTAGATGCAATCATAAAGCCGAAGATAAATGCATTCATCACGGAGTTTATAAAGATACAAGATAACTCCTCAAATATTCCACAACCGCACTCCCCACAAAGATTTGGCAATTAAGCGCAAGTTCAAAAGAAATCTCCCCTATTTGTTGTCATTCCCGAAAGAACAACTAGTGCGACCTTACTTTCACGAGAAAAGAAGGATTTCTTTGGACACCAAAAACCACAAAATGATTTTGTATCCAAAATTCTCAATTAAACTAACCACAAGAAAACCCATGATTAATTTAATGGAATACACAACCAAAATAATCACAAACGAATCTATGATTAGTCTAGTTGGAAATGCTCATACAAGAAAACTTATGGAGCCGCACAGTATATACATAAAATATGGATCAGGGAAGATCAATACTACAGAATATACAAGGGTTCATTCTATTTTCCATTACTATTCGCACAATGACATACAATAGATATAATCCTCGTAAAAAAAAGCTTTTAACATATCTTCCATCAATAAATGACATAATATGCTTAACTTTTGTCAAAAGTTCATCGATCTTGTATCAATACATGCATATCGACATATAAACAAGATAAATTTTGACATCGTATGGGATAATAACAGTTCACGGACGCAAACACACATATCCCATAACATATTGGAATATATAAAACCATAAAGATTAATACTGCAAAAATCATCTTCCAAACAAACTTTTTAGAATTTAAACAAATAAACCTAAAAACATGAAGATGAAAACGTTGGACATAGCTATGTGTACTCACAATAATGGCTATTCCAAATCCTAACTAACCTTCTTAAACAAAAACACGAATAAAAATTCTTTTAAGAAGTTTTAGAAGGCATTAAGACAAACTTGTAATGCACATACAAAGGATGATTGTGAACATTCAAGAATCCCATAGCAGTGCGTACTACTGCCAATTCATGAACTTCCTTATTTGTGATTCACCAACAACATTCTTGTAAAAGCTACAAATTAGCTTAGAAGAGTAGTACTCCAAGAATTCAAGTGCCCAAGTCCAAGAGTGGAACAAGTGCGACGAAACGGAGCAAAACACTCAAAAACAAGAGACATGACAAATACCAATCTTAACTCATCCGAATTCAAGGTTTCTAATCTCCATTTTGAATAGAATTCAAATAGAAAGAGAATACAAAAATAATATCAAGGAGTTAATATCTTTATCTCTCGATTGGATCTTTACTCTTTATCAAATACAAGAGATATAAACTTGGATGGTACCAAAGACCAATATCCAAGAGATCAATCAATTTCAATCAACAACCAAGGTTGGATTTCACAATTGATCGATACAACGCTGACTTGATGATATTTCAATTATATAACAAAATATAATTTGGAATAAAAATAACATGATTTTTGAGAAGTTTTGTTGAGGAAACCGCAAATGCGAGAAAAACCGGGACCTAGTCCATATTGAACACCCCCTTTGTATTAAGCCCGCTACAAACACTAGCCTACTACAAACCTTCTTGATGCAGACTGTAGTTGAACCTAATCAATGTCCTGGCGATTCAAAGTGTGATTGCGCTCCTTCGTCTACGATCCCAAGGATACTACGCATGATTTCCTTAGATGATCTCACCCATAACTAAAAGTTGCTACGACTCAAAGTCCAAGACTTTAATAAACAAATCTATATCACACAGAAAATTCTATGGTGATAAATAAATCTGTCTCCCACAGATAAAGCTATGAGTTTTTGTTCCGTCTTTTGATAAAACAAGGTGAACAGGAACTAATTGATAATCTGGAATTATATTCAGAAAGAAAGCCTAGTATTATCAATCACCTCACAATAATCTAAATCGTTGTAGCGAAACTAGATATTGTGGAATCACAAACTTGATGAGCGAAGATGTTTGTGATTTCTTTTTATCTTTCCCTATCGGATATATAATATCAAGTCAATTATTCAATTGAACTCGTCGATAGAAAATTACAAGATAGATCGCTCAACTACAAGAGAAGTAGTTTAGGCTTCACAATACCAATGAAGATCGTTAACCTATAGGGTCTCGAGAAGAAACCTAAGGTTAAAGTAGAATATACTCAGCAAAACCAACTAGTATCACACGGGGAGGTGTGGGGATTAGTTTTCCAGTTGCTAGAGTTCCCCTTTATAGTTTTCAAATCGGGGTTTGCAATCTAAGTTACATTGGTAACAAAGCATTCAATATTTACCGTTAGATGAAAACTTTGATTCAACCAAGCTAATATCTTTCAACCGTTAGATCGAAACCAGCTTGTCACACACAAATGAAATGTATTCATTTAGGTTTGAGTAACCGTACCTAAGCGTGTATACTTAGTTGGTTCACAAATAGTTAACCAATGGTTTGCCATATGAGTACTTTTATATTAACTTAGTATTCATCTTTCTCATAACTAGTTCAAGTGACTCATAAGAATTAGTTGAAGAGTTGTCCAATTGATTAGGTCTTTATTCATAGACAGAATTAAAGCAAAATCGGTTTGATCCACTTGAATCAATTCATGAACAATATAGCCATGGTTTGCAAAGATTTCATTCCTTATAATTTATTGTTTCAAGCTCATGAACTACCGATTTGAGAAATAACCAATGCAGTTCAGCGTGAGGGTATGCGTACCTTAGCTACCCAGTTTGATTTTACAAACTCGGCAGAAATTTTCGGTTGAAAACACGGTAGGTACGTGTACGGGTATGCATACCTAAGGTGACTAGTTTTACTAGCTTGCAAACTACAAACTAGAAGAATTTTCGGTATGAAAACTTTCATTGAGTGCAGATACTCAACTTTGTCTCCTTCACCAATACCGCATGCACACATATGCACGCACTTGGTTTCCGGAACATGGATTTATACAATAATGTGCGAACACACTATATATGCTTATATCCATAGTTGGTAATCTCAACTCAACATTTCAATCATTGAAACATTCTTATATAATATTATAACAATCAAGTTATTCCGACTATCACCATCAAAGATATTTTCAAGATTGAAACGTCATCATGAATTTAAATCACGGGTAAAGATGAAAATGGTTAAGCGAAAGCTCACCAACACATATTTCGAGAAAAGATAGGCGAGTAAACTCAACTCGAAATAGCAAATGTGTATGCATGAAAACTATCATACTTATACGAATATTGTCTCAAGAGTAAGAGATAGAGTAGACTTTGAGTGATAGATAAGTTCAAGTCTCCACATACCTTTTTGTGGATGAAGTTCCACTTGTTCCTTGAGTAGTTCTTCGTCTTTGTAAGATGATTTCCAAGGAATTTGGAACTCAGCTACATAACCATCCTAGACCGAGACTTAGTCATAAGTAAACTAGCAATCAAGACATATAGTTTTGATCACTAATATTGACAAACATGCTTGATATAGAAACACATGCGAGTTCGACCGAGCAATGCTCTAACAAGTCTAGCAAATGTTCCTTTGATGATGGCGCTCCCCCTGATGAGCATTTCATTTGAATCTCGGCTTGCAAATCTTTGAGTCATGACTTCCTAATTTGAGAAACGAATTTCTTGAATGCGAAGATTTTTTTCTTTCGTGGAGAAAATTGCAACTTGATGAAGTCTTCTTTTTTGTCAGTCCAATTAGTTTTAATATCTTCGGAAGGCAAAGGTGCCGAAGATTTTGTCTTCAGAAAGTTGTTAGGAAGAAACTTAAGAAGCTTCACAAAATTACTATATGTAGTATATCATAAATATATAGAAAGGGACCATGTAAGCGGACGCATTAGAACCTAACGCAAAATCTAAAATATAAGAGAAACGAGAAAGCGAAAACATCGAAAAGAACATATTCTCCTCCTTGTCCTCCTCCTCTTGCCACTTTAGATTTCCATTCGCTTATCATAAAACTTCAAATGTCCAAGTATCACTTAACTGAACTTGTGATACAAGTATCATCCAAGAGACACCCATTTTGTTGCTTTCATCAGTTTAAAACAATGAGTGTTTCAGGAAACAATGCTGATATATTAACTTGTTTAAATGTTGATCTGTTGACTTGTTATATTTTAATAGTTTTTATCTAAATGAATGGAAGTCAATTTATATATATTTGTGCGCATCGAAAAGCAATTTTATATATTTTTTTTTCTAAAATGTAAAAGAATCACAATGTTAAACATGGTTATAAATCGAAAACCTATAATGGAAAAAAGGTTATCACTACACAGGGCATGGGTTGTGAAAAAATTCATTACAACCAAGCTAAGAGTTGTGAAACTGTAATTATACAACACAAACAAATATTGTGATACATTTTTATGCTACTGATACGGGTTGTGATACTTGTTCTGCTACACATCGGATTTGTTGTGAAACGATTGATTACAACAATGCTTTGGATTGTGGAAATGAACTTCTACTACAAACACAAAGGTTGTGATACATGTTTTACGCTACACAAGTTAGTGGTTGTGAATATGATGTCATACTACTATGAACTTGGTTGTGATACGAGTTTCTCCTATACATATTTTTGTTTGTAAGAAATACTTACAACCCAAGTAATGATTGTGAAACATGTCTTATACTATCTTTGCCTTCGGTTGTGATACGAGTTTACGCTACACAACCCTCTTGTTGTGAAACATGAGTTAGGAATGTCTATAATAGTTGGGAGAATGGTATACACACAATTTGTTATGTTGGTTGTGTTCTATGTTTCTAAGACATATTACTTGGTTGTGAAACAAATTATTACAACAACTTGAAGAGTTGTGTGAGACGTTACTTGATAATTTGGATTAAGTTTCACAAGCTGAAGCAAGTATTGTACAAAACTGAACCACAACCACGTTTACGACCCCCCCCGTGCAACCTATAGATAAACGTGCGTCTTATATCGCACGACAACTGCTTTTCGGGGTAGTTAATCGATATTTTTTCCGTAGTGATCTTCTTTGACAAGAAGCACTTCATATTTTGTGCACTATTTAGAGTTGGCAATCTATTTTATATTAATATTGTTTTTTTAGTTTCTTGATATCGATATCGATACATCTATATATCAAGTGTGATTTTTCATTTAACTACCAAGAGTACGGATATTGACAAACTAATGAAATACTTAATGATTTCAAAAGTTGGTGTAATATTTCAAAGTATTTTGTTTAATAGGATTTCTTAATCACCAACACTTTAAACAATGCGTAATAATTTGATGTTCAGTATTCACTATGCACAATGATTTTCCTCCCACCTCTCTAGTATTAATTTAAAACATAAAGAATTACATAGAAGGCAAGCGGGCAACAAGCTGCGCCGCAAGCCCTTATTGAATTGCAAAACATATCTTATTAAAAATAAAATCCCGTGAACCGGGGGTCATGACATTGCTATGCATGACTTTCTGGACCCTCTTGAGAAGTCTTTCGCCTCTGGAGCCAGATAACCAAAAGTATCAAAAGCAAAGGGGATAAAAGTATGCCCATTGTCAACACACGCTTTCTCAGGCTTCGATATCTTACCTGAGGCATCCCTTAGCACTGCTTTCCTAACCGTAAAGGTGCCATGTACAATGCCTACCAACGGAGATACACATGTGTGTATCCCATTATCCCACCGAAAAATAAGAACATCTCGCTGATCTTAGTGTCGATCTCCTTCAAGTGGGTCTGTCGGGAAGTTCACCCCGCTTCTTTTCTTTGCGAGAAATGCTAGCCCTCCACAAAGTACATCATACAAGATATATCTCACATGATCATGTTTATATTTAAAACCAGGGTTTACCTTATAATGAACTGCATGTTCACCATACGAGTCCAAGCATCCTGTGATGCAAGCAGGACAATGAGAGTCTGAAGGATAAAATGGGATCATTAACCTGTATTTGAGGATAGAACGGTACTCCACAGGCGACATCTTCTGTCCAAGCCCCTCAATCGGAACAGCGAGAAGAAAATCTTGGGCATGCGGCGCTTGCAAACAACCAAAAACCGCTTTCCGTTAGCTTGTAAACTCTATCCATATCCTTAACCGCTTTACCAAAAAGAGAACTCGCCAATATGCATTGGTGAATAATTTGGTTCAAACTGTTACTCTACTAATTGGTGTTTTCAGTATGCATTGCAGTAGTTAATTACGACCTCTTCTTGGACAAGAAGCACTTGATATACTCTGCACTATTTAGAGTTAGTAATCCATTTTATATTAATATCACGATTTTTTTTAGTTTCTCTAATATCAGATATCGATACCTATATAATTAGTGGGATGTTTCATTTGACTATAGGAAATTGGAGCCTGGAAGATCAGTTGAGTTGTATCATTATTCTTAACGCAAATATAAGATTTTCGAAGAAAGATATATCAATGCATTTTCTTGATTATATCTTCTTTGACAGGAAGAACTTCATATGTTGTGCACTATTTAGAGTTGGCAATCTATTTTATATTAATACCGTTTTCTCTTTAGTGTCTCCAATATCAGATTGGACTTCCTTTTCGGTTGTTGTTATATTCTCCGTAGTATAGCTTATACATTGTTCCACGACGTCCATCCACTTGGGCAAATATGGTCCTCAATCTGGTAAGATGAATACACGACCCGTGAATAAACGTCCCATGGACGACCTAAGTATGTCTTGGCGGTATTCTTCACCGGAACAAGATCGGGTGCGGGGAAGAATCACGGGAGTGGTGTATCGGGATACATTTTTTAAGACAAAAGATTATTAGAAACATATATTCAAACCGAGAATTTCTTGAATCTAAGAGAGAACCAAAGAAAAAACATGTCCCACTGCAACATTTTGACTAGTATTGAGTATGAAAATAAATTATATTGTATCATAGGAAAATAAAAACATGTCCCACTCTCGAAAAAATCAAAATTGGGGACACTATAAAAACAAACTATATTGTATCATAGGAAATACCATGATGGTATACATTAGAATATGAAAATAAAAACAAACTATATTGTATCATAGGAAATACCATGGATGGTATACATTAGAATATGAAAATAAAAACAACTTTATAAAAGTAAAGCTTCTTGCATCATTTTTTTTTCTTTTGTCATAAGCTAATATTTTGGATTTTTGGTAATAAACATAAAGTTTTGTTCGAATAAATATCACCTCCAGCTAATACAATATCAAACAACAAGAAGATTTTATGTTATATGTGATACCACATGTATCACATATAACAACAGTTCTTAGGAGAATATTTGAATGATATGCATTTGGAAGCATGCAACTAAAATCTAAAATTATTTTGTGTTATTCTTCTGCATCTGCTACTAACTTAGTTTGTAAAGCCATTAATTGTTCTTCTCTTTCTCTTGGTATTCGTCATACTTGAAACTGTAATGAGATGCGCATAGAAAAGTACAGATGAAAGAATTCTCGGTCTGTATTTCAGTTATACAGGAGGTGAACACATATATATATATATATATATATATATATATATATATATATATATATATATATATATATATATATAATATATATATATATATATATATATACTTTGTGAATTTCCAAATATAAACCTCTTTCTATAATTGATGAATTTCCAAACAAAAATCATCTATTCAATCTCGGAAAAAGTATTCCTAAAACAAAAAAGTTGATTTGACGTACGCTAGTTTCTTTATTTATTTTCGTTAGGGACTTACCCCAACTCCAACGTTATTATCCCAACTACAACCTTTTTTTATTGTTCATAATTCCAAATTAACTCCTCATGCGTGTTGTTCTTATAAAATTGGTGTTCATTGAATTTGAACCAATGTCGTATTTGCAAGTTCATATGCAAGAATTGTCTAGGAATGAAGCTGATACATTCAATCTGTAATCAATACTTGTACATATATGGTAAATTTTATATACTAGTGATTTGGAGCTATTAATATCGGTCGATTAGTTCGAATTCTCGTAAAATTTCACATGCCTATTCGGGGATTTAATCTAAAATAATCTAAGACTAAAAGTTAAATGCAGTAGTAATTGTAGCAAGGTGGAAATTTTCATAGTCCAACCACTTCAGTCCTCTCCAAATCAGTGGCAGAGCCGAGGAATTCAAAATGGGGGTTGATTTTTTTTTCACACCTAGTTCGGTGTCTAGTTATGTTTCGAATAGTTAGTAAAGAAAAGTAAAACTGAGGTTAGAACTAGACCTGCTTGCGTTGTACGTGAATACATTTATAAAATCATTTTAATTTCGTCTTGTGACCTGCACCATGGGTGTACCTAAACTGCACAAGAAGTAATGTTCTTGACGACAAGCACCTCATTCACTGCGGAAGTAGTGACTCATATGCAGCATCACTAGCCTTCCCCTCGCCTAACCATCATTCATCATTCATTTACACAGTTACGGAACTGATTAGCAAGCGACGTATAGAGAGGTAACCCCATGACTATTTGGTGTGATACTGCACACATGAGGCAGGCCTTGTAAATTTCGGAGCTAGCTGATCTATAATTGGAAAAACATGGATATATTTCCACGAACAAATGTTCTCAAGCAAACGAACAGACATGCCAAATTGATATGTTGCAACTTGTGCCGTATCAACTACTTTTATCACAACTTCACTCCATGTTGAAACTTCCAGAAATTCAAACCAAATCAGAAGTAAGGTTAGCATCAACATCATCCTTATTGAAGTCAAGTTACCTCCATGTTCTGGCAATCCATAATCAAATAGAAGAGGGTGCCTTCAGTAACAAGAAGTAAGACATGTCTGCAATTTAGTTACGATTAGACATAAGAACTAATTTAACCTAAATTAAATTAATATAGAATGGTTCTCTGGGAGGAATTATGATGCCAATTGCGCACTTGAGGATACAACATTGCATCTTCTCCTCAAAGGTCGCAATAGCCAATAGCCACAAGCTTTCCCTACCAACACAGCTCAACTATAATGTACATAAATCTCGTCACAAACCAATCAACCATAGTCCAGCATCATAATAACTTGGGCCGTCAATTACAATATTCATAAGCATAAAACCACAATCCAGAATTATGACGCATAAGTATTAACTATCAATTCAATCCAAGCCAAACAACAACCAAAACCCAATAAAACAGTCAAATCTTGTAAAACCTAAGGCATAAGTTTTAATATTTAGGTATTGCTCTTGTGTTATAGAAGAAAAATCATCGACGCTTAAAGATAGTTGATCTTGTGAAGAATAATCGCCTTCAATTTCATCCAAGTAACTAACTCTCCTAATGTTTTCTTCCTCTGTTTTTCTTTGTGGACTAATCTTGTATACACATAATCCATCCTCGGCCACATGTTGAAAGATGTACACATGGAAGTCACGCATCCATAAGACAACAAGATATGATGCCACGTCTCAACACCCAAGGGGCATCTGTCATCTACATCTGTCCATCAACATGATAATCCAACGACTAAAAACCGAGGAGCACTGAAAGAACGAGTCACCACGAAGTACTGGAGAGCACCCAAGGACCTGCTTTATTCTATCTCGAGGTAGATCCAAGATCAACGGTGGGGGTTAGCCGCGTTGACGAAGATATGACAGGGGTGTCAGGCATCTGTCTGACGTGTGCAGACCACCCCAACCACCCGCATTAAACACCCTAGGCATAGGGTACGTGTCAACAAATCTGTGGAATAGAAGGAGGTGATTCTTCGTGAACCATACATGACCGTTGGAACCTTCGGTCAAAAACGAAGATACCAACGGGATCAACGCCAAGATCGAGGGGATAAGGTTACAACTGTTTTTAATAGTGGACCCCATGTATTATCCCTATAAATACCCCTCTCCAGTGAGAGAAAAGGGGTCGAACGATTGAGAGTTAGAGAGTGAATAAAAGAGATAGAAATTGTAAGAGTAAGTTTGTTATCTTCCCCTCCCCTGTATCTTCGTTATTCACTCCTAAGTCATTTGACTATCATTGTATCCCCTCAAATACATAGTGAAACAACTACCCCCGTGGATGTAGGCCTTAGTGCTGAACCACGTAAATCATCGTCTCATTTATATTAAGCACTTTACTTTTTATTCTTATTATTGCATGTTGATATTGTACGGATCTCGATCGTACGCATCACTAGGTTACTTCCCTATGACTAGATGAGGACGAGCCCGAAGACTCTGAGTCGATGAGTCATCGTTTCAACATAGCTTAATATTTATTCTCCTTTACGACTATATGAACGAATGTGAATATTGTTTGTGAACATATGGATGCCTTAGTGATTAATCTAATTCCCTGATCGGCGCTAGGAAACAGGACTCTATCGCGGTAAAAGATTTATCTTATCCTGTGATTGCTTATTTTCTGGCTTCCCGTGATATCCTCTAAATGATAGTGTTCGGATTAAAGCGGATATTCGAAATCAATCTTTCAAAACTAATTTTCTACGTATGATTTAAAGCTTATTGTTCATGTCTGATTTAAAAACCAATTTTCCTATAAATTTATACTTCTCTTAGAAGTTATTTATGCTTTCGAGGCGCAAAACCCACAAATTTGTGCATTTTTCTGAAGTTTTATGTATTTCCTTAAGACGAATCTTACGGATCTGTGCTTTCTTTAGAATGTTTCATACCTTCCATGTTTAAAATTTTAGGACTTGCGTTCTTCTTAGAAATCTCCGAGGTTTTACGATCATCCCATGAAAGAATTTCTCAGATCCATGAGTAGATCTATGTTTTCAATTATTGGATATGCCTCTCCGAATTTTCGTCTAAATTCACGATCTCTTGGAAACTTTCTGTCGAGTCATACTTTTGGTTTATGTGTTTGAATTAACTTGGCTAACAGGATCCACATGGATATTGGAATTTCGATGATGTTTGAATGTGCATGCAAAGAAAGCAAAGATGGAAAACGCGAAGGATGCAGGAAAATCCAAAGCATCATCCAAATAAACACCAAGGAGAATGCCAGTCATGACACGCAACAAGCAGAAGGGTGAAAAGCCGAAAACGGCAAACCATAAGACAGATGCAGCGGAAATCACCTCACCGTTAAATGCAAACGATGTAGCAGCGGCAACTATCAAGGAATTAGCGGCAAAAGCCGACGCAGCTAGAGCATCGGCATCAAAAGCCGAGGCAGTTAGAGCAGATGCATCCAAGGCCGACGCAAAATAAAGCTACGGAGATACTCGCCCTCGAGCAACGGGAGGGATTTGCGGAATCATCAATACCGCAGCCGGCTTTCGGGATGCCACCAACGAATGTGCATAACGGACTTTACCAATGACCCAACAATTGCTGACAAGAAACCAACCCTTATCCCCGCATGTGGAATTACAAATAGTAGGTATCGAACCTTCCATCCCCCTAATCCAAACGGTAGATGAAGATCATACCATGGCCCTTGGGGGCAGGGACACTCGGTACCCCAAATCAAGGGTTAAATCATTCCCCGGTTTATGCGGTGGCTTGAAGAACTAAAGAGAAGTCAAAGGGTGCACACAGAGACGGTGGCATTGCTGGAATCTTGAAGAACTAAAGAGAAAACCGGGGAGCTGCCCGAAAACCGAGATAAGATCTCCCAAAGCATAGGAACAACTCATCAAAGATAACGAAGCCTTGCACGAAGCTAATTATAAAGCACTGAATGAATCATGACCGAAGAATGGTCGTGACTAATGCAACAAATCCCAAGCCATTGAACCGAAGATCAGCCATAGGGAATAGATCCAATGATCGATATTATGCTCCGAGAAGACTCGGACTATTTTGGCGAAGACCAAAGACCAAAGAGAAACTCAACCAACGATGATAAACATCGGGCAATGGAGGATCTTCGGGCGCAAATGATGGCCGAGATCAAGCAATCGAAATCTAAACAAGGGAGAGGAAGACTGGAAGAGGTGATGAAAGAAGCCAGCACCACCCCATTGATACCGCGTCTCGCCAGAGCTCTCATTCCTCAGAAGTGTTCCATCACAACATTCGATTTTTATGATGGATCCAACGATCCCGCAGCTCATCTTCGGTATTACAATCGCATGCTAGCACGGTGGGATCAAGATGATGCAATTCTCTGCAGATACTTCCTTTCAAGTTTGAAAGGATCGGCCCTTTCTTGGTTCGATAACCTTCCACCCAACTCCATCGATTCATATGATCAGCTTACTGAGAATTTCTTAGGAACTTATATGTACAACAAGGTTGTTAGCGCAGGAATGGATAAATTATTTTCATTGGCAATCAATTACAAAGAAACAACCAGGGAATATACAGACATGTGGCACAAGATTTGCCAGGCAATAGGGAACGTAGATCCGGTGGTCAGCATCAACTGCTACAAATGGGGATTCGACAGAATGAGCCCGCTATTTGTAAAAATTCATGGGAGTTTCCCAACGACCAAAGGAGATATTCGAGCGATCATCGAAAAGCATGCCAGATTAGAAGAAATCCAGCGGGAAAATCCTAGATACCAGACTCAAAGATCTCATCGAACTAATTCAGTAGAGCAATCCAACGGGTCCAAAAGAGGCGGCTCAGTAGAACGGCCTAACGAAGATAGGAGAAGACGAAGGGATGATCATCGACGTAATGACCGGAAGTTCGAAGACCAAGTGTACACGAAGCTGAACACAAACTACACCCGTATCCTAAGAGAGATCAAGGATAGGGAAAACCTGGAGTGGCCATGGTCCAAAGGGAAGCAACCTACTAGAACCGATAAGTCGAGAGATTACTGCGAGTATCACTGCTTCAACGGGAACCATACTGAGAAATGCAAGAATCTCAAAATCATGATCCAAAAGTTGATTGACAGGTGACCTCAAGAAATACATACAGATGGCAGACACCGAAGATAGGCCAAACGAAGCAAACAAGTTCAGTTACCCGAGGGAAACCGAACGCTTAACACCACCTCCTGTTCCGAAGCTACCGAACCCTCGCTGACGGCTCAGATAGGGAAAAGGATGAGAAAGCAACGAAGACTGCGAGAGCTGTACAAAATCGATGGGGTAGAAGTTGACGAACACGAGCGGTGGATGGATGCACCAATGACTTTGAAGGCGAGAATGTCGAGGAGGACATGGAAGATCACAATGATCCCTTGGTCCCCACATTACCAATGGAAGGTAGCAATATCAAGAAGATCTTGATTGACAGAGGGAGCTCGGTAAATGTTCTGTTATATGACACATTCAAACGAATGAAACTCAATGATGAACAACTGATGTCTTCGTATTATACCATCTATGTATTCAATGGGGCACCAACAAAGCCGTTAGGTGATATTATCTTGCAAGTGGACGCAGGACCGATGAAGGTAGATACTCGATTCAGCATAGTGGACGCACCTTACCCCTACAACGCTATCATCGGTCGGAAATGGGTACACAAACTTAAAGGAGTGGCAGCAACCTATCACCAATACCTTATAGTTCCAACACCCGAAGGGGCTAATGGAGATAAGGGAGATCAGGTCACCGCTCGAGAGTGCCAATCTCTACAAAACCAGCTCAATAACGAACAAGATGAGAAGCGCAAGACTCGAAGGAGCCGAAACAAAGAAGCTGCCAAGGAAAAAGCAATTGATCTTTACCTCGAAGAAATCTCAGGGAAAAGTCTGATTAAGGAAAGCATCATTCTAAACACTGAGGCAAGTACCTCAATATCTAAGGAAACCGAAGAGCCTACCAAATAGCAATTAAAGAATGTCCCTCTCCTAGGGGAGACAAAGCCTACGTTCACATACGTAGAACCTGTGAAGGAGATCAATATAGGGACCGAAGAAATCCTGAAGATGATCAAGATAGGAAACTTGATGGACAAAGAAAAGAGAGTTAGCTCTTATCAAGTTACTCATAGAGTACGTAGATATATTCGCGTGGAAGACATGAGACATGCCAGAATTGACTCGGAGATAATCCAGACGAACTTCGTTTAAAGCCATGCACCATACCCTTCAGCACAAAGTACGAAAGGTAGAACCAGAGTATCACCAAGCAATCGAAAAGGAGCTTTGTAAATTGCTAGAAGAGGGATTCATCAAGGAGGTTAGATACCTAACATGGATATCAAACATGGTAATCATGCCCAAGAAAATGGAGGAGGAAGAATATGCATCGACTTCACCAACCTCAATAAGGCGTGTCCAAAGGATGAGTTACCCGCTCCCGAGCATTGATCAACTAGTAGAAGCTTTACGAATGGATACGAAAACCGTTGTTCATGGATGGCTATTCTGCAGTTACAACCAAGTGGCACCTGGAAGAATAAGATCAACAACATATTGTATTCTACACCCCGCATGGCCTCTATTGTTACACAAGGATGCCCTTCGGACTTGAAATGCAGAGGCAACATACCGCAGGATGGTTGATACTATCTTCAAGCCATGGATTAGGAGCACCTTAGAAGTTTATGTAGATGATATGCTTGTCAAAATCAAATTGCGCAAGGATCACCATCAAGACCTGAGGGACATCTATGAAGCAATGAGGAAGCACAATATGAAAGTAAACCCGGAAAAATGCACATTCGTCGTTACCTCAGGGAAATTCCTTGGGTATCTAGGAACGAAGAGAGGCATCAAGTAGATCCCGCAAAGATCCAGGACCATCATAGGAATGACATCCCGAAGAACTTAAAAGAAGTCCAAAAGCTCAACGGATCACTAGAGGCTCTGGGTAGATTCATCGCCAGGTCATCGAGACAAATGCAAATATTTCTTTAACATCCTAAAAAAAAAAGGGAACACGTTTTAATGGACCAGCGGAATGCGAAGAAGCTTTCCAAAAGATCAAAGAATATCTAGCCACAATCTCGATCTTACAAAAGCCTGATCCTGATGAGGTATTGGCTCCTTACATAGTAGCAACGGAGGATGCGATCTTCTGCGGTATTGGTCAAAACAAACACGAAGATAGAGCAACCTATCTACTAAATCGACAAGACTCTCAATACAATGAGAAAGAAATTACACGAAGGTTGATCAACTCATCTTGGCACTAGTATGGGCAACACAAAAGCTAAGGACTTATTTCTTGACTCACTACATTCGTGTTTCATGCAAAGCACCATTGGAGGATGTTCTCAAAAGCGCTGGGAAAGTAGGAAGGATAACAAAGTGGAACACTCACCTTGATCAGTTCAACATTATTCATGAAATCCAACATTCCCAGAAGTCACAAGTCTTGGTGGATTTCCTAGCAGATCCACCCTTGGACAACGACGATGAAGTAAGGGGCGTACCAGAAACGGAAGAAGGCAAAGACCCAGTCGATATTCTCGAGCCTTCAAACCAAAGACGATGGGAGGTCTTCGTATATGGATCAAGAAATAGAAAAGGTACGGGCATAGATATCGTAATCACCACCCCTACCGGAGAAAGGATCGTGCATGCGCTAAGGTTGGAGTTCAAGGGGCATACCAATAACATCGTTGAATATGAAGCCGTGGTCCATGCTCTTCGTTTAATAATAGAAATGGTTATAACCGAGGTGCGTCGAACGAGCGATTCACAGCTGGTTATACGACAGATAATCCTGGAGTACAATGTGTATGACGAGACCCTTTAGGCGTACATGACCTTGGTCCAAACCCTTGCATCCCAAATACCTAGCATCAAGTTCCGGCATTTATGCAGAAAAGACCTCAGGCATGCTGATTCCCTAGCATACATATCATCCAAGTTGAAAGATGAAAGCGTCAAAGCAATCAATATAACAAGAGTATATGAGCCATCAATTACTCTTCAAGAGTCCTTCGCTAAAAATCGTGAAGACGATGTAGGGGAGGATATCGCTGACGATGACGTAGGGGAAGACATCACTGATGACTTTCACGAAGATGATATTATGACAAGATCAAACGAAGATGAAGACTTCAAAAACAAAGAAGATTGGAGAACCGAAATTCATCTCTACCTCAAAGAAGGAACGCCGCCTATGGACTTGAAACAGGCTAGAAAGGTGCGATCAAAGGCGAGGGAGGTATGACCTTAGGGATGGAATTTTATACAAATTTCTTTTTTCCACAGACCGCTGTTACGCTGCCTATCAAGAGAAAAAGGGCATCGGATTTTGAAAGAAATACATTATGGAGACGCAGGCAACCATAGTGGGATGAGATCCTTAGCAGACAAGGAAAAAATACAAGGGTATTACTGGCCAACGATGATACGTGATGCTGCGAGAATGTCAAGGAGATGTGAGGAATGCCAGCGATTTGCCAAAAGAATCCAAGCACACCTGCAACGAAGCTGAATTCGGTGGACAACCCTTGGCCTTTCTCAAAGTGGGGCATATACATTGTTGGGCCCCTGATCAAAGTATCAGGGAAAAGACGATTCTTGATAGTAGACACAGATTACTTTAGCAAATGGGTAGAAGCCAAGGCCCTATCTAGGATCCGAGACTCAGATGTATTCACTTTCATTTTCCAAAACATTATCTGCAGGTTTGGCATCCTAGCAGAAATTATCTCCGACAATGGCAAGCAGCTGCAAGGAAATAATATTGATATGCTCTTTGATACTTTTAAGATCAGAAAGAACAAGTCAACCCCGATATATCCTCAAAGCAACGACCAATCAGAAGCTACGAACAAGACCCTTGCCCTTATCCACAAGAAGCAGTTGGACGAACACAAGGGACGGTGGTGTGAACAATTACACAACATGTTATGGGCATACCGAACAACTCGAAGGTCCGCCACGGGAAAATTGCCATTCCTCCTTACTTATGGAGCCGAGGCAGTCATCCAAATGGTAATCATCATGCCAACCATGAAGACCGAAGCATGGGAAAATAACCTCACGGCGGATATGATGTTGGAGAGGATCGATGATCTGGAGGAAATAAGGGAAACGACACTACAGAGGACGGAGAATTACCAACGAAGATTAACAAGGGAATACAACAAGAAGGTTAAACTTATAAACTTTGTATAGGGACAATATGTGCTAAGAACTATACCCCAATACCGGCGAGAGAAAAAGTGGGGCAAATTAGCACCAACATGGGGAGGACCATTTTTTATACACGACATCACAGACAATGGATCTTATTATCCGCGTAACCTTAAAGGAGAAGTCCTCAGACACCCATGGAATGCGAAATATCTCAAGCCATACTATCCATAAAAGAAACTTGATTCTCGCATCTGCGTGAAGAATACCGAGAAGAATAAGAAGTCATACCCGCTTGATATGTTTCTATCTACGGACGAGGAATATCGGACCTCAACTCATCAATCGAACAAACTTTTTGCAGAATTTTTATTGGGGAAAGTAACCATATACAATCTCTCCAGACTCCCCTATCAGCGTCTACAAGTGTAGGACCATGGGGAAGGCATCCAGCAGAAAGAGATACCCAACCAATTTAAAAGGAAAAGATTCAGCGGAATGAATGCATGTAAAAAGGTCAATAACGCATTGCATATCCGGCAACGTTGCTTCAACCCCCACCGTTTGGTAATCCTCTTTCCAAGGGTTAGCCAGCGGGGTGACAGGTCCAAAGCCAATAACAAAGGTGCATATCTTCGTTATTGCCATCAAACACTATCAATTACTTCATTTGTTTTTTTGGTTTTAACTAAGATTTACTCACTATCTAAATAAAACAATTAAACTAACCATGCATGTAAATCAGAATTGTACATATTCACACAAACGATGATCCATTGCATAGAAGTTGATTACAAGTTCGGGAGATTATGACAAGAAACACAAAAAATACACCAAAAAAGGGTCCGAAGATAAGTAATCAACAAAGATCAGCGAATAACAACAAGTATGACAAACCACTTCCTACTTCCCCTTGGAAGACTTGACGTGATCAGCGGGGTTTTTCTTCTGAAAAGAAGGAACAATTCCTCCCGAAGAAGGACCAGAGGAAGAAGTTAAGGGCTCGAGCATAGGACGATGAGGATAGTTCTTGACAATGTCATGCTCTTTCTGAAGACCCTGCTCGATCCTGGTCAGTGTTTTATTAATCTCTTCGGCAAGATGGAAACGAGCCTTGTATGAGATAATGGTGGTTTTCAGCTCAGATTGCGACAACAAAGACGTCAATCGAGCTACTTCTTTGGCTGCTTCCTTTCCCGCGGCGTCTTGAGATCCAACCAAACACTCATAATACTTGGTCTTGCCTTCCTGCTGTACTAGGGAAGATTGAGCCTTTTCAAGTTCTTCATTTGCAAGGTTAAGCTGTCCCTCGAGCTCTGGAAAAGAAGACAAAATGAGTTAGAAAACTAGAACCATAGAACTGTTCGCGACCAAATAAATGTATACCTTCGACTCTAGCAGAGGCTATCTCATACTCATTAACTACAGCGTCCCGAGCGTCATCAATTAAATCGTACTCATCCGAAATTTTCTTATAATCCAACCGAAGATTTGTAAGAGAAAACTGACACTCATCTAACTCTACCTGCTTCATGGAGTCCAAATGGCGAAGGTGGTTGACTCGTTATTCATTTCTTCTATGCCTTTAGTAAGCCTGTACATGTTAACTTCGAGGTCTTTCCAAGAATCCACTAAACTAGAAACATCGGCTTGAGATGCGGTTAAAGCATTACTAAGGGCATGATCCTCGGCTCTAGCATCGTCCCTCTCCCGAACAAGTCGTCGTATATAATCCCTAATTTCAGGGTCATGGGACGAACGAGCTTGGCGTAACTCTTATTCTAAGTGTATTACATTAGCCTCCAATCTAGTAGCACTTTCACACGCAACACGAAGGTTCTCACGAGTCCATAACAGAGTTTCGTTAAATTGACGACAATCGGTGTTATAACAGTTCTGCATATCAACTATCTGCGTCCGTTATTCTCGCAACTCAGCTACTACGGTATTATGCTCATCGACTCGAGCATTCCATTTATCGGCTTTACTCTTAATTTTCTCCACTAATTCCCTGATCTGGGTAGCTTGCCGTGTCCTCTCATTCCGAAGCCATATAAATTTTCTGGTAACGCCCGCTGAATATATGGTGGGGATACTTAGACAGCACAGTAATAAGAAGAAAGAGAGTGACGAAGAGGAGAATAGAAAATGAAAACAAACCTTTAGAAGACGAAGCATCGTTGTGGGATTTTTCCAAGTCACTACGAACCAATGCAAGTTCAACACGAAGCCTCTCCTCTTCGGCACCAAACCGCTCTTTCCCCTTCAGCCGGTTCTTCAGTTCCAATATTTCCTTATCCTTAGCAGAAATGAGCGCCTCAGCAGTGTTCAACTCTTCTTCCCGGTGAAGAAGCTTTGCCTCCAGCTTGAGGGCCTTCGCTTTGAAAAATTGGTACAGAGTGTGGTTACACTGCTCACTTCTCATTATCTGCGTTGATAACGAGCAGGTAATAACTATTAGTAAAAAGTCATATAAGCAATAAAACAAGGGAATCTACAACGACTAACCTCAAGAACACGCTGCTGGGGAAAACCATACTGAAACCCATCAACGATAGCCATCATTTCGGTGATGGAAGAAGGAGGATCGACTAGTAAGATGGTAGATGTAGCACCAAAATCCTTCTCCCAAATCTCGGTAACATCATCGTGAGATGATAACTGCATCCTTTGGCGAGTGGAAGCATCATAATTTTCTCACCAGGTATCACCGGAGCAAGGTTCGGCACAAACATCAGATTTTTCTTCATCAACCAATCCAGTGTGGCTTCATCACCATCTTGCATCATGGCTATATCAGAACCCTCCGAAGATACACCGGCCGGGAAGATCTAGAATTGGACACATCTTCTTGACCGTTAGAAATCTTCATGGCCCCGATCCATTTGTTAGCATTAGCTTCATCGCCCTCACCACCAAAATTTTCAACCTGAGTAGCTGCCTTTTCACCACCAGTCTCAGCTACTCCCTCATCATTAGCTTTCTCACCCTGCCCCCAAGAACTTCCCATTTATCGTTAGGCGAAACCAAAGAAAACTCCTCATCTAACCCCATGGCAGCGTTAATATCCGACGGACCCCCAGCAGAATGAATTTTACCAGAAGAAAATTCTTAAGCAAAGTTTGTCAACTGAAGACCGACATCCTCATTCCCACGATCTTGCACCAATCCAATGAGAGGATCATTCATCGGAATGTCAAACATGACTTTATCTCCACCAAAGTAATCGAAATCGCTCCTCGGTCCTACTCGTTTGGGGAGCTTGGAGCGAGGAGCAATAAGTTCAGACTTGGAAATCTCCAAAACTCGGATTAATACTCGGAATCTATTTATTATAAATATATATATTGCTGCTCATAAGTCATGATTTGTACCTAATTAATAAAATTTTAACACTATCATGTAATTAAATTTGTAATATTGTTATATTGAACGTATTTATCAAGTGTTTAGAGGTTTTTCTATTTGTTAACTCCCATCTGAGGAGTTATAAAAAATTTCTTTTCTTATTTTAGTGCATGCAAGGCAAACTCGGAAAAATCGTTAGCTCGTTTTGCTCAAAAAATCTATCCAAATCGACCGCCTTAATCACTAAACATCGGAAATGGCTTGGAATCGGAAATCGCCTCGGTCATATAGCTGTGGCGATTACTCGCGAATAATCGGCCTTGGAGAAGCGATTTTGACTCCGATCTCCACCAGTGTCATCACCACCAGGGGAAATCCCCTCTTCGTTGGCGCCATCATAGGTATCTTCGTCATCCCTATGATTATGAGGAGAGGTCTCTATTCGTTCCTCATCATCGGTAACCTCCTATTATTCCTCGATACCCTCATCATTCACAGGGATGGTAACCTCATCTTGCATGTTTGCCTCCTCCGCTGGGGCAGTGGAAGACTGAACCGGGCCGATATTATTTTTCTTCTTTGCCTAAGGAGATAACACTCGATGTATCAGTACGACGACTATTCTTACCTTAAACTAAGAAGAAAAGGGGCAATATAGGGGACCATACCTTCACAGCGACATTACCCTTTGAAGGAAGTATATCATCGAACTTTCATCTTCGTCAGCAGCGTCAATGGCATACTCAAAGTTCATACCATCAAAATTCAACCGCCAGGGGCAGAAGTCACCATAGCGAGCTGGAGCGCTACCACGAGGCTGACTGCCAGCAACAAGGCGCCATCCATGCTGCCCAAGCACTCAGCCATAAGCCCAAGGACCAACAACTTGGATGACCGTGACATGCCATTCATAGTCATGATGACGCTTAAGTCTTTCACGATTGGGAAAAATCTTTTGTTGAGAAGTCCCCTCGGTACCAGGGACGTAGCGAATCTTCGAATTACTCACTTCACTTAAAAGACGAACCTTACCATGAGAAGCAGGAATTGTACGAAGACCTAAACTCCATGGCTTGCGATTTCTTTGTTGACATAGTCTCCAAAAGAAGCGTTAAAATTTGCAGAGTATACAAACCTCTCTCGGCGGGATCGGGAGTATAGCAGTCATCATCGTCTCACCCTTGCTTGAAGATAACACTTCTTGAGTCCGAAGATGATTCCCACATAGCTGCACCACCGAGCGACAATGAGTATTATGAGTGGAACCTTCGCGATCGGCTAGAACATCATAATAAAAGGAATCCCCGACTTATACAAGGGAAGCATCAAACCCACTTTGAAAGCCCCCATAGTAGTCGGCAAATGAAAGTCATCGTACTTATAGTTCACGATCGTATCGTGGGTAAGGTCATCGTCTGGTGCATAGAAATTAACATCGAAGAACTCGAGGCCATGTTTCACCTTGAAGGCTTCGAGATCAACATGCTTGAAAGTAACATTTTTCTTGGCTATCGAAATACTTCGTATAACATCAGAACTAGTGGGTTGACCCAATAACAGTTTCTTTGACTTGGGAGGACTCATATCAGAACCTTTCCTCTTGACCGCTGGATTTCTCGGAGGGTCCACTAGAGGCGCAGTAGCTTTAGCAAAAGATTTTTTCATCACAGCAGTGGATTACGAAGCTCTAGACCCCGAAGGAGGCATCATGGTTGAAGGAGGCATGGACCGAAGAGGTTGAATATTCATCGGTTCGGCACGATGAGGAGAGGGCTGCTGCATATTTCTTGGATCAACGCGTTGGGAGGAGGTATTGGTCACAGAACGGTTAACCGCATACCGAGATCCCTTCGATGGATCCCCTTTCTTCGTAATAGAGGCCCGTGGACCTGATGGTGACGAAATTCTATATGCTCGAGGATCCCGGTTGGGAAAACCTAGATGGACCACTCTTCGGCGAGAGATCTATCAGGACTTCTACTTGAAGGAGATCTGTAGGGGTTCGGTGACGGAGTTTGGTATGGAACCCGAGGACGATCAGACATACCTACGAGGGGCAAGAAAAGTACTACGAAGATCAGATAAGGCAAATGATCAAAAATAGAGATTATGTAAACTTTTACAGTTCATTAGGGATATCATCAAAGGCACAAAGACAAATAGACTAATAATAAACCCTAATTCAATCATAACATCAAAAATAAGCCTAAGCGACTGAGAGAAATCCTAGGTTTTGCGATAAAGAACAAGGAAAGTATATATACTTTCGTATATTTTGTTCTTCATCGCAAAACCTAAGCACAAATGACGAAAGAACGAATATCAACTAAAATCCATAACGAGTTGATGAACACCATACACGGATAAAATGCGCCCGGATAATCGAGTTAGATGGCATCAATACTATTGAAGAACATTGACAACAACTTAACTCATAAAATCTCGTCGAGTCGATCGAATCGCAATAGGGAATCGGGAGCGACAACAAGTTAAGAGCTAAAAACAAAGAAAAAAACTAGAATAGAGAAGGGAGAGCTTTGAACTGATAGAAAATAAAAGAGAATAAAATTTATTTTTTAACTTCTCTCATGTTTATAACAAGATAAAACCTTCCCACAAATCAAGGGAAGTTAATGCCCATAGTGGGAAACGTGCGCTAAGAATAAAGGGAAGTTAATGAAGCGAGATGGATATGAAGACGGTTTTCTCCGAGCTTTGACCAACTTCAAACTTAGATAAAAGCGGCAAATTGTATACACATATATAATCCATCCTTGGCCACTTGTTGAAAGATGTACACGTGGAAGACACGCATCCATGAGGATGCCAAGATACGATGTCACGTCTCAACACCCAAGGGGGCATCTGTCATCTATATCTGTCCATCAACATGCTAATCCAACGACTAAGAACCGAGGAGCAACGAAGAACGAGTCACCATGAAGTACTGGAGAGCACCCAAGGACCTTCTTTATTCCATCTCGAGGTAGAACCAAGATCAACGACGGGGGTTAGCCGCGCTGATGAATATATGACAGGGGTGTTAGGCATCTGTCTGACGCGTGCAGACCGCCCCAACCACCCGCATTAAACACCCTAGGCATAGGGTACGTGTCAAAAAATCTGTGGAATAGAAGGACGTGATTCTTCGTGAACCATACATGACCGTTGGAACCTTCGGTCAAAAACGAAGATATCAGCGGGATCAGCGCCAAGACTAAGGAGATAAGGTTACAACTGTTTTTAATAGTGGACCCATGTATTATCCCTATAAATACCCCTCTCTAGTGAGAGAAAAGGGTCGACCGATTGAGAGTTAGAGAGTGAATAGAAGAGTAAGTTTGTTAGCTCCCCCCCTTGTATCTTCGTTATTCACTCCAAAGTCATTTGACTATCATTGTATCCCCTCAAATACATAGTGAAACAACTACCCCGTGGATGTAGGCCTTACTGCTGAACCACGTAAATCATCGTCTCATTTATATTAAGCACTTTACTTTCTGTTCTTATTATTGCATGTTGATATTGTACAGATCTCGATCGTACGCATCACCAGGTTACTTCCCTATGACTAGGCGAGGCCGAAGGCTCGAGTCGATGATTCATCGTTTCAATATAACTTACTTAAGATTTATTCTCCTTTACGACTATATGAACGAATGCGAACACTGTTTGTGAACATATGGTTGCCTTCGTGATTATGTGTTCACAAATCTACCGTTCTTGGTGGACTAAATGCTAGGGGATGCTTGTGTTTTCTTCCAATTGAGCTAACTGCCGCCGGACTCCCAACATAAGCTTCTATGTTCCACATGTCTCTGAAATGTGTTGCTTCTTCGTAACCTTCGTTCTCACGGTTTGTCGGGTCATACATAATAAAATAAGTGTCTTCCTTATAAATCGTGGTTGATATGAATATAATTCCCCTATTCTTGAACTCCCATAGTAATTTCACATCTTGTATGGGGCCTTGAACTACTGAGAGCTCGACAATGAACAATTTAGTCCATGATTCTCTCACTTTGTAATCCTTCATCATCCAAACTTCAATTTCAGAACCATCTTTACGTAGTAGAATTATATGCAAAGGCACCCTTCTAAAACACCCAATGACTTGTGATAAATGTTCTTGTTTATGTCAAATAGTTCATTCTGTTGAGCAAGTCTTTGATAGGCGCATTTATGTGTCTATTTTGATCTCAATTTTCTATATTGTTAGTACCCATTTTTGTACTTTTTGTACTTATTTTGGTATTTTATGTTTTTGTAGGTGTTTTTGGAGAAATAAGCTTTTGTAGGAAAATTGGCTCGAAAAGTGGTATTTGCGCTCGTGGGAGAAAATTACTATTCGGACTCTCAGTTTGGATAAGGGGCACTCTACTGATAAGGGGTACCCTCTTTACTATTTGCTTCGCATGTTATTTACACCCGTGCCAGAGGATAGGGGCATCCCCTTTCTCTTCATCGTTCAAACACAATTTTGGCGGGAAACTATATTATTACCAGCGTGAATTTGGGAGCATCAGTTGGACGTGAAATAACGAGATTCAGTGGCTGATTTTTGATGGCCTGACTTATCAAGAGCAGACAGGCTTATTATGTGAGTTTGGATCGATTGAAATGGGTTGGATAATCAGTTATCGACAACACAAGGGAGGATAGTTTTCTCGGGTCCAGGGAAAGATTGAAGAGATATTTTCATGGAGTTTTTTACGGGATCATACGGTGATTGGCTGTTTTATCAAAACAGGGAAGTTGGAGATTTATTCATGGAAAGAAGAAGATTTCTTAAAACAGAGTAGATGATAATATATCGGGTATTTTTTGTTTCAATATGTGGAAGTTACGTGGAAGGATGGAAAGAAGAGATTCTATGAAGATTTGATTAGGGTCTTGAGAGAGTTTTGGAGGGCTGGACAACTCGGTTTATGCGTAGAAGAAAAAGGAAAGGCAGAAAAGTCCGTGACTTGCATAGAGGAGAACGGTGAAAATAATTGAAATATTTCTCAAAATATCGTCGCGTGTAGAGTATATATAAGTTGTTTCGAGTCTCAGGGAGGGTAATCGGGAGTTTGGGGAAGTTTCTGTGACGCTGCAGAGCCAAAATCCAAGCTGCAGGAGGAGTTGCAGCAGCAGGAAGAAACCTAAAATGAAGAACATATAGCTGCAGAGAACATGTCGCATTTAGGGTCTTATATTTAAATGATTATAATGATTGATTAGCCACGCATATCTTCATCTTGCAATAATTATTGTAACGATGACTTCTCTAATGCCACTACATCATTGCAGAATGTTTTGTGTGATATATTTTCTTCAATAAAAACACCTTTTGAGCCATGATTTATTATTTTGAGCGTGTTTTTACCATGAGGAGTTAAACCCCATCATTGGGATGACGGAGGAAGCCTAACATCATACATGGGTAATTATATTTAATTCTTATATATATGACTTTTGTACTAATTAAAATTGAATTATGATTTTGATTAATTAGTTGTCATCTCGTTTGATGGGTCATGCTTGCGTAGATGTATTGATGTCCCATGCTTAGGATTTACAACTAATATTTTGAGAATCTTCCTTGGCAAAAATAAGAGTCCATGTCTCTGTTATTGAGCTATAATTGTTAAAAGAAATAATATTTGAACCTTATGTTATGAGTTTGGTGGAATCCTTAGTCAGGTACCTCTCGATATCGAATTATGAGTTTGGTGGAATCATAATATTTGAATTATGATTTTGATTAATTAGTTGTCATCTCGTTTGATGGGTCATGCTTGCGTAGATGTATTGATGTCCCATGCTTAGGATTTACAACTAATATTTTGAGAATCTTCCTTGGCAAAAATAAGAGTCCATGTCTCTATTTATTGAGCTATAATTGTTAAAATAAATAATATTTGAACCTTATGTTATGAGTTTGGTGGAATCCGTAGTCTCAGTACCTCTCGATATCGTGACAGTATTTTGTACATATTTTCTAGTATTAAATCTAAAATCAATCTTATCAAGTCTGAGTTGAACGAACTTTACTAGAAATTTAAAACTACATCAAGTGCTACTTCCTTGAAGTTCTCGTCATTAATATTAAAAACTAAAATACATGTTTTGTCGGTTTTAAGATTCCTCGCAATCCAATAAAAAACTCCACAAACAAATACTACTTTGGTCTTATAGCAGTAAGGACCATCAATTTCATATAAAGTGATGTTCGGTAAGGTTTTCCAAGAATCAGAACTTGATGTATAGACCTGAACTTTACAACCATAAAAAAATTTCTACTATAGTTATAATAACATGTAGCTTTCACAATCTTGTAATCACCGGTATCCCGATTATAACTAGTGAAATGAATGGAGGAGAATGAATCTTTCACATTACACATTACGGAATACAGGACAAGTCTTTATATAGTAGACTTGAGTATACAGGCTGGCAATGCCAGCTAATACAGATAATGGAAATATAAGAAGAGTACGCACTATGTATGGATATAGACAGAACCGTTAACAGGTAACAAAATAACTAACATCACACACTGAGCTAGTTATAAGCATACACTCTCTTGTACTATCCCCCCAGCTTTAGTGATCTAACCTTCAGCTTGTGACGTAAAATTTAAAATTTTTTAATTTGAAAGACCCTTTGTAAAGACATCTGCAACTAAAGTATTGGTAGAAACATAGTGAAGACAGAGAGCTTTGGACTGAATGAGCTCACGAATGAAATGAAAATCAATAGCTACATGCTTTATTCTGCCATGAAGGGTTGGATTTGAATCCACATATATAGAGATTTTGTTGTCACATCCTAGTGTAGGAGAAGAAGGTACAAAAACATAAAGATCCTTTAGTATTTGACTGACCCATAGTACCTCAGCAGCTGTATGAGCTAGAGAACGATACTCAAACACGTGGATCTTCTAGCAATCGTGGGTTGCTTCTTGGAAGACCAGGAGATAGGATTAGGACCAAAAACACAAAATATCCTTTGGTAGATCGACGATCATCTTTGTTTACTTGATATCTTGAGACATCCATTGCAATCCCTTCCCTAAAAGCCAAATCTCTTGACATTGTGCATAAAGACTTTAGGAGGTCGTATATTCAGGTTTACAAGATTAACATTTTCTTTACTGTTGTGAATTGGTGGGAGGCAGAAATCCTACCTAACTCCTTTCCCGAGGCTGCGGTTTTATGTCTATATTGTTTCCTAACCCAAGGAATGGGACAGTTGGGGGATGCATCAATAAGAGGTATTACGACCAAAAAATTATATTGGGGAGAGAAGGAAACGGTACAAAGCCAAAATATAAAATGCAACGTATGAATTGCGATAGTATGTACTTCGATGACATATTTGTCACACAAAAACTTGAAGTAGCGCATTGCTCTTTATTGTCATACATACTTGATCGCCTACCCAATCTGAATCTGAAAATGAAGATACAGCTTGCAGACCTTATTGAAGAATAATGCCATGATCAAGTGTATGTTTTAAGTATCTCAAAATTCTCTTAGCTGCAACGTAATGTACATCTGTAGGATTACTCATGTGTTGACAAACCTGATTTACAGCATAACTGATGTCAGGTCTTGTCCATGTAACATATTGAAGGTCTCCAACTAATGATCTGAAATCTGTAGCATCTGGTAATGGTGTGCTATCAAACTTGATCAATTTAGAATTTGCAACAACAGATGTATGACATGGTTTTTCATCAAGCATGTTGGATTCTTGATCAAGTCCAAAACATACTTAGTTTGAGATAGATGCATGGCTGAATTATCTCTTTTAATCTCCAAGCCCAAGAAGTAATGAATAAGACCTAAGTCTTTCACTGAAAAGGAGAGTGAGAGTTGAGAGATGACCTGGTTACATGTTGTGAGTGTAGATCTTGTGATAATAATATCGTCCACATAAATGAGAACGATGATGATCAAATCTCCTCTTTTGAAAGTGAACAATGATGTATCAGCTAGAGAGGTTTCAAAACCCAAAGCAAGAAGAGACTCCATGAGCTTTTCATACCAAGCCTTAGGATCTTGCTTAAGACCATAAATGGACTTGTGTAATCTACAAACATAATTAGGTTTGTCTGGATCCTCAAAGCCAGGTGGTTGAGTGATGAAAACTATTTCTTTGAGATCACCATGAAGAAAAGAATTACTTATATCAAGTTGCTTAACTGGCCAATTGTGATGAACAACAAGAGATAAAACAATTCTGATGGTAGTTGGTTTTGCAACAGGGCTAAATGTTTCTTAATAGTCCAAACGTTCTTGTTGATTATAGCCCTTTTTCAACTAGTCTAGATTTAAGTCTTTCTATGCTGCCATATGGATTATGTTTTATCTTGAAGACCCATTTACAACCAACTAAGTTCTGTGATGGATGAGGAGGCTCTAAGGACCAAGTACCAGATTCTTTAAGTGCTCGCCATATGGATTAATGAATGGATCCATTTAGGATGTTTCTTGGCTTAGGCAACTGTCTTGGGAATGATGACTTCAACATAAGCTAAGTGAGCTGCAGATACAGGATATTTGGTGTTGAATAAAGCTTTTGGTGGTTTTGGCTTGAATATACCCATCTTGCCCCTGGTAGTCATTGAATGTGTATTGGTGACAACTGAAGGAGAAGAAATTGGTAATGCAGATGAAGTAGAGATAGTAGTTGAAGTAGTAGGTAAAACAGTTGGAGAATTAGGTAAAGAAGTTGGTGCAGGTAATTCAGTTGAAGTAGCTGGAACTGTTATCGCAGGTGACAAAACTATTGAATCTGGTAAAACAGTTACTTGAGTAGGAAATACAGTTAAAGTTGATGTATAAGTAGAATCCAATAAAGTATGATATAGTTGAGACTTCGAGATAGTGTATTAGAAATGTTATCAAGTCAGAATCGCAAGGCTGAAAAGCCGATCTTCATGAAAAATAACATGTCTTGAAATAAATGTTCTCCTTGAGCATGGTTCAAAACACTTGTATCCTAGAATATGAATATCCAAGAAAAATACAAACTTCGCTTCTTGGTTCTAGTTTAGAATGAGTGTAGGGTTTGAGCCAACGATAACATGCATAACCAAAAACCATGAGTGTAGAATAGTTAGGTGCACTGCCATAAAGTTTTTCATATGGTGACATGAAAGAGATAGATGCGAGATGGTAACCTGTTGACTAAGTAGTTTGCAGTTTGTAATGCATCAACCCAAAAACAGTCGCAGATTTACTTGAATAAGTAAAGTTCTGCATAACCCAATAAGATGTTTATGTTTACTCTCTGCTACCCCATTCTTCTCTAGTGTGTAAGCACAACTATACCGATGTAAGACTCCATGAGTAGATAAAAATTTACTTAATTCATTGTTGATAAACTCTCCTCCACCATCTGTTCTAACAACTTTGATTTGGAGATCAAAATAATTTTCAACTTGTGAATTAAAAGAACTGAAGATTGTAATGAAGTCACTTTTTCTTATTAAGGGAAATATCCAACAATTACAGTAGTATGTAAAGCCATTACAAGAAGTAACAAGACAAGGTCCTCAAAGATCCATGTGCAATAATTGCAGTGATTTATTTGACACAAAACTAGAAATAAGAAAATGGAAGCTTATGAGATCTTCCTAACTGACAATCCCTACAGGTGAAAGACTGTTGAGAAGTAGTGTTTTGAAATGACTCTAAGTGGCTTAATCTTTGCATGGACTAGAATGATGGATGACCAAGCCTTTGGTGAAGTTGAAGTGGAGTGATCTTTAATGCAGATAAAGTTGTGACTTCAGAAGTTGTTGTTGGTGAAGATGCTAGATGTATATGATATAAACCATTATCACTCTGCCCTTGGAAAATTCTCTTCCCAGATTTGAGATCCTTCACAAAGTAATTGTCACCCTCAAAGGTTATACTGAGATTGTTATCTCTAGTAAACTTATGGACAAATAACAACTTATGAGAGGCACTTGGAACATGCAAGATTTTAGGCAAACTAACATTATTAGTAAGCAAGTATTTAGAAGAAGTGCCTATGTTTGAGACAGACATTCCCTCTACATTAGATGTGGAGATTTGTTCACTGCCCGTGTAAGAGCTGAAATCTTGAAGATCCGAGGGATCTGAATTGATATGAGCAGTGGATCCTGAGTCACAGGGCCAGGGATTCTCACCAAGAACATCAGCTGAGGCCATCGTAGCATGAATATTAGAGGGTATAGGGCGACCTTGATATGAAAAGTTCATGCGCTGGTTGCATTCAATTGCAGAATGACCAAATTTGAAGCAGATTTGACAGGTTGGTCTATTAGGTCTGAGATTAAATGCACCAGTAGCAGAAGTAGGTGATGGTGATGGTGATGGAGGTGGTGATGGTGATGGTTGTGTGAATGGATTTGTGGCATAAGTGATTGGTGTGAAAAGGTGTAGAAGAAGAGGTTGAAGGGTAATATGAGCGTGTTTGTGGTCTTGAAGAGTAATGAAAATTGGATCTTGAATTATTGTGTTGAAATGATCTATTAGCTCTAAAAGCTGCAAATGCTTTGGCTTCTTCGGAGTTAGTAACATGTCTTGCTTTTCAGATAGAACAATGTCTTCACTTAACAACAAATTATGTAATTCACCAAGAGTAACTAGTGGATTGCGAATTCTAATCGATGTAGCAAAAGCATCAAAACTAGATCCAAGACCATTGAGTACACTCACTATCATTTCAGATTCACATATAGGAGAACCAGCAACAGTTAAAGACTCAGATATTTTCTTAACTTCATTGAGATAGTTAATCATAGTGGAATTACCTTGTTTGATTGAATAAAGTTTAGTTCTGAGTTGAATAACATGTGTTGATGAAACGGATGCAAATATTTCTTCAATTGATTTCCAAAGTTCATAGGAGGTTGTAGGACCAGCTACATAAGATATTACTGATTCAGAAATTGTCGATTGTATCCACAGAATAAGTGTTTGATCTTCTTCATTCCATTTGATTTATGCTGGATTAACAGTTTCTGCTGGATCTGCATTTCTTTGAGCATACGCAAACTTGTTTGGATATCTTTTTGATTCATCAATGTAACCTAAAACATTGTAACGCTTGAAGAGTGGAAGAAGTAAAGATTTACATGTAATGAAATTGTGATCTTGAAGTTTAGATGGCACCATATTAGCAATAGTATCCAAAGGAACTTTGGTTATTGTTGATTCCATGAATCAAAAGAATTTTTTTAAGAAAAGCTTGAATTTGCGGAGTTTGATGGCGGAAGCTCTAATTGGTTATCAGGCCCTAATCGGCTCTGATACCATAGTGAAATGAGTGGAGGAGAATGAATCTTTCATTACATTACATAATACAGGACAAGTCTTTATATAGTAGACTTGAGTATCTGGTAGCAATGCCGGCTATTACGAATAACGGAAATACAAGAAAGAGTATGTACTATGTATGGATATAGACAGAACCATTAGTAGGTAACATAATAACTAACAACACACCTTGAGCTAGTTATAAGCAGACACTCTCTTGTACTAATAACTAAATCCATATGTTTTTTTGCTTATGCGTGTTACATATAAACCCAGTGCTGGTCCATCATATAAAACTTCTGGAATTACTATTTCCTTGAACTCTTTTGTAGATGGTAGAGGCAAAGACTATCTTCAATGTAATTTTTGAGACTTCTCATCACTATGATTCCATTATAAGAACTAATAATGTCAATCTCTAGACTTATATAATTAATTATTTCAGATTCGAATGGAGAATCCATCCTAACATACTCATAGTAGTCATCATGCATATAAAATTCACGTGCATTTCCATTTTTTATCGACAAAATTTTAATATCTCCGCTTCCACGCCAGTTTCCATGCCGTCTTTTAATCAGATTATGGTTTTTCAGTAACTTATGGCACTAGTATATGCAAACGCACCTGAACCTACATAACGATTTTGTAGGTACGTAACATCGAAAGTATGTTGACAATCATATCTTCAGGGAGGATCGGCATGGTCTAGTAGCTATGAAAAATGCTTAATCTATTAATCTATGAAAAATAGATAATTAATCTATGAAAAATAAAATTACCTAGACCGCTACTAGCATCATTACTGACCAGACAATTTTTTAAACGCTTAAAAAAAACAAAAAGTGTCCTAACTAAGCTCTCCCAAAGTAGAAAAAGCTATAACCCCCAAACCATAACCATGAGATACACATTTGTCCAAGTACTTGGTATGTTTATGCAGAAACAGATTGGAAATGGCCTTGCCTGGGACAAAAGCACGAATACCTTCACCGCTGAAGGGTAAGACACCTGTGACATCAATACAAGCATCTTGTCCATTTTCCCAGTTAAAAACGAGGATGTATGCAGGGCGTAAGTCCTTATCATCATCGGACAAATATCCCAAGATAACCTCTTTGCGTGCAGGCACACCTGCCTTTAGCTTTTAATTTTTTTTTTAATTTTTATTTTATTTTATTACAAAAGATCCTTGGTTAAATCTTCATCTGGAAAACTAGTCCAGGTTGGGTCATGCCTGCTTTCGTCAAATGACCATGTTATGCAGAATGATACAAGTCATCATAATTTTGTTCATCTCTTGAATATCAAAAAAGCGTGTCGGCCTAGCTACGATAGAAAACTTCCTTTTCAGTATGCCAAAAGCGCGTTCAACATCCTTTCTGGATTTCATTTGTAGGGTGTTAAAGTACTTCATATCCTTCGAAGTCTTCGGACCAAAACCTACCTGTTTATAAGCTTGAACCATAGTTGACCATTCTGGATAGATTCATTCTGCTAGATAATAACCCTGAGTGTAGTGATGATCGTTGATGGTGAAATTACAGTGCGACGCGACCCCATTCTTAAGATCTTCAAACAATGGTGACTTATACAAAATATTGTATTCGTTATTTGAACCCGGGAGTCCAAAAAAAAGCATGCCAAAACCAACAATCATAGCTAGACCCAAAAAAATAGACAAGATGTTTGTATGGATGTCATAGGTGTCTCACCCTTCAGCGGTGAAGGTATTCGTGCTTGTGGTAATTGAATATTTGTCCCTACTTTTGATGGTCTATACAAATATCCTTATCATATAATAAATATGTCCCTCTTCATCCCTAAGCCCATCAGGGGTCCAATAAGGTTTTTATTTCTTTCAAATTTGCCCTCTTATCTATTGTTTTTATCTAGGTCTATCCCTACTTACTTCTTCTTCTTATTCATTTAGCAGCGAACCTTCCATTGCTCCACCACCACCAGCAGCATCTCCATCGTCACCACCTCTACAAATTCTCCTACCTTCGCCGCCGACAATCGAGATGTATCAGCAACATATGAAACCTTCTTCTTCTTCTTTTATAATCGATTTTTAAAATCATACCCAAAGAAAACGAGATCTGATATTTTAGGTTTGAAATCAAGTTTTGAGCAAAGTTTGCGAACGATTTGGTGGTTCGTTTCAATTAAGAGAAAGGGGATCTGAGAGCTGCTGCGATAAAATTGATTTCGAAATGGTTATGGTGTGTGAATCAATAGGATATGTTGGAGATAATGAACTTGTTGTTGTTGAGAAGTAATGGGTGTGTTCGAATCTGAAGTTGTTGATGCTTTTAATGGATTAATTGTGATTAAAATGAATATATGAATGTGTAGGAATTACAGGGAATATAGAATTATGAAGAGAGAAGTAAGGATGATAATCGCGGCTGGCGGTGGTGGTTACAGTGGCGGCGATGGTGGTGGTTCGAATTGGTGTTGAAGCTTCATAGAAAACGGTGACCCGATTCTTCTGCTATGGATTGTAAATGGTGGTTGATGGTTTTGTTGGTGGATCTGACTACATTTGGTGAAATGGTAGCATTTTTCCATCGGATGGATAAACATCCTTTGTTGATCCAACTAAAATGGATAAACTTATCTGTTGATCCAACCGCAATGGATAAACTTCCTGCTGATCCAATTTGAAATGTATCAATTTCAGTATTATGCCACTTAATGTTGATCCATCATCATGGATAAACATCCCTATTGATCAACTTAAATGGATAAACTACATTGTTGATAAAATTATCCCTGGGCGGGTGGCGTGGCGACGGTGGCGGTGGTTCTTGCTATGGATTATTAATGGTAGTTGATGGTTTATTGGTGGATCGAAGCTGCCGGTGATGAAATGGTAGCATTTTCCATCAACATGGATAAACATCCATTGTTGATCCAACTAAAATGGATAAACTTATATTGTTGATACAACTGCAATGGATAAACTTCTATTTTTGATCCAACTGCAATGGATAAACTTCTATTGTTGATCCAACTACAATAGATAAACTTCTCTTGTGAAATGTATCAATTCAGGTTTTATGCCACTTGCTATTGATCCATCATCATGGATAAACATCCATTTGATCCAACTGAAATGGATCAACTACTGTGGTTGATACAAAAATATCTGAACCAGTGGTGGCGGCGGTGACGGCGGTGGTGGACTAGTGGTGGTGGAGGTTGTTGGGTGGTGGAGGGGCTGTTGGTGGTGTAATGGTGGTGGTGAGGGGAGTGGTGGTGGTGGCGGTTGGTAGGTGGTGGTTGTTGAACGGTGGTGGTGGAATGGTAGTTGAATGTTGGTGTTGGTGGTGGTGGCGGTGGTGAGTGGTGGTGGTGAAGTGGTAGAGGAAGAAATTTGTTCCATTTTTGAAATAAAGAAAAATATTACATGGGTAAGGGTATTAAGGTAATGTAATATTAAATGGATAAGGTTATAAAAAAGTAGAGACATATTTATTGTTGAATAAGGATATATTTGTTGGGTTTGAAAAAGAAGGACATATAATTAATATACCCTTCGTGCTTTTGTCCCAGGCAAGGCCATTTCCAATTTGTTTTACGCGTAAACATACCAAGTAGTTGGACAAATGTGTATCTCATGGTTATGGTTGGGGGTTCTAGCTTTTTCTACTTTGGGAGAGCTTAGTTAGGATACTTTTTGTTTTTAAACGTTTGAAAAATTGTCTGGTCAAGGTAATTCTATAATTTTGGAAGTAATTCTATAACTTCCAAAATTAGGAAAATCCTACTGTAACCCAAATTTACACCCAACTTTCAAAATTTAGAAGCACAAGCAAAATGCGATATTTACAGCTACCTACCTCTAAGTTAACCTGGCACTTTTAGGGGCGACCCCGAAAGAATTAGGGGGACACAAAAGACAAAATAGATTGAAAAATACTTGTATACCCCTTCATAATCGGTAGTTTAGGTTTTTAGCTCCGATTGCAAAATCATTTTTGGGACAACTCTATATTCGGTAGTTATATGAACTATTTTGACTACCGATTATAGGCTCAACCAAATTAGAAAAATAGAGGATTTTGCAAAATCTCATTTGGGGTAACTCTATATTCGGAAGTCGGGATACCTTCATTTTACTAGATTACGGGCTCAACCAATGCAGTTGAAAAGCTCGGTGCGGGCATGAATACAATGCGTCACGCTCTACAGGGAGTGCAGGGGTCGGGCGTGAGCCTCCCGCCTCTCTGAAAATTGAATTTGGTAGGATTTTTGCAAAATCTGATTTTGGGGCTACTCATATTCGGTAGTTATATGAACTATTTTGACTACTAGATTATGGTTGGATATTTGCAAAGAGAGTCACCGTATAATCGGAAGTCATGATAACTCTTCCTTTCTTACCGATTATAGGCTCAACAAAATTCCCAAAAAAAAAAAAATTTTGCAAAATCGATTTTGGGGCTACTCTATATTCGGTAGTTATATGAACTATTTTGACTACCGAATATGGTTGGATATTTGCAAAGAGAGCAAGGATAATCGGAAGTTAGGATAACTTCATTTACTACCAGATTATAGGCTCAACCAAAATTTCAAAAAAAGGATTCTTGCAAAATCTGATTTTGGGACTACTATATAATCGGTAGTTATATGAACTATTTTGAGTAAAGGGTAGTTTGGGATTAAAAAAAAACGCCCCGAAAATAACCTACCGATTGTGAAATAACCTACCGATTATGACAGTTTTTGTCGTTTTGTGTCGCCCCTAATTCTTTTTTTTTTCGCCCCTAAAAGTGCCAGGTAAGTTAATAGTAAAGATTTTCTCTCTCATGAATGGCGAGTAGTTCCCTTCCGTGGTAGCAAATGCGATAACATTAAAAAAAAAAAATACTGTTCTTAGTTGTCTCATAGCATCTCCAATAGAAGTTGAAAATTTTATTTTTCTATGACACATAGGATTTTAGACCCTCAATTACATAAAATACATCTCCAACAGTGAGTCCTATTAAGTAGGAAGGGTGTCAAAAAAATACGAAGGTCTTACGAGAAAGTCTTATTTAGACCTTGGCAATGACCTCCATGTCATCTTTTTAATTATCTTTTAAATTTTTATCTTTAAATAAATTTTTACTAAACCAATAAGAAAAAGGAAATCAATTTTATCCAAAAATAACAAATCTTAGAAATATGACCTCCACCATTGGACATAGTTCATGAGCAAAGCATTACTATTCTTGCCACAAACAAATCAGAAACAACACCTGATGACCATTCCATAGATCCTTATTTATGGGTTGAAAATACCATTCAGAAACAACACCTGCTGACCATTTCATGTAGTTCGGCCTGTTCGAATATACTAATATGCTACGTTGTACATTGGCTTCCAAGAGGTGTAGATTTCTTAACTTTTTGTTTTGAGATTTCTTCTCGACCGAATAGAATCTTCTCTTTTCCAAAACTTGACTGCAATTACAAAACAAACTCATAAATCAGTTTCATTGTTAAATCGTGGTGACCTAAGAAAAACCTTATGAATTTTCCTATAAATGTAAACAGTCTGAGGGATAACGACTAGCCACGCACATAGCCTACATAGATATAACCGGAGGGTTAATAAGCTCAAACATTTGTTCTTTGAAACAAATCACTCGACTTTTTCGCAATGGCACTAAGTAAAAATTTCAACTTGGTTTTTGTTTTGATCACATTTCTGGTGTTTGTAAACTTAGTGACAGAAGTTGTAGATGGGAGCTTTATGGAGGTTTGGGGTGGACCAGGATGCAGGAACGGTCAGTACGAGAGATACAGTGACTGTGGATGCTCGGCCATCCATGAAAATGGTGGTTATAATTTTGTATTCCAAGGACAAGACATCTTCTTATACAATGAAGAGGGTTGCCTAGGTAACCCTCACACTCAACTCGATTATTCGACTCTTGACTGCAGACCATTTGGATGGAGGAGTCTCTGGATTCAGTGTGATACGGTGTGATTAAGTTTTAAGCAAGGCAATGATGCTTCTGGCGTCATTGTATACATGCCCAAGCCCTTGAATCAAGTGACACAAGAATATGAGAATCAAAACATCCATATATACACCGTTTACCGATCGTGGTGATATTTATACATTTAGCCTATAATTACTTTATGTCAATGTATGTTTTCTAGTTGTACTTGGCATATAATAAGTACATCCAAAAATATGTTGGACAGTGAATAAGATCCGTGGATTGTTAATTACCATCAGTAGACTGTCACCAATGGTTATACAAATCCAAGTTGCAGAAAAAACAAATATCCGATTGCAAACTAAACCGCGCAAAATGTATACTTCATACCTACTAACTAATCTTATGTGCCTTACTCTAAAGCTTTTCCTTGTTAAACTTCCTAACTAATCTAGTTTTGATGTTAGTTTGTACTTTAAGTGTATGGTAAAGTGAGTATGATATGCATATAACTACGAAGAAAAAAAATGATACAATGTGAAACGAAGACTACTAGAATGAAAGATCTATACTGCGCCCCTACATGCATGCTCTAGAAAATTGTATAATACCTAGCAAACTCTAGAAGTTGAAATACTCCCAAGTCTAAAACACTCCATCAAACAGAAGTGTATCACCTTTCTTTAAGTACTACCTTTGATACCTCTACATTCGATACAAGTTTGATGACTTTTACAGGCAATGGTGCGAAAGATTTTGTCACCAGAAAGTCGTAAATATCAATAAATACACTTAGCAATAAATATCATGGCTATATAGAAACCGACCTTGTTAGAAGACCCGTAAAAGAAGAGACTAAAGAAAAAATGAAACACAAGAGAGAAAACAAGCTAGAGTGATAAACAACACATCCACCCCTTTAGATTTGGATATCTCAACTTCCACAATACAAGTATCATCCATGAGATATCCATTATCTGGACTGTGAAATTTACTGAGTCTCAAAGATAGATAATGACGGTAAGCCTTCCACGATGGGTCAAATCCCCATTTTACTTCTAGAATGCAAACAACAAACACATGCAGAAATTATAACCCCAGTACAAATAACTATTAAACAATAAAAGATGAGAGAATGAATATATATGAACCTCTTATTTTCACTGTTCTCAAGTGATCCTTTTGATCGATAACAGGCAGCCAGAGTATAATCAAATAAAGCGTCAGTGTGATCGACTGGGCAAAGATAGATTTGCAAGTGGGTATGAATAGGAGATGTTTTGGTATATCTGGGACTAACCAGCAATATTCGCATATATTCATGAAATCATTAGTGTTATCATTGGAAAATATTTTGAACTCGCGCTGCGAGTTCAAAAAGTTAGTCAGCCTCCATAGACGTAGGATCTGGTAGATATGAACTCGCAGCCGTAGGATGTTGAAACTTTTTCCCTCACGAAAAGTTAAATTTTTGAATTCGCACATCCTACGGCTCACGAGTTCATATCTACCAAATCCTCGACTATGGACAAGCGCTAACTTTGAAGCTTCGCAGCGCGAGTTCAAAAATTTTCCGTTATCATTATTCAAAAACGCTAGCTAGCTTGGTCCGCCGATTTTAGCTTGGTGTTTTTGAATCGGTATGGATCGGCAAGTCAAAGCGTACTAAAAGTAAATACAGTATATAATAACGGTATATTTGGTATCATAAAGTAATACCGTACAAAATTTCTGTCAAATTTGGAAAGCCATCTCTTTTACAGACGACCGCACCAAATAAAGCATGGTCCATGGAGGAAAGTCGTTGATGCCAGTGGTGGACAGTGGAGTCCGTGGTGGCAAGACTTTCAAGTTTGACTGATAACGTCAGTTCTTAGCCGGTGATGAGTAAGAGATGAAATTCGACTATCTTTTATTCTTCAACGTTTGCATACACAGCTATTCAGTTTTGGGATAAATTTTTGATGGGGTGTTTTTTTAATGGGGTGTTTGTACCCCATTAAAATGGTACACATGCGTACCACACAAGCTATTCAATACCGGTGAAACATGGTTTATTGGAGAAACCCGTTTGGTTTATTATGGAAACAAAGAAACCCATATGGCTTATTTTATAAGCCAGTTGGCTTATTATTGAAGCCCATTTCGTTTATTATAGAAACACAACCTGGCATATTTAGAAAGTCCAGTGGCTTATTATTGAAGCTCATTTTGTTTATATGGAAACATGATTGGTTTATTTAGGAAGCCCGGTTGGCTTATTATCGACGCTCATTGGGTTTATTATGGAAATCATTTTTGCTTATGGGGGAAGCCCAGAGACCCATGGGTTAGCTCTTAGAATCCATGGATCGGTCCACCAACCCAAATTATCCTCTCTCTCCAGGAAGGGAGTTTATATTTGGATAAAGGTCATGAGGACTAGGATATTTAAAATTGAATATTAACTTTGGAATTATCTAAGATAATTATGGTTATATTAAATTCGAACAAAAAGAGGATAATATTACCATGAGATAATTATCTTGGGTAGTTATAACTAATATTTAATATAATTATAGAAATCCCTAACAGAAAGATCTTTAGTTTTAATTATTATTTAAGATAATACTCCCTCTGTCCCAAATTAGTTGAGCCATTTGTACGCATAATTATTAAGGCAAAGGAAAGAATGGGAGTATCTTTAAGTATTTTTACAAGTATATGCCCTTATACATAATAACTTGTAAAACTTCGAAATGATTTATCTCTTAAACTATACCACGTTTTTTCGTAAACTTTATATCGTTGAAATGCATTTTAAAATACCTACATAATGAAACATGGCTATCAAATTATACATATTTCTTATATAAACAATAATCAATTAAAAGGGTAGTTTTAGAAATATCCCATTGATTAGTGGAATAGTTCATCTATTTGTGGAACAAAATCTAAAACCAATTAGCTCAACTAATGTGGGACGGAGGGAGTAATTAAGATAAATGCAAAACCCTAACAGAAAGAGGAAGGAAATAGTTTAGATTTTATAATTACTTAAGATAATTATAATTCCTAGAGAGGATAATTATTATTTAAGATAATAATTAAGATAAATAAGGATTATGATAACAAACTTTATCATGAATCGGGGTTGTTTTCTTGGATTTATAAATGTAAAAGGTAGACCTACTTTCGCCTATAAATAGAGGCTAAATCCTAACTCAAGAGGTACAGATTATTAGGGTAATTTAACGCTTGGTACCTAGTAAATGTCCAATACCTAGATTTGGTACCTAACATTTGAAATATTAAGGGATGATACCTTGACCTGTTAGGGATTTGTCCAAGTCAAACCGTTGACCTGACTTTGTTATAAATTTCGTTACCAGACTTGTGTTATTACCCAATTTGTCGTATGAATACTAACAATGACTGGATTTGTCCTAACATTTGGTTTACGACGTGTCTTAACCTCCCTCTATTTTACTCACGATGAGATTTAACCATCTTCTCGAACTGCTCCTGTGTATTTCCTCTTCACCCATCTTCCCCATAGACGCGAGCGTAACCGCATCACCGGTATAAACTACCAACCACCACCTTTTTTAATTTTTGTTAAGTCTTATTCTTCTTTTTCTTTTTCCTCTTCTTATTCTCTAACAAGCACCAAGATATTATCCATCGGCACCACTATTTTCAGTTTAAGAGAAGAGAATTTTCGATCAAGATCGAGTCAAATCATTGACTAAAACTCGAACTAGTGAAGATCTTGGTTGGATATCTATCTGATAGTAAACCGATTTGTAGATGTAGAAAATCCAACTACTACATCCCGAGAATCTCAAATATACACATTGAAGTAAACAAGCAAAAAGATGAACATGAAAACGAGATATACATGGTTCGGTATGCTTACTTATGTCCACGGGGGAAAGGATGATCTTATCACTTGATTCAAGGTTACAAATGGTATGTCTCACTAGTTAGCTCTCTATTCACTCTACAAAGCTCTTAGTGTTCTCTCCCTTTTCCTTTGGATTACTTGGTCCTTAGCTCTTTACAAGGCTCCTATTTATAGCCAATCTGTTAATACATCCAGGTTATAGTGTAAGTCACGGTATATCTTCCTTGATGTTCTTCTCGGGCGATGAGTGACGTCCCTCCCGAGATGTTGATGCGAGATTGTTGAAGTCGTCTCCGATGTTCTTCTTTCCGATGTTGGTTGTTTAGTAAAGTGTGGTCGATGTCGCCCTTCATACGGCCCGATGTTATTAGTCCCGAGTCTTACTTTGACCAGATTCTTCTTATCTTCCCAACTGCCTTGTCAGAGCATTTATTACCCTAGTGTCCGACAGACGTCTCTTCCATCACATCCGAGCTTTACCTTTACACGTGCTAGCTTCACGGGCTATTTTGGTGTCTCTTTCCTCGCGCCGGGCTTGGAGAGGATGATTCGGTGCCTCGCACTTTTCCTATTATTGGTACAACATTGCCTAGGATTGCTCCACCTGGATCTGTGGATTATTTACTCCTACATTTGTTCCCCTTCTTTCACTCGTGTATTCGACACGAGGGGAAGAAACCGCTCTCGGCTACCACGATGATAGCCATTCCGTATTTCCCTCCATGCGGTTCCCCATTAACATCACCTTTATGACCTGCTACCTTCTCCTCCGGTCGTAAGCGCTTGTGATATAAATTCAACATTTAACTCTCGATTCCTCATTTATCCCCTTAAGAGCAAACGTTCCCTCTTTCCTTGCTTTAGCATCTCTCTTCCATTGTTGCTACGTCTTTGATCCTCTTCGTCCCTAGACTCTCTTTCCTAGAACCCTATTTTTTTCTAAGTCTTTTTTCTTTGTTCTTCGGTCTTCTTGTTGTTGTTCTTTGTTTTCACTCTCCATCTTCGTCATCGGACCTCCCATCTTCTGCTTCTTGTTTATTCTCCAGTTCTTCCATGGCTACTTCAACTCCTTCCATGACTGAAAAAAGGTGTGTGAGTTATACTTTTCCTCGACAAGGATGGTGTTTCCCTTGATTCCATGTTTATTGTTGATAGCCCCCTCCAAGCATGATCACCGTGCTCTTAATTCTCTCTTTCTGACAATTATCCTCCCTTTCATGTAGGAATGACAAGCGAACCTCTAAAAGCTTGGTGATGAACGAGTTCATCAATCAACTGAAAGATGACTACAACCTCCATGGTTACGACATCGACCGTTGTCGGGTCGAAGGGTACCCTAAATAAGGAGGAGGTGGAAAGATTTCAACATTCAACCGAGGCGACTATCATCACCAAAGGTCAGCTCGAGCTCGGGTTGCGTATCGGCCGTATGATCCAAGTCGTCCTTTTGTTTATGAAGTCTTGTCTCAAATTCGTCCATTTCTTGACTTGGCTCAGTGGAATGGTAACACCTTTCGCCTCATGGCCGAGTGGGAGAGGCGGGAAGAGGTGAATGTTCTTCGACATCTTGGTCAACCTATGATCTTTCTCGGGCGGGCGACTACACCTATGCTAGCTTTGTTGGTAACTACCGAAGCGGGACTACCACCAATGGTGATCTTGCTAGTTTCTTTGCTAGTCCTCATCGTAACAAGTTGATGTTGTTACGATGAGGACCCTAAGGCGACACAACCTCAAATAAAGCATGCTCGTCATACTAGTGATGATGTTTGGGATCGGGTCCCTCTTGTCATCCGTGGCCCTATCTTGAGTGGTAGTAATTCTCCTCCCAAGTTTCATGTTGAGCCTTACACGTTCCGGGTGTTTAATGCTGATCAGGTAAGGTTTTTCCATATTTTGCTTGGCTGCTCTTTATTTTGCTCGGCTGTTCGTCCTGGTCATCCAATTAATTTCCTAATTGTTTCGTTTTTTCATAGCTTAAGTCTCGAGTGGTCAGCCTAAGGTTTCGACTACTCGGAAGAGAGATAGAGGTTCTAACGTGAGAGTCGAGGAGAGAGGGGGAAGGTAACAAATATACTGCTCTATCTTCAGTACATGTACTTGCCCTTCTTTGTTGCCTTGAATGGATCTGACAATGACTCTTGTGCAGAAGTCTAAAGCCGATAGATGGGAGGTTGGAAATGTTGCGACGAATGATGGTGAGGATCCTGATGATCGGCTACCCTTATCTCATTTCTGAGGAAGTCGCCTCAGAAACCTTCGACGTTTCGTCTACCATTGTAGGTGAAAAAGGTAAATAGTTGAGGGGCGAAGATTCTTCCCGAGGAAGAACGTGCTGCAGCAGTCCACTGGGTCATCTGCTGGTAAGGGCATTGCCGTGATTGATGAGAATGTCGTTGGTATGATATCTTATGATGAGGAAAATATAATCAATTAAGAAAACCAACATCTTCTCCAATAATATACTTCTGTTCTATTTTCGGAAACGGAATTTGGTGAAACAATTAATAACAAAAACACGTGTCAACACCTAATTAGGTTTTTTTTGTTTGTTCAGGTGAAACAGATCATCATCGCATGGAGGTACCAACTCTTTGAGGTCCTTGAGAGGACCAGCTGCTTGTAAACGCCTACTGTCCCGAAAGCGCCCAAGAGAATTAGAACATTATTAAGAGGAGACCGGACTAGATACACTCATGAATGATAATGGTGTTTGTCAATTAGTATTTTCTCCAAAATTAATTTGTTAATAGAATGCATTGAAATCAATTAACATAAAAAAAAACATGTCAACATATTATTTGTCCCTCGTGCACTGAATAAGTATTGACAGGAGGTGGACACATGCTTAGTGGGAAGTTAGAAAGCGCGTTCCAAGAATGGGACTGCCCTATGCGTGGTCCGGACAATCGCGTTGTTTTTTTCTTTTTCTTTAGAACTTCTAATATATTTTCTAAAATATCGCCGGTGTAGACAAAACGATGCTTCTTAGCGGTTGATTCTCCTTGTTTTTTTTAGAAGATAAATCTAACGTCTTCTCTATTGATTCTTCTTTTTGGATGTGTAGCAACTCCATAATTTTACTAGGCTTGGTGTTAAACCGACCCTGCATGCAATTATGAAGCTAAAATATAGTCTCTCCGTAAAGAATTGGTGCTGGCGAGTTTCGAACTCAACTCACTGTTATTATCACACAATAACTTTACCATAGTATTATCACACAATAACTTTACCATAGTCTCTCAATATAACAACTAATGTAGAACGATAGAGATGGAGAAAATATATAGATTTGCTAAGATTAGAAGAGAGACAAAGTTGCGAAGAAAAGTATTCAAACTTGAACAGAAAGAATAAGAATAATAATGCAATACCTTTTTAATCTTTAGAAGTAGTACTCTGCCTGTTTATATTAGACTTAAGATTACTGACTAGAAACTAGATTAAGAAGCTAACAAATAATAAAATACCTAAACTAATAATAGAACGCTAATGAGAAATACTTAAAACAAGAAACAGAGAAAAGAAAAGTAGCTTCTATACTACGTCTTCTACATCTGCATTTGATACAAGCTTGATCACTTCTGCAGGCAAAGACGCCAAAGATTTCTTCTGCAGGAAGTCGTAGAGCAGAAACGGAACAATGTCACAGACAACAAAACTATTAGCGGTCAATACCATGGCTATATAGAAATAGACCTTGTAAGAAGAAGACTTATCAAAAGCACCTAAAGCAACACATGAAGCAAAAGAGATCAGATAGGAACAAAAAACAGTGTGAGAAACAACACGTCCACCACTTTAGATTTCGGTCTCCCTTTAGATATCTCTACTTCAACGATACAAGTATCATCCAAGAGATACCCATTGTTTGGACTGTAATATTCACCGAGTCTCAAAGACAGTCCATGACGGTAACCACTCCACGATGGGTTAAACCCACGTTTTACTTCTGAAATCAAAATAACAATAGCGTTTTATATATAGTCAGTATAAGTGACACTCACATGCAGAAATTATAACCCTAGAAATACAAATAACTATAGAATAATAAAAGATGGGAGAATGAATATTGTTCGAACCTGTTTTCACTGTTCTCAAGTCATTCTTTTGATCAATAACGGCCAGAGTATAATTAAAATAAGAGTCGGTATGATCAACAGGGCAAAGATAGATTTCCAAGCGAGGTCCATGTATTTCCGTATAGATGGTGTTAACCAGTAACATTCGCCTATTCATGGAATCATCATCGTTATTATCATTATTACAAAAGTTTAATTAGCTAAAATATATATTCTGATCGAGTTTCAATTAAAAGTATTAAAAGGAGTCACACACACATACCAATTCCGACTTCCAAAGGAGAAAGTATCAGAGTGAAGGTTTTGGTTGTTCAGCTTTGAGTAATTTTCAATTCTCCAGACTACTTTCTGAGATCGAGGAGCCGGAAGATCAACTTTTGACGTCGGTGTTGAGCAAACTATTTTAGGAGACTCATCAAGAAGCTTATCTTTTGAAGTCGCCATTGAGGAGGAGAAATTCTGTACCACGCATAAAAACGCTATTGGCCGGGTGCTTTATATAGTCTAACACTGTTCAGATCCTAAGACAATTCCGATAACCTTAAACTTCAAAACTGACTCCTGTTGTAACTCAAACTCTCGTAATATTAGGAATCGAGTCATGGTTGGCTAGATTGGCTGATCCAAACTTGAATCAATGGACGAAACTCGATGATCCAGTGGCGTAGTCAATTTCTTAAGTTTTTACTTTCCAGTAAGAGATGAGTTTACACACATTCTTTACTTCTTATTATAAAAAAGTTATTACATCGATAATTAAAGTGCTACGTAATTACTGGAAATTCGTCCAAACTCTGAAAAGAAATAAAAATATGTTGGGTACAATAATCAAAAACAAGGAAAAAATCAAATAAACAAAAGTTATTGATACTTAGCTCCTTTATAGTGGAAGTGATCGATTTGATGAAACGGACGAGCTCCCAAATCTCCGCAACAGCAACAAGGCAAAACTTTGGAAAAAGCAGTGAGTCACGTGTTCAACACGTTGCCCTTAAGACATTAGCGCCGGCTACACTCAAGAGTGATGCTATATCCCTCACAGACGGATATCTCGAGGATAAAACACCCTACTACACCTACTACTAGCATATGTAGTAGATGCTCAACTTGAGCTTGGCAACTCCCGAAAAAACCGTTAAGGAAAATCGCATATGGAGTCGTGCTATCACGCGCACGCGCGCGATGATAGCTGGCATGTACGGCCGCACCTCCTCGCCGTTGGATTACTAGATCTTGGAGAAGTACGAATCTCGGTGCAGTTATTAAAGTTAAATGAATTTTCAAAGATTTTCTAAACCCACAATTTATTAGCTATTTACTGGGAAGTCCACTGATTCATGCTCATCTTTTTTTTGTTTCTCCACCATTGACAACTTACATGCGATGATGAAATCGAGAGTAGCATGAAGTTATTTATCATCATCATCATGTCAATGTTAATAGGCTCAAACAATTTTCCTAGCTTTGAGAGTATCTAACCATAGAATTTTTATTGATTATGGGCTTAGATTTCTAATCTCAATATTTGTCTGATTTCCTTCTAAACAGATTGATGTCTCTTCAACCAATTGATGAACCACCATTAGCCCATTTTGAATCAAATATAATCGTTAATTATTCAATATTTCTCTGATCTCCTTTTAATCAAATCAAATATATTAATTGCAGCAAAAGCCTCCATAAAAGAGTTTCTCCTACAGGATCAGAACTTTGTGCAAAACAAAACTACAATAACACAAAATCTAGATCTTAACTTATATTTTCCTAAATCTCCCAATAACTCTTTTCGTTTTAAAGGTGAATTAGCCATTGTTATCGTTATCTTCTGTTTACAAGGGCTGCAAAATAATTATTAAACTCTAATAAGATGAAATTTTGTTAAGGAAATCTAATCTATACGTATCTTCATGAAAAAAAAATCGAACGGCTGATAAGTGCGACCGTTTTTTCCTTATTATGCACGCGTCCGTGTCATAGCACGACTCATCGCATATGTAGTAGATGCTCAACTTGAGCTTGGCAACTCCGAAAAAAACCGTTAAGGAAAATCGCGACGCTTAAGAAACTCTATAAAATATTTTCCCTTAGGGTCCCTCTAAAATATAGAGCAACCTCTTTCCCATAGATTTTACAAAAGTAGTGAATTTGTTTATATAATTGACAAATACAACTTAAGAACAAAAACTCCCCGATGTGGGACTAAAATGCTTATATTGTCTCTTAAAACAACTAAAATGTGGAAACTCCACAATGTGGGACTAATAAGTTTTTTCATTCACAAAAGAAAACAATAAATTATAATTTTATTAAAACCTTAAAAAATATTTTTTAGTAATCGTTTTCCAACAATCCCCACATGAATGAAAACTCAATAAAACACGATAACACAGATAGATTTTGGTAAATCAACAACCCAATCTCACGACCGCGGCGGCGAATGGACAAACGGTCGTGCATGTTGAAGTCATACTATCCATTCCAACGTCATCTCCCTCACACAACAGTGTGATGATCCCAGGATCATACTATGGATTGTTAAAATCATATAGTATAGAGAGCTTTCATCTTTAGTTCCTCACAAGTGAGACTAAAGGTTCCTTTCACCAAAGTGAAAAAGCATGAATTAGTGAACCCTTAGTGACCCTTAGATCCTAAGTTCCAAGTAATACCAAAACCATCAAAACGAAAATCACATAAAAAACGCAGAAAATACCATTTTAGGCATAGGTGTCCATGAGGTCTTGAATCTTTGCTTAGTGAGATATTACCGAAATTACTTGCTAAAGACAGTGAACTATGTCTTGAACTGCTAGCGTTTGATGTAATTCGCGATAACAACCACGGATGATATCTCCAAGGGTGCTTCCAAGCTCGTGCCGTTTTGTCCAATTTGGCCCCTGGACATATCCTATTTCTCGAGAATGCTCTAGAGAATCAAAGCTCATATTCTCATGAAGCTACCCCACTTCCTCATTCGGAGATGGTGAGTTTCCATAAAGATTATTCTTTATATACACCCACTTCAATCTTAAATTGAAACTATAGAACTCATTAAGACTTCTTAAAAGTCATCCTTCACATGATCACACTATCACGTCTACACCATAGGGAAGGGACAGAGAATGAAATTCTCTGATAGTGTTTACCTTTACCCACCACAAATTAGTTGTCTCATTCGAAACCTTGATCATGGGATCTCCAATCAGCAAGGTTGAGTATCCTTTATGGCAAGTTTAATTTATGAGCTTAAGCCCCATCCCCCTCGATGCATTTCTAACTATCTCTTTGGATAAACCTTTCGTCAAAGGTTGCGCGATATTCTCCTTGCACTTTATCCAATCAATGGAAATAACGCCGATTGAGATTAGTTATTTTTAGCTTTAGCTATAATAGCTTGGCTAACACAATGTATATATATAGCTGGCACAGGCCTATGCCAGAGAGGAATGTCTTCTAAAAAGCATCTTAGGCACTCGTCCCCCTCGCGTTCTTTATCTAACGCAATACTCTTAGATTCCATAATGAATTGAGCAATATATGTCTGTTTGGAAATCTTACAAAAACAAACCCTCATGCTAGAGTGAAACCATATCCACTCGTAGACTTAAACTCCTATGAGTCAACTATCCAGTTTGCATCATAAAGTCCCTCAAGGACAGCAAGACACCTTTCATAAATCAAATAAAAGGTAATAGAGTATTTTAGGTACCATAATACTCTACTAAGTGCATCCCAATGCTCTTGCTACGGACTACTAGTATATCTACTTAACTTACTCACAATATAGGCAATCCTGACTCTTGGTTCATTAAATTCATCAGACATCCTATAACTCTTAAGTATTCAAGTTAAGATACTCCATTTTCCTTATTTTTCTCGAGTCTACAAGAAGAATCGTATGAAGTACAAGCAAGCTTACAATCAGATTGATTGTATCTCTTAAGCACAAATTCAACATAATGAGAATGACTAAGACTATAAATGTTTGATTATCTTTTAATCCTCATCCATAAGATTACATCAAAAAGCCTTAATCTTTCAAGTCAACGTTCTCATTCAGTGCATGGTTTTAGTGGAATTAATCACATCTATGTTTGTATCAAGTATAAACATATCATCAACATACAAGCATACAATCACACAGGCATCCTTAACAAGTTACTTATAAATATACTTGTCGATTCATTAACTTAAATCCACTACACATTATCTCATGATCAAATTTTCCATGTCACTGTTTGGGTGCTTATTTGTAAACCATACAAAGATTTGTTCATCTTACACACTTTGTCTTCATAACCTTTCACTACAAAGTCCTCAGGTTGGTCTATGTAAATTTCTTTATCTAATTCACGGTTTTAGAAAGGTTGTCTTAACATCAATCTGATGTATCTCCAAGTTTTTTATGGCAGCAATATCAATTAGCATCTCAACAGAATTAATTCTCGTCACAAGTGAATAAGAATCAAGGAAATTTACACCTTCTTTTAGTTTATAGCCTTTATCTACCAACTTAGCCTAATATTTTTCCACTGATTCCATATATCTAACGCTTGACTCATTTACATCCCATGGTTTTACTCCCTAGAGGTAAACTAGCAAGCTCCCAAGTCGGGTTCGACAGAATGAGTCCATTTCACTAAATGAAGCTTATTACCTGAATGGGGTTTCAATAGATGTTATGGCTTCTTTACGAGTCCTGGGAGCTGGATTAAGCTAGGCTTATTAAGAAGTCAGGTCCATAAGAAGTCTCAGTTCTAATCTTTTACTTCTCCTAGGGTCAATTCTAATTCATCTTCCTTAAATATAAGTCCTGACTATTTGAAAATAAATCTAGGGATCAACATCACATCTCTAATGAGGTACATGATTAAGAATAAACATGTTCAAAGAACTCAAGCATCCCCAAATTCCATAATAGTATTCACACCAAAGTTAGAAAAATCTAACTCACAACCAAAAACCATATCGGTAGGGTACTCAGGGATATATTATCTAAACACCCCACACTTTGACGTATGCATAAGAAGGTTGTCTATCTTTCATAAACGGAGTTTTATCTAATCCTTTAAAGGTTACTCTATTCGAGATATAACAAAATCAGAGGACGACCTCCCCCTACAAGTTGGTGGTTAATCCTTTAATCAACATGGCATAAATCATCTTCTTAATGGTTATGCTCTTACGATCAACTATACCATTAGACTACAGTGAATAAGGAGGTGTGATCTCATCAATAATGCTATTTAACAAGCAAAAGTTCTCCTATATGAATTTCATACTTGCCATCATGTTCAGACCTAACCCTTTTAGTTGTAACATATACTTTGCTTTCAATTTCAAGTTTATACTCTTAATGCTTCTAAGGCATCATCCTTACCCCTAAGTAAGTATACAAGATAGTACCTCGTACAATCATCTATGAAAGTTATAAAAACACCTTTTACCACCTTAGTTTGGTTTGATTTTATGTCAACTGGGTCTAATTTGAATTAATTCTAAGGGCTTAGAATTACTCTGGATTTAATTTTGCTTAAAGGTTTTATAACATATTTTGATTCTACGAATATTTAACTTTTGTGTTCAATATCCAAACTAAATTTGGGTATGCAGCCTACGCTTCCGCCATGCATTGACTTATATAAGTTTACGGTTCCATGTCTACCATGCAAAACATTCAATCACACAAAAGAAAATACAAGAATCAACTACTTCATCAATTTTTTCGTTAAGCTTATATTGACCTTAAGTCTTATAACGTTTCCTTCAAAATCACATTCCCTTAGGTACGACAAGTTTTCCATATTCAATTAATATCTTAAGTCTTTAACCATCTACAACAGAACAAGATACAAGATTCTTGCATATGCCCTAACATGAAAACTTCATTCAATGTGAGAATATTACGGATATGAGCTCGACCTTTCCCTTTTATGCAACCTGCATCGCGGGTGAGTTACTCATATAGAGTTTCTCGACATCTCCTATCCCTCGATAGGAGGTGAACAAAGTCTCTGTTTCAACAAACATGCTTGGTGGCTCCAAAGTCCACCTACTGGTCTCTCACATTAGTTATTAAAATAACTTTCGACATGCCACTGAACTCGTACTAGTTTGTTTCAACTAAATTAGCATTAACTATCTACTAATTAAGGTTTTTATGTTGCCTACATTTACTGCCGTATGACTAGGATTTTACACACATAAAAATCACCCTTAATTAAAGTAATTCTAGATTCAGGTTTATGAAACATACCTTTCTTAAGAAGACTACGCTTAGATTTGCGTTTGATGTTCCAACCTTTGTCAGCTTTGGAAAAATTGTGTTCATCCACATGCGTCTGTTAGCCATGTCCCTTTCCAGTTTCATGTCACAATCTTTGTTTATACTCTGACTACGGAGATGGTAATTTCCCATTCACCTAATACACCACATCTCAGAAACCTTAGTTCCAAAACGGAAGATAAAATATGAGTTTTGAAGATAATATCTAGATTTACAAACTTCGTTTGAACCACCATATCAAAAAACTCATGGTTACCCCATAAAAACTACTTTAGTTAACAAAACATTTCTGCCCGTCAAAATTTTTCAGAACGTTTCTCTGTTTTTGTAAAATATCAAAAATACTTTTACAACTCCAAAAATTCTGAAATTTTACGTGGTTAACTATCAGGATGTCCACTACTTTGTATCAAAAGGGTTCATCGAAATTAGTATAGGTTGAGAGATAAATTCGAAACTCTACAGCTGACCAAAATTCGTTTTCTGTTTTCACTCCATAATTAACATCCATGATTCACCAAACCAATCAACCATTATTGATTATTACAAATTCTAATGTCTTAAGATTGTTGGGTGCAATAATCAAAAACAAGGAAAAATCAAATAAGCAAAAGTTATTGATACTTAGCTCCTTTATAGTGGAAGTGACCGATTTGATGAAACGGACGAGCTCCCAAATCTCCGCAAACGGCAATAAGGCAAAACTTTGGAAAAACAGAGTGAGTCACGTGTTCAACACGTTGCCCTTTAAGACATTAGCGCCCGGCTACACTCAAGAGTGATGCTATATCCCTCACGGGACGGATATCTCGGATAAAACACCCTACTACACCTACTACTAGCATATGTAGTAGATACTCAACTTGAGCTTGGCAACTCCGAAAAAACCGTTAAGAAAAATCGCATATGTAGTAGATGCTCAACTTGAGTTTGGCAACTCCGAAAAAAAACCGTTAAGGAAAATCGCGAATGCTTAAGAAACTCTATAAAATATTTTCCCTTAGGGTCCCTCTAAAATATAGAGCAACCCATTTCCCATAGATTTTACAAAAGTAGTGAATTTGTTTATATAATTGACAAATACAAATTAAGAAGAAAAACTCCCCGATGTGGGACTAAAATGCTTATATAGTCTCTTAAAACAACTAAAACGTGGAAACTCCACAATGTGGGACTAATAAGTTTTTTCATTCACAAAAGAAAACAATAAATTATAATTTTATTAAAACCTTAAAAATTATTTTTAGTAATCGTTTTCCAACAAAATATGTTTGGTTACATATTCTGCAGATTAAATTGTATAAGACTAAGGGATACACCACTTGCTCCAATTGTTTTCCAAGATTAGTTCGTTAACTGATGTAAATTCACATATAGGTGAGAGAGATCTTTAGCTATAAACAACTAGAGAATGATCAATTTGAATAAATCTCAATTAACTTGTAATGCTTCCATTTAAGCAGTGAAAACATGTGAAGTGTCCAGTGTGTTTTGATATTAAATTCAAATTTTGGGGAAGTGATCAAATTCATCAGATCAGTTTGGCACCAATTTTTACTTAGCGGAAAATAAATTAGTGTTTCTTGGGAGATATATCGATGAGTTTCAGAACACCAGTGCACCACGAAAATGTGGGGTGGTCGTCAGGTATGACAAGGTGCGATATTGATAAATGCATCAAAATATGGGGTGCCTAAAATGGTGTTAGGTGCCTTCTTTTAAATAGTTGGTCAACATAAAACGATTGCTCTCTAAATATGGCCATTTAAAAGAAGTCGTGTTTAAAAATTGTATAAAGTCGTTGTAGGATACAAATTTTGGAGAGAGTTTATAATTGCATTTCTCATAGGAATGGGCTTATAGCATTACTAAAGAGTAAGTTGTGGCGGTAATCCAACCTAAGTGATTGGAGATCCCATAGTCTAGGTTCAAAGGGAAAATTAAGTTGTGACGTATTCGTCAGGTAACACTTGAAAATTCTCATTTTTATGATATGAGTCGGTGTTTCTGTCACGTAAGAGGTTGAGATTTTCTCTTAATGATTCTTATAACTTAGTCTAACTAATAAGAAAAGTATAGCAGGATACTTTCGAGATAGGATATCATTTATATAAGGGGAGAAGTGGGGCGCTTCTATGATAACTACAAAGCTTTGAATACTAAGAACTTTCGGAGACCAAATGAACGCAATCGAGAATTTGATGATTATAAAGACATATAATGTCTGAGATTTATTATATCAATTTACCGGTGACAGTTCAACGACATCGCGTCCTACGATCGGCTTTAATAAATCCATTAAATTTTTCACTATGTTTGGTTCAAAGCTAAAAGCTACCATTACCGATGCATTATATTTTTCGGCTCGTGCTCTTAAAGTTTTAAATTTTATCGAGCCAGTATTTTCACTCATCCGCTGGATTGTTGGAATTCTAAATTGAGTTAAAATTTATTATTTGAGATGTGTTTGGGTTATCTTCCTTCACCATAAGACACCAAATCATGAATAGGTGTTTTGGAGAGTCTGTTGGAATTTTTCTCCAACAGAATCACCATTGACCATGATGAGTCAACTATTGGTGAAAAAACACCTATAAAAAGCCATCTCTTAGCTTTGTTTTAGATGAGGTATTTCACAAGTTAGAAGAGAATAAAACAAGTGTTGGAGTCGAATCGAGTCATTTAAGAGCACATCAATTGTCAACATTCGCTTTGCAATCGAGTAATATTTTAGTACTACTTACTAAAAGATGTGATCGTTTTATATTGGGAGACTACATCCGTAGAATCATGAGTGTCGTATACGGAAATGAATTGTCTTTAAGGAAAGATGAGTACCTCACCTCGATTAGGCAATCCGATAAGTTTTATTAACTCTCTTCTTCTTAGAAATAAAATCCCATATTACTTTCAACACTTGAACATTACAATAGGTTTAAATATGTTTATTCCATACAACATTACGCTTAGTGCGGAGTTGGAGTTCTAAATGTGCAGTACCCTTGAACAAGAATGCTTTGATTGGTGCCACCTAGAAAAGCATGTGTCGGCATACGGAAACGGACCAATATTAAAGAGTCGGCTCCAATAAAGATACCATTCAGAAAAGAAAAAAATCGGTTAAAGACAATATATTAATAGGCACACAAGTTGTATACTGGCAAGGAAACAAGTGACAAGAGCGAAACATCCCACAAAAAAAGCAAGAATACAAGATCAAAGCTAAAGTAAAGACGTTCATAAGAATACAACGAGTATCAACCGAAGGAAACACTTGTGAAGCCTAGAAAACATAAACAACTCAAACCAAGTAGATTTCTGCCTATTGTCAATTAGAGACTCCTCAACATCTCCTATAGTTAAATCATTGTTATTTTTGCAAGATCTTTAAACATTTCTTCACGACCAGACTTTCGAGTTGGGAAATCTAAGCCCCATGAAAAACCAAACTCTAAGAATTTATGTGTGAGACTTTGTTAGGATCCTTTGAATTAGAAACCTTTTTTAAAAAAAAAAACTTGAAAGATAACCACTAGGAAACATACCCGTACCTTTAGACTTCATGCTTAATTTGTTACCAATTCTTGTAGCTGGCTTGGACATAAACAACTTTGCGATGCTTACCTTTGAGTCTTCCAAAACTAACTAGGAAGTGGCCGCCTCACCTTCTTTTTCTTCTAATTTTTCGAATCCATGAAACTTGTTATGGGTCTCAAAACTGGGGGAATGAAAGGATCAGTAGATGAGGTGCTTGCACCATCTACAAGCCCAGTTGTTTATATCTTTATCCATCTTGTTATCATTGTCCTTGACATTCTCTTCTCTAACTTTACTTGGTTTCTTCTTTCTACTAGAGCTAACCTTCCAAAGTCCAGACATTTCGTAGAAGAATCAAAAGCATTCCCTTCTCGCTTGTAACACCCAGTTTGGCGGGTACGCCCGATGAAATGGAATATAGGTAATAATTTGTCCTTCTAACAGAGTCTGGTGAGTATACTTGATTGAGTTGTGGGAAAAACTTCTCGATTAAGCGTGCTCTCGGTTTAAGAGGATGGGTGACCTCTCGGGAAACATTCTTTGGATTACCACGGTGATGCATGTTGAAAATCTGCTGCTTGGGATAACCGATGGCTAAATAGGGACAATCCCGGTGGAGGGATGGTCATTACAAATGATATCGAGATCCGACTGACGGGACACACCCGAGGTGGGAAGGCATGATGGGCGGCGGGGTTGGTTCGGGTGCTTCTCATGAGGGAATGGAACGTCGGAGATCTGGGCTTGTGTATATATTCCCAGCGAGGCGGCTCCAATTTAAGGTGGTGGTATCGTAATACCATTATTTCGGCAATGGTACGCCGATGGAATGGAATATAGCTAATAATTTGTCCTTTCCTAACAACGAGGTGCTTGGATAATCGCAATGGGCAAGTGGGAACAATATCGGTGTTAGTTGGGATACAACTAGGGATGGTTTGCTTGTGCTCGGGTGGGAGAGTATGTTGGGACGTTATGCCAGATACTGGTCAAACAAGAGACAAGGAACGTCTATATTATACCGAGGCCTTTTCATCACATTTGACTCCAGAGTTGGCAGAAAAACTCTGCAGTTAAGCGTACTCGGGAGGGAGCAATCCAGGGATGGGTGACCTCCCGGAAAGTTGTTGCTGGATAACTACAACGATGCCCATTGACCCCACTGCTTTGTCGGATAACCGCGCGGTAGCTAAATGGGGACAAGATATCGGTGGAGGGACGGGTCATTACCTCGCTGGCTCCGGGCAATTGCAAATCCTATTGGGAATTCCATTCAAATCACTAACCCCTGCAACAGAGTTAACTCATGTAGTACTACATGGTATTTCTGTAGAAATCCTATTAGTCTTATATTCCGGAGCAATAATGCACTTAGCACTTGGATGCCCAAAGCTTCTACAATGAGAGCAAGTAATATATAGGTTTCCAAGGATACTCTGCCTTCACCTCAAACCTCTCATTGTCTATTTGAAAAGGAAGAACACTAGGAAAAGAACAATTAGCATCTATTTCCAAACAAATTCTAGCATAGAACATCCTAGTTTTCAAGGCAGTTTGTTCATCTGTCATTATGGGTTTCCCCACTAAGCTAGCTATCCTTGATAACCCTAATTCATTCCATAGATGAAATTGGACATCTCTAAGATTCATCCATACATGGATAGTTTTAATTGATCCAATTTGTTGCTCAATAAAAGGTGACCAAGGTCTAATTATAAACAACTTATTATCAATAAAAACAGAACCTGTCTCTAAGATTCTAGCTCTATCTTCTTCCTGCATAAACTTGAAGAAGAAAACATTCTCTCCATGAATGGATATTGAGAAGTTTTCCATAGAGATGTTAATCTCTCTTTCACAAAAGAAAAGACGGCTTCTCCCCTACAAAAGTTGCCACGTAATTGGAGCTTTTTTATCTTCTCTGAAAAACTAATAAAAAGATACCATTCAGAAATAATACTTGCTGACTAGTTCATGTAGTTCGGCCCTGTTAGAATATACTAATATATGCTACATTGGACAAGAGATGTAGATTTTCTTAACTTTTTCTTTGAGTTTTCTTCTCGGCCGAACAGAATCTTCTCTTTCCAAATTTTTCGAAAACGTACTCGGAAATCAATTTCATTGTTAATCGTGGTGACCTAAGGAAAACTTTATGGATTTGTGTATAAATGTAAACAGTCCGAGGGATACATAGCCTATACACTCGATTAAGCTTACATCTGGATAAACGGCACATATATTTGTTATTTGTTGTTGAAAAATTCACTCGATTTTTTGTAAAAACTTGAACTTGGTTTTTATTTTGATCACCTTTGTGGTGTTTGTAAACTTTTTTTTTTTTATCGGTAAATTGAATTTATTAAAAAGAAAAAGCAAACAAGGTTCATAAAGCATGAACCCGATACAAACAAGCGACAACCAAAGTCCAAAGAGGAACTTGAAACAACACCCCCACAACTAAGCACACAACAACACTTACAAATATATCAGAAAAGTTACCTCCCAACCAAAAAAAGAGAGAAAACAGACTCTACACAACACAACAATTCAAGGGGGTTCAAACACTGTCAAGTTCCACCTTCTCATGAACTCTTTTAAGGACACATTTTGGAACTCAGGTTGGCGGTAAAGCCAGTAAGCAATTGTGTACCTTATCTTTTGAACTAGACTACCTAGAGCCAAAGACTTATTATTGAAAGCTCGATTGTTTCTTTCTTTCCATAGGTTCCAAAGGATTGCAGCTGGTAGTGCTTTAATCACAAGAGATTTTCGAGTCTTGCTGTTGGGATTGGGCCATGTGTGAAGAGCAGCAGCGACCGAATGCGGAATTACCCAAAGAAGATTAAACTTGGCTCTGAAGAGATTCCAAATGTGACTAGCAAACGAACAATGCAAAAGCATATGGGAGGTTGTTTCTTCGTCATTCACACAAAGGTAGCAGTGGTTGACCCAAGTTCTCCACCTTATCTTACACAATTCGTCTTGAGTAAGCAATTTCTCTTTGGACGCAACCCACAGAAAGAAACTAACCTTCGGAGGCCAGCATTTCGACCAAATTCTTTTTGGGTGCACACAGTTTCGGTCTTCTTCTGAAATTTTGGCTTGGATTAGCCAATTATAACATTTCTTAACGGAGAAATCACCTTCTTGTTGCGAGTTCTTCCAGACTCTGGTATCACAATTGCTGTTGGGGGACAAATTGGATTCTTCAAGAAGATACAAGAGTGCAGCAATATCCCTGATGACGTTATCGTGGACTCTGCGAGTGATACCCAAATTCCAGTTCTGGGATGTATTGTTGAAGACTTGAGCTACTGTTGCAGTTTTTGAGGCTGACGCATTGAAAGCCGCAGGAAATTGTTTTGATAGCGGCGCATGACCTACTGTTGCGCATGACCTTTGTGGTGTTTGTAAACTTAGTGACAGAAGTTGTAGATGGGAGCTTTATGGAGGTTTGGGGTGGACCTGGATGCAGGAACGGTCAGTACGAGAGATACAGTGACTGTGGATGCTCGGCCATCCATGAAAATGGTGGTTATAATTTTGTATTCCAAGGAAAAGACATCTTCTTATACAATGAAGAGGGTTGCCTAGGTGACGTTCACACTCAACTCGATTTCTCGACTCTTGACTGCAGACCATTTGGATGGAGGAGTCTCTGGATTCAGTGTATTTAAGTTTTAAGCGAGACAATGATGCTTCTGCCGTCATTGTATACATGCCGTGCGCGAGTCCATGAATCATGTGGAATATTAAGAATAAAAACATCCATATACACAGTTTAACGGTGGTGGTGATATTTATACATTTAGCCTATAATTACTTTATGTTTTTGTCAATCAAAGCCTTACAATGGCAATTTAGTTATGTTCTCTAATTGGAATAAGTACATCCATACATATATTGGACAATGCATAAGATCCATGGACTGTTAATTTGCATGTTGCAAACAAAACAAATATCCGATGGCAAAAATAAGGCGCAAACCCAAAGACTGTTAATCTTAGAAGGTTATTATTGGGTCACATTCCATTAGAGGGGCGTCACCTAAAAGGACAAAAACGAGTCACCCATAAATAATTTCAAAAACCCTTATCTCAAATAATTTTGTAATGACTAAACAACCCTTATTTAGTTAACTTTAATTTCATTTAATTAGATAATAATTAAATTAATGAATTTTGTTATATACTTGATGAATTAAGGACAAAATTTTCGTGGGAAGAAAAACTAGAGAGAAGAAAAAAAAGAAAATTTTTGGAGATTTCTTTCAAACCATAGATTTTGATTCACTCAACCAAAATGAATGAAACAAGTTACCAATTTGAGGTGGGTGAATCTTTGTAGGATAGAGAAAATTAGCTAAAGTACGTAAAAAAATGGATTTTTCGACTTCTTGGTCTGTTACGGTTGGGTTGAAGCTTCGTTCCCAGCGTGGCCCAGTTATTAATAGGACAAAGAAATCTACATTTACGGTTTGATTAAGAGTAACCTAGACGTAAGACTAACATAGTAGTAAGACTAAGACTAACCTAGACGTAAGACTAAGACTAACCCCTACAGTCTTACGGTTGGGAATTCTAAATTTTATGGTTTGATTAAAACTAACTTAGAGAGTAAGACTACATTCTACATTTTCTGTGTTTTAAATTCAGATAAACTAACCTAGACGTAAGACTACATTTTACGGTTTTGAATAAACTAAACCTAGACGTAAGACTACATTTTCTGATTTGGTTAAAACAAAACCTAGGCAGTAAGACTACATGCAAATCCTATTTTACGGTTGAATTCAGCCATAAGCAGACGTAAGTTCTTCATAATCCAAATTTTACGTTTAGAAATTAAGCCCGAACTCGAGGGCGTAACACAATGAAACATGCGAAGGCGAATTGAATTGAAATTGAAGTTACGAAGGAGAGGAAGAGAAGAAAGATGAAGAGGGAAGTTTTTTCTAGAATTAGAATAAAAAATAATAGGTTTTAAGTTTTATTTTAGTTGAGGGTAATCTAGACATTTTTCTTTGGTGTTAGGATATCCATAACCATTTTTGGACACTAAGAATCCAAGTGAAGCCCCAATAATAGCCCTCTAATCTTATAGCCCGTTTGGGATTGCTTTTTCAACCAAAAGCACTTTGTAACAAACTTGTAACAAACTTTTACCAAAAATTGTGTTTGGTAAAATTTTCAGTCTTTTGGAGAGAAGCACTTCATTTTAGGCACCTTTTTCTAGTGTTTTTAGGCCTGCTTTTAAAAGCTAGTGTTTTGGACCCACATAATTCGATTTCGATTCTCTATTTTAACCTTGTTAATTTATTATAAAGACAAGTTTTACCCTCAAATATTGTACATTTGACATTATAATTCTAATTTCATTTTATTTCTCTATTTTTCATTTTTATTTAAAATAATAAATACAATAACAATTAAAATTATTATATAAAATAATAAAAAATTAATAAATATTTAAATAAAAAATGAAAAATGAAAAAATAATAAATTTAATAAATATTTTTTTTTGAATTTTTTTCAAAATAATAATATTTTCATAGCAAACCATAATCATAAATTTTTTAATTAAATAATAAAAACAATTAAAAAATAAAAAAATATTACTTATATTTTATTAAAATATATTAAAATTAGAAATATAATTTATTATAATAAAATTGTATTAAAACTAATTTTTTGAAATATGTCTATTTTAATCCAATCATTAACATCATGACACTTTAAATACCAGTTTACCAAACGGAATTTACAGTTTGTTAATTGTCGGTGCTTTTTAAATTTAAGTTTACCTTTTTTTTTTTTTTTTTTTTTTTTTTTTTTTTTTTTTGCTAAGCAATAAAATATATTTAGAAACCAAAAGTTTTACAAAAAGCGTAATACCAAAATGTAAGACAGAAACCTATCCAAAAGCCCATGAAAATTAACAAAATGCGAAAACACTTGATCTCGGGCTTTCAAGGCGACCCGGAAGTCACAGTTTCTCTTCAAAAACTCTACATCCACAGTTCATCGAGCGCCCCTCTTGGCCATTTTATCGCGAGATGAATTAGCTTCTCTATAGCTATGAGTAAAGCTCCAGAAAGAACAGGTTTTGGATATCTTTTCCATCTAGAGACTGACAAACCAAGGAACCTTGTTGTATTGAAAGGCATATTGAGCCGGTTGAGAGTCTCAGTACTTTAAAAATAATTTCCCGTGACCATTTCTCACTGACCCATTCTCCGCAATAAGAATAGCAAAAAATTAGCATAATAGTTTGTAGAAGCTCCAATCCCCCTTTGAAATTGCAATCGGGAAAATCTCATTTATGATTCTCCCACAATTCCATGCTTGACTTTCCACTGGATTGCCTCTGGAAGCCCCATCACGGCACAACAAAATCTTACCACGGCTCGGAAGGTGGAAATACACTTCTTTGATTATGAGGTCTCCACCTTCTTGTCTTCAAACCAAAAGTACTTGAGAACTTGTAGTCCATATTGGGTTTCATTCCACATATGAGATCTAAGTCTAACTTCTTTGTCATATATAGCTTTCATAATTCTCATTTAGACTAATGATATTAACATTTCCATTCCCATATGTGCACTCATTCCTCAAAAAGCCGAGATCTCCTTCATAAGTACGACACCTAATAACCACAACTCTTTTATACATGGACTCTTGTTTCTTGAGTGAAAGATGTCTTCAAAGTTCTTGGATTCTTAAACTTAAATACACCACCCAACCATTTCCACTAGATTTCTTTTGTAATCCCACAAAACCAAGCATATGTTCTCTAGTTTTCTTCATTATTTTCTGCAGAAAATGCATCACAAACTAAGTTGAAATTTCTTCTTTTCATATTATCATCGGTTGCACAAACATTCTACTTAGTTTCCATATATTCTTGGCAATGCTAGGATGAATAGAGTTATGCCATACCTTTTTGGTCAATGTAATTAAAATTTATCTCTCCAAAGCTTCCTTCTTTGAGCTCTGATAAATTGCCACTATGCCCGGTTCAGTCCATACTCTTCTATCTACCCCTCCACTCGGAAGTTGGTAAATCACATTATTTATCATTGCTATGATTTCATTTAGGAACTATCCATTCCCCATCAAGAATAAAAGTGCCACCATCATATCGGAAGCTATGAGTAAATAGGCATTTCGGGTATATGTTGTTGAGGGCAACTCTAACCCATCTATCCTTCCCTCGAAATAGTGGTACCATCACCCACAATCCATCTTGTATGTTCTTCTCTTGAACCAATAACCCATTTAATCCCAGGCCAAATTGAAGATTTCTTATAGTAAGATATCCATTCACCCTTTTTATTCTTGTATTTTCTTGAAAAATTTTGAAAAATCATCGAACCATTTGGATTCTCCCGGAGAAGCTTCATTAGCGAGCTTTATTAATGATCTTTATTCTTCTCGGACCAAGACCACGCTTCCTTATTGGAAACAAGTCTTATTCCATTGCGGGGTTATCATCTTTTGTAGAAGGGTCCCGACCATAAAAATTCCTCATGATTCTTTCATACTCCCTTATTACTCTCTTAGGCCATTTATACAACGCTGTTGAATAAATGGGAAACTACCAAGAACATGCTTTACTAATGAGTCTTTCTTGAAAAGATAAGATTTTACCCTTACATCGGCCAAACTATCTGCATCATGTCACCACTTGCCAAACATGATTTACTCTAACAACTTCCTTGAGTCATTGAGATCCCCAAATATTTATCTGGAAATTGACCAACTTGTTGCATTCTTGAAATTTGCACTCTTCTACCTTTATTTGGTTCCACCCATGAAACATTTGCTTTTTCCAGGTTTGTTGTTGCCCTTTGAAGAAGCAGGTATTATTCAATAAGCACATAAGTTTCCTTACATTTCTTTTTCACCATTCTGAAAATAGAAAGATATCATCGGACAAAGAGGATATGTGAAGGTTTACTCCTCCTCTTTCCACCATTGCTTTTAAACTACCATCTATCATGCTTGTAATGTTTCTACTCAAAATGTCCTCAGCTATTATAAAGAGCATTGGTGACAATGGGTCACACATCTTAAACCTCTTCTACAACTTTGAAATACCCTTACGGTCCACCATTAACTATTTCTTGAAATTCTTACTGATTATATGAGAACTTGTAACGGTCACAGTCCTTTGTCGAGATAAACCAAAGCTATGCAAAGCTTGAAATAAGAAAAGACCAACTAAGTGAATCATATGCTTGAGTAATATCAAGTTTAAGACCAAAGTTACCCCCCTTCTCTTGGTTTCCCATTTCATTTATCATTTTGAAGCCATAGCAACATGCTCTTGAATTGTTCTCCCTTTTATAAAAGCACTTTGTTGAGGTGACACAATTTTGTCTATAATTTTCTCCATTCTAGAAGAATGAATTTTTGTAAATACCTTGGTAAGAGTTCATAAGACCTGTAGGTCTATATTGCTTTCTTTTTTAGCATTCTAACTTTTTGGAATCAACTTGAGAAATTAGCATTAAACCTGCGAGATGAACCCCTTGCTCCAACAAAATTGAAGCGCCTTTGTGTGGACCAATAATATCCAAACAAACCTATAGAACCAACTTTGCAAAACCATCGGGACACTGGTGCACTTTGGATTTAAAGCAAAAATGATGTTTTAATTTCCTCAACAGAAGGAGTTTCATTTATCATTGTATTCTCTTCCCTTGTGATTAACTTTGGAACACATGAAAATAAGGATTCGTCATATTAACCTCTTGGTATCGAACTTTTCCTCGTAATGTTTCACCAATTTCTCGGCAATCTCTTTTTGGTGTGATTATTCTACCTACATCATTTTCCATTTCGGTGACCATACTATGAGCTTGCCTTAACTTCATTTGGATATGGAAGTATCTTGTATTAGAAGCTCCATCTTTCAACACGGCTAACTCTAGATTTTGATGAATAATCTCTCTGTTTTGTTGCATTAAAACTTCTTGTTTACCCCTTAAAGTAACAGAAGATTATTTAAAGAAGAAATATACGAAGGATTGTTCTACGAAGCTAAAGATCTTTCTTAACACTTCTTAAATCTACTTGCTTGATTTTTATTTTACATCACAACAGAGACCAGTTCCACTCCTTTAAGTCCACTTTCGAGGCTTTTATTTTGCTCATAAATACAAAAATGGGATTTCCTCCACAACCTGATCCAAGACTTAGAAATTGTATTCGAAAAATCGGGGTGAGATTTCCAAGTTTTAAGGCTCTAAAAGGAGTATTTTTTGGTTTAGGGATATCAATGAGAACCACCATAAAGAACACTATGATCGGATATACCTCTATTCCCAACCTTATATCTGACTAGGGAATTTTTCAGCCATTTGTCATTGAAAACTGACTCGTCAAGATTACACACTATTCTTCTTTTTCTGCTCTATTGTTACACCAAGAAAACTTGACACCATTTTCGGAGCTTGTATCGGACCATTGGTGTAGACAATTATTGAATTCTAACATTGAGATCGGCATAGGTTTGGAGCCACCTTTTCTTCTCTTACGCTCTCGTAATAGTAAATCCCCGATGGCTAACCACGGTTTATCCAAGTTGTTAATTGTATACAAATCATTCCATAAGTTTCTTCTTTTTATTGTTAGAGTTGCTGACATGAATACCGGAGATTAGAGTATCTCCAACCTCACTTTGTTGTGCTTGATCGAGAAGACATCACCACATTAGGTTTTCGAATGTAAAGAACTCCACATTATCCAAATATTCCTCTCCCACCATTTATTGAATTGTGATAACTTCAAGATGAATACCACCGTAATTTTAATTTTTGCAAAAATCGGAAGAATATTGTACTTTAGGTTACCTTGATTATAACAATTGTAGGATTAAATGATCTAACTAAATTCTAGATGATCTGGACGACTTTCTCGGAATTACGAGATTCAAAAATAATTCTCATTTAGGAGGTTGGGATTGTGAAGTAGTACTTCTCAAATCCCTATTCCACCCATTTCATCTTGTAATTACCCCTGGTTTACGCTACTTTGGGTTTCCGATATGACCCTGCAATTGGAGGAATGATTGTACTTTTCTTTGTTGTGGAGCTTTTCTTTGTGACATTTAACATTTTTTCAAGGCGATAAAAGTTTGGAAATTCAACATTAGAGTTATAGTATTCTTCATTCGAATCATGCGGTAAATGGAATTTTCTGAGTTCTTGGAATTTCTTTACCACTTGTGATGATAACTACTGTAGAAGAACTTGAAGGTGTATCCTCAACTACGTGAATATTAAGTAGGTTTGGTAATGTCTTTGGTGTTGTACTAGATTTGATTTTACGGAGTTACATCAAAATCACCAGTGTGATTCTTCTTCTTCTTCACTACTCTCCAAATCTTCTACGGTATCTTGGTCCCTTCATGCTTGGTGCTTCCTCTTTCTTTTGGATGTTCTACGTGCAACGGGTATGATGACCAACTATCTTGCAATTATGGCCAATTTCGGTAAGCTAGTAATATTGTTGCTTCTTTCAAAAACTCCATACTTAGATTTTGGATTTCACCTGGGTATTTCTTTGCTAAATCCATTTCCACTTTGTATACTAGCATAAGAATTAAGCTTCCTTCTTAGTGTTGCTTCATCTACTCTTGTGGTCTCCCCAAAGATTTTCCAATGTTCATAAGAATTTTCTCCTTCCAATACTCAATGCTAAGACCGGAAGTTGTACCCACACATATGCGGAAGTTTTATGAGATTGTGGGTTAAAATTCTTTTCCCATTCCCTAACTTTTAAGCTCCTGCTCCTCAACCTCCCATATCCCATTCCATTAAGTTCTTATCATTTTCATTTCAAGTTTAATTTGAAATAACCTTTTCCAATGGGTATTAATTGAACTTTACCTATAAGTTTCCATTGTCTCCTTAAAGATGTACATAACACCAAAATTTAACTGCACAGAATCCAATCTCCCAATCAAACCATATTTCCATTCATCCAAGCTTTCATCAATATCCTCATCGAAATATAAGTAACAAAA
>JAJJWW010010443.1:0-12011 GCA_023531295.1 Papaver armeniacum
AAAAAAAAAAAATATGGGATAGGAAAAAAAAAATGAAATTATGGTGGACTATATCTTTTGCTTTTGAAGCTTTTAAAAGTTCCTTCTGCCCAATTTGCCCAATTTTTAAAAGTTGATAGATTTTAGAAGTGTTTTGCATAAAAGAACACTTTACAATATCTTTACCAAATACTAGGGTGAAAAAAATATTGTTATAAATATGTTTTCAAAGTACTTTTCTTGAAAGAAAAAAAGTAGTACCAAACTCAGTTATATTGGTTAACAATTATATAAGGGGACCATAGAGTTGGTGGCAAGTATTGGTGCCCAGTGAGTAATTTTTCGTCTCACGTATTTCTTAATGAATGGTTAACGTTATTTTTATTCAATGATGATGGATAACATAGTTTATTATTATTATAATCTATTGTTATTATGTTAAGTAGTTAACTGCTTGACTTACTAACTAATCATGGTTTCATTATTTTTATGCAACGAATATATAACCTCACATTTGGAAAGTCAATGTCGTAGAATGCAATGGCCTGACCATCTACCTATAATGTTCTCATTTTGCCATTGTGGTTATCTGACATTGTGGGGTTTCCATGGTCGTCGCTACGGTCATCCGGAAACAGCTTCCCAAGAGGTCACCCATCTTTGAATTACTCTCTCCCGAGCATGCTTAACCATAGAGCTTTTTGTCAACTCTGAAGTTAATCATGCTGAAACGGTCTCCGTGTTAGGAAACAAAAAACCATTACATGTATTTTATTTGACAAATCCTACTTGCCGAGTCGTAGTACTATAATACTACCACTTTAAATTGGAGTCGTCCTTGGTTCTGGGATATGTTCAATCCTAGAATGTGGAGTTCTTTATCACTCATGAGACCCTTACCCGACACAACGCGTCCAACATACTCTTTCACCCTCGACAATCAACCCATGGTTATCTCTGATACCATTTGTAATGACCTGATCTTCCGCCAGTACTGTCCCCACTTAGCCAGTGTGGTTACCTGACAATGTGAGGTTTTCAACGGACACTGATGTGGTCATCCATAAACATTTTCTTGAGAGGTTACCTATCCCTGGATTACTCTTGCCCGAGAACACATAAATAAAAAGCTTTTGCCAACTCTGGATCAAGCTATGCTGAAGAAGCCTCAATGTTTGGAAAGGACAAACCATCATCTATATTCCGTTCAGTGAACTTCTACCCGCCGAATTGGATTACGTACATGACTATCTAGGAATTTTTAAGAACTAGAACTACATCCTATGTGAGTAGAATAGTTGTCATCGAAAATGGCTTAACGTTTTAAAACATAATAGCTTGAGTAAATGCATTAGCTTTTCTTTATGTGTTATTGATGAAACATTAAGAACATATAATACAATAAGTATTGTTGAGTCAATTCTGAGTTTTAATCTTTTCATACTATTCTTAAAGGAGACAAAATTAACAAGGATCCGAATACTGTTAATACCTACATAATTATTCTCAAGACCTATGAGTTCAGGTGCTGTAATTTTGTTAAAGCCTACATAGTTTAATATTTTGGTTCCACTGGGTCACTAAAATAAGGGATATGCAAAAGGACATTACCATTTAAAATGATCGATAAGATACGTTTGATACTGTGAAGAAGACATATTTAGAACCAAGTCACCGGTAAGTAACAACATTGTCTTTTGCTTCTGAGACATTCAATTGTACTTTTTGTGGCAAACCCTTCAATTGCTATCAAGCTTTGGGTGGTCATAAATCAAGATGCAAGAGCAATCCCTTGAAAAAAGAAGTAGTCAAATCTGCAGTGCAAGATTCAAACGCAACTTCAAAGATCCATCGATGCAAAATATGCAGTAAGGTGTTTCTGAAGGGTCAGGGACTAGGGGGCATCAAAAGAGTCATAAGACATGAGAAGTTGAACCTGGTAGGTCATCAGTCTCACCACCACCAAAGGAAATCGAGGAGTCTTTCCGATTAATTGATCATCCACATCATCTGTTCAAGAAGAGCAAAGCCGACATCTTTGAATAAGAAGATTATGATGTTCGACCTCAACAAAGATCCACCAGAGGAGGATGAAAATGAAATAAAAAACATATCATATAATGGTTCTTTTTTTGGAAAAAAGTATACGAAAATTAATACCAATATGAGAGGCATAGTTTGGGAGTACGTCAAGGCAGAAAATGCTAAAAACGAATCACATATGAGTACATAAGAAAAGATTTGCGGATTGAAAAATTAATACCGATATAATTCTATGGCTGGATTGAGGATAAAACTCGGGAGATGTGAGGCATAATTTGGGCGAACATCAAGGTGGAAAATGTTAGAAAGGAATCACATATGAGTACATAAGAAAAGATTTGCGGACTGAAATATAGAAATATCTCTATATATTTCCTTTACTTTTGTAATGATAAGAAGGGTAAACTTGATAATTACTAAATATTACTCCCTCCTTCTTTAATTAACAGTCCTAATTGACTCTGTCAAAATACTAAGAAAATCTTATAAAATGTCATGACTAACCCTTGACTAGCCCTATATAATGTTATGTTATTACCAAAACTAAAATTAATATACCAACCAAAAGCTTTGTATAATTTTATTATACAATATTTCTTTTAACAATTATAAATTGGATAATATTATTATTTTAGGAAATATTTTAAGAATAAATAAATAAATTTATAATGCTTTTATTATGGAATTAATCCACAATTAGAACGGGTTGTACTCCTCTTAACTGATCGTAAGAAAAAAATTCCCTCCATTTGATTTTGGTTTCCCGCACTGAAAATTTAGAGCCTTTGGAATTTTTATTTGAGAGGGAATAAAATTTGAAAAGTGAAAGTGTAGATTATTTCCTCTTTGGAAATATACTCGACCATGGGAATTTGAGAATAAGTAGAAGTTTTATCAGTAATTTTATAACTATCATAAATAATATATTAAAAAGATTACACAAAGCTTTTTGTTGGTAGCATAACAACAAGATGAGCTCCAACACCCATTTGAATAACAATGCCTAATCTATAAAAAATGAAACTACCCAAACCACTATTAGCATCATTGCTAACAAGGCAGTTCTTCAGACGCTTGAAGAATCCCAAAGTCTCTTCCCCGAGTTCCCCTAAAGTGGAGAAAGTTAGGACACCGAGACCAAAGCCATGTGAAACGCATTTGTCCAAATAAAAACGAAAATGATTTGTGACTCCCACTTTTTATACTCACATTGCTCCCAATGTTAGGTGGCATCCACCTAGACAGCCAACTCTTCTTATTTTTTCTTTCCTTTATTTTTCTCTCATCTTTCTTCGTCCACATACCCGCAGCTAAAACTCATCGAATCTATACTCAATTCTAATAGTCAATCCCGTTAGCAGAACTTCACTTGATTTTGTTTTTTAGTTTTTAACCATATGTGCGAGTTGGGAGATGAATTATTTGAATCCAAGGGAAAACCTTAATGAAACTATGCTCGAGGAGATCCATATTTTGCACATCTTGGGTCGAGCCCTAATTTTACTCATCTTTAATTGATTTGAAGCAAAAATTTAGGATTTGTTTTTTTTGCAGACTTTAGCATCAGATGTCGTAGAGAAGATTTTGTGTTCTTCATCGTCTAGTTGAACTATGATAAGGAAAGTAAAAAATAATGATAATTTTGTGAATGTTAAATTGTCGGAGTATGAGACGTACTAGAGTGATCGTTAGTGAACCAAATTATCTTAGTTTAGAATTTTCAACTATAATGCACATATAAACTATGTTGCACCATTGATTCATCAAGTAACATTAACAAGTATGCTTCAAATATTATCACATCATTCCCTGTACAGCTGATTAACAAGATATGTAAATGGCTGAGAAAGGAAACAAGTGACATCCATATGCACATCATTATCTAATAATTCTAAGATGAAGAACTTCAAGTTCTATCTCCGCCTTCACTTACATCTCCTAAAATTTTAGGTTCTTCTTCTACTATTTGTCGAATTTAATTTTTGGAGGTTATAATTCTGCAAAATTTTAATTATGAAAATTACATTATATTTAAGATACAAAGATAAGTACAAAATAAATTCGGATTTAAATTTATGGAAAGTAAAAAATTGAAAAAGTCCACGTTGTTGCCACCTAACATTGGGAGCAATGGGAGTAGCAAAAGTGGGAGTCACAAATCATTTTCGAAATAAAAACATTCATAAATGTTTTTATTTAAAAAGAAAAATTTACAAAGATATTAAATAGATTTTTATCCTTATATACGGTGATAATATTTTAGATTTTGAATTAAGTTTATATTAAAAATGATTTTATGATTATAAAAAATAAAGGGTATATTTGATAGTTTAAGGGGAAAGTATGTCTATAAACAGAGTGGACAGATAAAAAAACACAGACCAAAATAGAAATTAGGAGCGATAAATAAACATGTAGGGAGCATATTTAATATACATATGTCAAAAAATGCATAACCGGGTAAAAAATATGCCCGTGCCGTTACGGCACGGGTTAAGCCCTAGTGTTTAATATGGCAACTATGAATCATATGTGTAAGAATTAAATCTGTAATGGGGACTGGAAATATCAGTTAAAATTTGGAAACTCCATCCATCGTTTTTGGTCTTCAGGGGCTTTTCTCATAAATTGAGTTGTCCGGGAAATTTGTAAAGAATCCTTTTTATTAATGCCTTTTAACACTGAATTTGTTAGAAAGATATCACTGTATATGTTCATAGATAGACAATGATGAGATTATAGTCCATGAGATTTACATCTCATTAATTTTCCACTAAAACAAGGAAACAAATATATGAAGTTGATGTTAACTGGATGTCACCTGTACAAAGTTACAAACAAGTAGTGCTACACCTACCGCAAAAAATCCCGACAGGGAATCGGACGGTCTGCAACTGCCCTCTAGCATTGAGATCATCAATGGATAAAAATGGGTCCCATGCGTTTGTTTCTTGCGGGATCTTTGTCGGGTTTTCCCTGCGGTAAACCTATCTTTGTCGGTTACAAACGAGTAGTGCTACACCTACCGTAAAATACTACCGCAAAAACTCCCGACAGGGAATCTGACGGTTTGCAACTTCCCTCTAGCATTGAGATCATCAATGGATAAAAATGGGTCCCATGCGTTTGTTTCTTGGGGGATTTTTTTCGGGTTTTCCCTACGGTAAACCTATCTTTGTCGGTTACAAACGAGTAGTGCTACACCTACCCAAAAACTCCCGACAGGGAATCGGACGGTCTGCAACTGCCCTCTAGCATTGAGATCATCAAGATGCTGTTAATAATGCGTGCATATAGTTAATTAATTATTTTATAGGTGGTGTAGGCCCTTTCTCATCTTAGCCCTGTTTATGGGGCAGGTATTCGGCCAACTTGAACATTTTAGTTTCCTTTTTAGCTGATTCATATCAACTGTTTATGTTTTTTTTAAGAGGCGGTACATCTTGGTCTGAATATTTTCATCAGACCTAAGAGCCTCTCCAATAGAATGTATGTGAAGGAAAAAGTCCTAATCCACATAGGATCCACAATAATATCAAAAAGTCTTAATAGATCGCTCACAAAAACCATAAGAAAACCGCCACACATTAAAGGTGGCCCCTGCTAAACTCCAGCCGGGTGGGGCCCACTGGGGACCACAAATTGCAAAAATTTGTGAGAGGCGGTTTTCATTCGTGGTTTTTTCGACGGTTCATCTAGAACCACTGCAACAATATTTATAAAAAATCATCTCCAACCCATTGATGTGAAGATGATGTGGCAAACAAAAAAAGTTAGACATCCTCTAGGTGAACCTCTAGTTTTAGACATGCACTTAGAGCTTCTCCAACGATGAATGTGGATGTTTCATATGTGGCATCATTTTTAAGACATCCTTTGAACATAAAATCCTAAATATTAGGAAAAATAAAGTTTTATCTCGAACCCATAAAGTATTAAAATTAATGTTAATTATCTCATAAATTACATACTTTTGGTTGGTAACCTAGCAACAAGCTGGGCTCCAACTCCTTTTTGAATAGCGATACCTAATCTATGAAAAATAAAGCTACCAACACCACTACTAGCGTCATTTCTAACTAAGCGGTTCTTAGGGAGACGCTTAAAAAAACATAAAGTATCCTCACCTAATTCCCCTAAGGTAGAGAAAGCTAATACAACAAGACCATATCCAAGTGAAACACACTTATCTAAGTATTTAGTGCGTTTTCGAGCAACAGCATTAGAAATAGCTTTGCCCGGGACAAAAGAGCGAATGCCTTCACCTGTGAAGGAGACACCCCGTAACATCCATGCAAACATCCTTACCATTTTTGAGTTGAGGACGAGGATACTCCAGTACCGTAGATCTTTGTCATCATCGACCAAGCCCAAGAGAAACTTCCTTGCGTGCGTGTACACTAGCTTTGTAACAAATGTCAATAACTATATCACGTACAAAGTCATGTCGAAACTTAACCCCAACATCCTTAGCACCTGGTGAAGCGCATGATCTCCATAAATATCCATAGACTTGTTCTGACTAGAGCATGAACCATTCCCAACAAACAATGGTATACCCAAGCGGTAGCAAAGGACAACTACGAACCTGTCTCGGCCCGAGGCATTGGTTAAGCCCACTAATAGGAATCGCCAATAAATAATCTTGAGCATGCTTAACTTGGTTTACACCGCCACAAAAATGGAATCTCTAGCAGACATAGAAAACTGGCCTGGGATTTTCTTCTTAATTGCATCAAAGTAAGTAACTGCCAAGGAATGCATGGAGGGGGGGGCAGTATCATCAACGCAATAAGAAGAAGGTAGTCCACATACCTGAATAAAATTTCTTTAGAGCCAACTGATAAGCATGACCTTTGTTTGTTGGGAATAGGTCACCAAGGATCACCTTTTGCCATCGCCGTCGACTCGAAGCAATGTAACAAAGAGGCTTGGGTGTCCGACATGGTGTAAATGCCAAGGCCACCATCTTTGATAGGCAAGGTAGCTAATCTCTGCTTTGTAAAGGTCCAAACCCCGAGCCATCACCAAAGTGATAAGGAGCCTCGGGTACTTGAGCAAATGATCGTCAAAGATCTCGTGAGCTTGCAAGGGCGGCGGGATTGGTAGTGCTAATGAAAAATATAATCTAGAAACACCGTTTACAATTGCGAAGTAATAGCATCTCGCTTTGAGGATCCTTGAGTTTTTTTTGATGGCGGTCATAAGTTGAACAGTCTTGTTCACTCGACTAAAGAACATATTACTAATAAAGTTCAAGTCCAAACTCACAGGACCTCCCAAAAAGTTTAACACCATTAGACGGTCTACCAATATCGGGCGGAAAACACCATCATCAACACTTACGGGATCAATAGAAGGCCGAAGACTTCCGTTTCTTAACATTGAGGTGTAAACCTCACTAGGGCCCTTGGCTTCTATAATACGTAAAGCCTTAGACACCTCAAGCGTATCGCCAATGATTGTACCATCATCAAGGTACCAGGCGTGCAAATCGAGTTTACAGCTGGAAGCAATAGTCTTCACTAGAGGGTGAAGAGTCAGAGCAAACAATAAGGGACCGAGAGGGTCACCCTGCTGGACTCCGAGGGCAGACGACAAAATATATTGGTCGTAGTAGAGTTTAGCAGGTCGCATATAACAAAATTCTACCCAGCGAGAAATACCTGGACAATGAAGACGAACCTCTTTGATGAGCTGAGACCTACTCACCATGTTGAACGCGTTAGAGAAGTCAATAAGCAGCATTGACATCTTGTCCGAGTGGCCTTTCAACTCAAGGAGACTATTTACAGCGTGTAAAATACTCTCCCCTCTGAGAAACACCAACTCCAAATTGGTAATCTCCTAAATAAGAAGCCATATCCTTCCCGATGTAACCCACCACCTTAGAAACCGATCACGCCAAACCGTGCCAAGCGCAATAGGCCGGAGACCACCTCCAGGCTTGAGTAACGGTGTTAAGGGCGCGCTAGCAATGAACTCTCCTAACTCCGTTGGGCATTTTCCGACCAACCAAAGATTGACAACTCCACGTAAACGGCGAGTAAGTCAAATGCGCAATAGCAAGCGGCATCCGCTCATCACATCAACTAAATGTTGTGCCCGTAAACCGTCCCGACCGCATGATGTTCCTTTTGGAAAACTCTTAATAGCTCCCAAAGACTGCCCGAGAATCCACAACAATTGGGTCCGCACTAATAGCATCACGGGAACATCCGGGGGAGGCGCTGCAGGTGCTTATCTTGTAAATCAGAAAGTATGTTCATTTACAGGGAGCCACGCCACTGAAGAAATCACTCTAATCGTGCGCCAAAATGGCCTGACTTAATTTCCTTCGAAGATTGTCAAATTAGCCGAACCTTGCTTCTTCTCATCGGTTTGCCTAGACCGCAGCAGACGGAGATCTGTAGCATCTTGTCCACCAAAACGCGACACCCGTTGGGCTCTCCTCCAAAGCGATAATGCATGGTTTATAGCAGCCACTTGAAGGCGTTTCCGCTTACACGATTTTGCCTCAGCCCGCGCTTTTTGGCCTGTAGAGTGCTAGAGTACAAATAGGGAGCAGAATAAGTCGAATCCGGGCAGTCATACTAGCTGGATTGACTGATAACCTTGTCGAGGGGCTTTTCAAAGCTCTCAAAAGGAGAGCCGACACTGGTGAGGAATGCAAGTCACCGTCTGGAATCGCTTTTGGAGAACCGAGGTTGAGAGTAACTCGGTGGAAAGAGACTCTGCAACAAGAACTCGGCCTCGAAATACCAACAACATCTTCGTTCCCCTCGGGAGCAATACGACGGTGATCCTCCGAAATATCACGACCAACAGCACTATCCTCAGCTGAAAATTCTAACCCGTGAAAAAGAAAATCAGCCCCTTCACCATTAAAAGGTCCGGCAACTACATCTCCATGGATCACCCCTTCCTTTCCTTTGCAAGGTATCTTCCAGGAATGAAGATGCAAACATCTGCAACATACCCACATCCGTAAGCAGACAAGAATCTTCTCCCAGGCGCGACGTATATGCTGAGATTTGGCCATTAAATCTCTGCGGCACTCACTCTTGTCTTCGAAGAGAAGTGCCTATCATGAAGATGCCGTATGATAGACCCCTTGGTATATCCCCTTCCTTTTGTTCCGTCCGAGCATCTATGGAATCCCTTGAATGGGCAATGGCAAACGCTGTTGTCATTACCGATTTGCTTCTTCATTGGGGATGAAGGAGAGGCGGACAACGATAACGGGGGTGAAGATGTCAACCGGCAGCGAGAAGAAGCCTGGTTGATCTTGCCATCAAGGTTGCGAGGCAAAGCTAAAGAAGAAGGTTCTTTCAAGAACCCTCCAAAAAAAAAACTCAAAAGTAAACCCTAAAAAAAAAAAGGGAAAAATGACAGGGAAAACTGTGTATTCAAGAAAAAAAAAATTCTAAAAACGAAAGAACGTGGAAAGGAAATCAAAAGGGTTGTAAAAAACGAAATCAAAAATGAAGAAAAACCATGCTGAATCCGTAGAACAAAACTCATCACCACACCACCGCTACAACTACAACTACCGCTACAACTACCGCTACAACTACCGCCACCACCGAAATTAAAAAGGGGCATGTGTTAAGATCCTCGTTGATCATCACCACACCACCGCTACAACTACCACCACCACCGTTGTCTCTCCGCCACCACAGCTGCCGCCGAGCAAAAAAAAAGAGTAGAAAACGGATATTTTTTATTTTTATATTATTTTTTAATATAAAGTATTATATTATTATTTTTTTACTTATTTGTAGGCATATTGTTGGTTATAATCCTTTCCATTTTTATTTTTCAATGATTTTATTAATAAAAGTGTGACTAGGATGGGAAGACATCCTCTAAGTGAATGTCTAAAACTAGAGGTTCACCTAGAGGATGTCTAACTTATTTTTTGCCACATCATCTTCACATCAATCGGTTGGAGATGATTTTTTATAAATATGGTTGTGGATCCTTCGTGGATTAGGACTTTTTTATTCACACACATTCCATTGGAGAGGCTCTTAGAGGATGTCTTCCCTTCCTAGTCACACTTTTATTAATAAAATTCATTGAAAAATAAAAATGGAAAGGATTTTAACCAATTATATTCCTATAAATAAGTAAACAAATAAAAAAAAACTTTATGGGTTGGAGATAAAACTTTACTTTTCCTAATGTTTAGGATTTTATGCTCAAAGGATGTCTTAGAAGTGATGTCCCATATGTGATATTCACATTTCACCATTGGAGAAGCTCTAAGGGAAGTTCATATGGCATTCAACAAATTTTTTGTTTTGTTGAGCCACGTGGATGTTTTCCACTATGGAAAAGGGGAAATTAGGCGCAGGCCCAAAAAAAAATAATATTCTTATTGTCAGGTCTAAGATTATTTTTAGTTCCCGTGACACCATAATTATATGAAATTTTGAAAAATGTCTGCATAACTAGTTATGCATCCTAATTTTTCAGGGGTATAGTTGCAACTCAACTTGGATATAACATATCTAAAAAACCGCGCCTTGGAATTTTACAAATTTTATATCGTTGGAAAGCTTTTTAAAAGAGCTACACAACGAGTACAAACAACAATACCAAATTTAAGTTTGTTGCGCAAAAAATCGGAGGTGATTGTTCTTATAAGAAATTTTTTTGAATATTTGGTACATAACCATTATGCAGCCACAAACAATGATGCATAACACATTATGCAGACACAACAAAAGATGCATACAACGTTATGCAACCATATTTTGGTTCATGCATATATTAATTTATGCTTAACATGTTATGCATCTATTTCCTTCGATGCATAAAAAATTATGCATCAATTTTTTTAATTCAGTGCTTACAAAAATATGGTTGCATAATGATTTATGCATCCATTTTCTCGATTGCATAACATGTTTTGCAGATATTATTGTAGGTGCATGACAAGTTATGCAGTCTTTTTTTTGTTGGTTTCAGTACTAACAAAAAAGTAGCTGCATAACGTGTTATGCAACCATTCTCTGGACTGCATAACAAGTTATGCAAAAAAAAGGCTGCATAACTTGTCATGCACCTACAATTATAGCTTCATAACATGTTATGCAACCATTTTCGGGACTGCATAACAAGTTATGCAACAAATTTTGTAGATGCATAACAGGTTATGCAACCATTTTCGTAGCTGCATAACGGATTATTCAACCTTTATGACCAACACCAACACATCCGTAGCTTCCCTACTAGCGAAGACCATTGATGTGTTGATGTATATATATATATATATTAAAATCGAGAAATGTCATTAAAACCTAATCTCGAACTATATAAGAACCCTCAAAATCTATATACAATTAGCCAGTTCACGGCTAACTTCGACTGCAACATTCTCGTCAGCTACAGATTCAAGCCAAAAACCACCTGAAGTTCTTATCAACTCGAGCCAATAATTCTCCAAAATCTCCTGCACTCGGACATCGGCGGTAACGAGTCAACTCGTAAGAGAGACGATTTTAGCAGAGTTTCCCCTGTTTCTTGATGATTTTCGGCCATCTTTCATGCCATTTTTGTTCACTTCATTTCCCTGTAACAATCCTAAACATACATCTAATGTAATTCAGGCATTCTTCCATGCTTCACTGCAACACTAACAACATCACCTCATACTTGTAATCGACAAAAACTCAACCCCATTAACAGGACCACCAATTCCTCTAGTTCCTTGACAATCACCATGAACCCATCTTGATTCTATGGCAACTCTATCGTTTTCTTCCCTGTCTGTTTACGGCGCCTCACTGTAGGCATCAATTCCATTTCCATTTGTTCTTCTTGATCTCAACAGATCACGAACATCAGCATCTCACTTCTTACCCTGACTTTCTTCATTCAACAAACCCCAATTCTGATTTGGGGAAATAACTGAATCCCTAATTCTTTCACAATCATCCACAAACCCAACTTGAATATTCCATACAATCCACAAAACCTTC
>JAJJWW010010444.1:600000-809132 GCA_023531295.1 Papaver armeniacum
AAAGTCGGCAGGGTAAGAAAATTACAACCCCGCCGACTATAAGTTAGTCAGCAATATACTAAACAAGTGCTTCGCTGGAGGTATGCAGCTGAAAATGAACTCTCCTGTGTTACAAAAATCATAAAGTCGGCAAGGTATTTGTTTACTACCCTACCGACTATGTGTTAGTCGGCATTGTATTAAACAAATACCTTGCCGGTGGTATGCAGCTAAATATGACGTCTCCTGTGATTGAAATTTTTTATAGACGGCGGGGTAAGAAAACTAAGACCCTGCCGATGGTGTGTTAGTCGGCATGTTTGGGAAACAAAAACCTAGCCGGCGAATTCAAAATTCAAATCTTTGCAAGTACAAGTGCACTGATTGACTGCCATAACAGACAAATTTGGGCACTATCCTATAAATACACTAGTACTATGTACAAAACAACACAAACCTATTTGCATATACTCTCCAAAGCTCATATCATCATATACTCCATCTAACTCTCCCAATACCTCTACAAACAACAATGGCATCATTTGATTCAAATGAAGATTTGGCAATCACCAAAGCTTGGTACGCGGAAACTCGAGTTAGAAGGTAGTCCTCCGTAAGGGTGGATGCGTGTAACCTTTTGGGCTAGGGTATACAACAAATATAGTTAAGAGTTTGGGAATCCTAATGGAAGAAGTGTTCAACAAATTCATGATAGGCACCTAGTCATCGAAAATGCGATACTTGCTTATTTAACTATCCAAAAACCAATTTTCAATGCTACCCACTTTAACTTGTCCATTGAACAATTTGTAAGTATTTTTGTGGTTTATTTTACGTAATCCAAGTTGTTTGATCTTCCAACTTAAATCGCACTAACAAAGTAAGTTTGTGTGTTGTTTTTGTAGCATGAAGTCGTCAAAGCGCGCTACTTGGAGGAAAAGGGGGAAGCATTTGCATTCGATGCGAGTTATCAATTCATGGTATCCAAAATCCCGGAGTATGCCCCGGAAATGATGGAGGGTGTATCGTCGTCGAATTCCTCGGACGAAGATTGATGGCTTTAGTGTTGGTTTTGTGGGTAGATCTTTATGTAAACCCTCACGAGACTATAACTCATCCACTAGGGTCGCCTAGGGGTTCAAAGGCTTGATGCACATGCTAAGTGCATTCGTTATTCCATCGACAAGGATTTAGATTTTATGTTTCAATCAATGTAGTAACAAAAATTGCATGAATAAAGTGAATTACATCTTCCCATATTCTGTTTTCTGTTTAAAGGTCAGCAAGGTTACAATACCGACTATTGGACCGCCGACAATGTTATAGAATTTATTGTCAGCCGACTTTTCTTTAGCCGGCAAGGTAAGAAATATGTATGTGCCGACTATAACATAGCCGGCAAGGTGAGAAATCAATAAAATGCCGAAAAGTGATGCATAGAGTCGGAATGTTCTTCATCCGTATACCTTGCCGACCATATGTAGTCGAGATGTTCTTCATTCGTAGACCGTGCAGGCCATACGTAGTCGGCGTGTTCTTCATTCGTATACCTTGCCGACTTTTCACAAAATGTAAAACTGGTTTTGGTTGAACTCATAAGACAAAAATTTTATACTCCATTCATAATTTCAGAAGTTTTAATCTACTCAATTAATTATGCTAATCAGATTTTTTTAATGTTAACTAAACAAGGATATATTAGCCATTTTGAAAATACATGGTTAAGGGTGGCCTATTTTACTTCTAAATGGCCTATTTTAAAATAAATCGTTTTGGTTTTAAGATTAATTAGGTTTTGTCTCATTAGGTATACCCTTATTAATCTGGGTATACCCCAATTAAGCCAGGTTCTTGTATGATTTCAGTCACCCAACAATAAGAATGTTTTAATGTTTTCCGGAGATAGGCAAGAATTGAAGATTATGGAGATATATATAGTAATTTAACAAAACTTAAATTTAATGACTGATAGCTATATGGTGCTACTTGCATACACAGTAGCTCTCACACATTCTCAAGCCCGGGAAATGAATCTGGTACTAATTTGCAGAGATATTATCATCACAATCAACAACCCAACCAATTTTGAATCCCATCGTAATACTTTCATTATCACAGTTTTCATCAAAACCAACCAAGAAAGCTTGAATATATATGGACTGCTAGCTTACAATCAACAGCCCCTGGTCTTTTTTTTTTTTTTTTTTTTTTTTGAAAGTACCCTGGTCTCAGTATTTAGTAATCAGCTGGAGCTCAAGTTTCTATCTGAGACCAGGGTCAGAATCAGGGCCGGGCTTAAACCCAGTCTCTGTTCAATCCCGGGCCAGTTTCAATTCCTGCTCCTACCTCTGTCTGAGAGAGGTTTAAAGTGCACTGGTATAAGTGATAATTTGATCATATGTGTAACTAAAATTAGTACAAGCAATGGAAGCGTGTTACGAAAACAAACCATCGCTGAAAATTCCTAAGAACCAGACTGAAGTATTCACATGAGTACAGGAAAGAAAAAACTAGTCTCTATTTACAAGTATTTAACGAAACTAGTGGTTTATAATGATCAGCTTTTTTCCTGCTAATAAAACGGCAACATACTTTTTAGTTATAGTGAGACAATCACATGGCCCATTTCTTACCTTATTGTAGTACTTTCATGAGAAGTACATACGACTTAAAAGCTCGCTCTGAAAGTAAAATGCACTCTGTTCTCAAGCTTCCACGGAAGCACAACAGTCTTCAACGCTCATCCTGAAGAAAGAAAAAAAATCAAATATCTTCACCATCCCAAGAAAGCTAAATGAAAAAGAAAAATCCAACCGGCAAAGCAAAACAACCGCAACCTCTGTAATACATATATTATTACGTCTACTCACCAAGGCAATATTAAAAGCCAGAAGGGTTTTGGTCAGTGGATCCAACTCGTTAATCCAAGGCTTGGAGTTGTCTGGATCCCGTCTAATTGTAATATCTAATTTCTGCACATATTCAGACCAACCAAATATGCAAATGAGTAAAAACTAGAATGGAAGAAGAGGAGAAATTTCCTACGCTTCAAAAAAAAAAAAGGAGAAATAAATTGGAATTCATAACTAAGTCAATTTGGCTAGACAAATGACCAATCTGTATTGAGCTCAGAAAAAGCATTTCCTGACTTGTAGGGGAGAAAACCAACCAAACACAAAAATGTATCCACTGAGTGTTACTAGTGGTTGATAAAGCCTTTTCCCTTTGAATCGAGAACATCAGGTTGTTTTATTGTGGTGATAAAACTTCTCTAAACTGGGAAAAAACATCTTACACGATATAAACCGAAAACAAGGTGAAGAAATGTCCAAGGTGAACTTACAGATAGGAAAAGGTCCATTCCTGTCGAGGGAGACTGAGGAGCATTGGCAGTACAGTCAACAGATGGTGTTCCGTCAAACACAATGACTCTATCAGCAAGATAAGTCGCCATTGTGATATCATGCTCGACAACAAAAGCAGTCTTCTTCCCTTGGTGGATAAACCTCTTAATGACTTTTGAGGCAACAATCCGCTGCTCAGAATCAAGATAAGCACTTGGCTCGTCTATCAAATATACATCTGCAGGCTGCATTAAACATACACCAAAGGTATTGAACCGGTCTTACTTTAATCACAATATGACTTGTTTGAAATTGTGTTATGAAGAATAACAACAGGTAATTGAACATCAAAGGATTACAAGTCTTTGATACCTAAATTTTCAGAGATAGATAAGAGATAATCCAAAGTGCAAACCTTCCCTAGGCAGATACATAATACAACTCTTTGGAGCTCTCCAAGCGAGAGTTCCTTAACCGGCTTTTCCATTAGTTTATCAACTCGGAGTGGTTCCATGACATCTGACACAAACTGAGGTTGCGTGTATGCACGAATTCTTTTATGCAGCAAGGCTCTAACAGTAGGAGCAGTAGGAAATACTGGATGCAAATTTTGTGTCTTGTAAGACGCAGTAATTGCAGGCATTGCAGTGTCCAACCGGTCAGGTTTCAAGAATCCAGCCTGCCGTTTTAACAGAGGAATAGCGCATGTGAATAAATGTGCATCTCTACAGTATAGACATGGAAGTTGAAACTAAAAACAACAAGAGAGGGATCAAAAAAGGTGTACCAGCAAGCGAAGAAATGTCGTCTTCCCTGTCCCGTTTTCACCGAGAATAACTACAATCTGAGGATCAGCGAACTCTGCCTCCATGATACGAAGCTCAAATTCTCCTGGAACACACGAACCAAACGTAGGGTATTTAAACCCTACATGCGACGGTACACTTCCCTGTGGGGCCTCAGCAACTTTAAAATCAAGTGATGGTTTTGTAGCCTTATGAGGTAGAGATCCATCCATGTAAGCATCGATTCCATCTTTAGCAGGATAGGGACAGGTTACAGCTCCATAAGCTCCAGGTACCCCGTCAAAGCCGTAGATGATGTCGGGTAAGTAACCTAAAATGCTAAGGTCGTGATCCGCAACAATGACACAACTGGAGAAGGATAGAGTTAGAGTGCCACCTCATAGTGGGGAATGAACAACATAATGCATGCATCACGGAGAGGAAATAGAAGAAACAAAACCTTATAGGTGTGCACAAGGATCGAAGAATCCGAGCAGCCCTGTGCCTCTGTTTGATATCAAGATGTGTGGATGGCTCGTCAAACATAAAAGCATCTGAATGACGCATGGCAAGCACTGCGATGGCAACCTTTGAAGCTCCCCACCTGATAAATCACTCACATTTCGGCCCAATAACTGATCAAGCTCTAGTTCCCTGCAAATTTTGGCTTTCACACCTCTCTCGTCATGCAGGTCCAACAATTTTCCAACCTTCCATTTAAATGTTTTTTGAAGGTCATCCAGATTCTGAGGCTTAATTAATGCCTGTTGAACAACAAATCATAAAGAACAGTAAATAAACTTTACAAAGTTCTAAAATACTAGAGTATCGAAAAGAAAGAAAATAACACCTGCAGATGATATCCTACTAGATAAAAGTAATATCTCTGCTGCTTTCCAGAGAAAGAACTCAATATTTCCTCCCAGTCAGGTGGGTTCTACATAAATCATCAAATTCACTAGTTATTAGTATCGACATTGGAACTCATATCGACAAAATTTAAAATTATACAAAGCATACTTAAGGAACTCATATCGACATTGGGCACTAGAACTGTTCAATTCAACCTTCTAATGTGTATGGAGATTAAGATCGAGAGATGAATCAATTTATATCCGAGAAACAAGCTAATCCAGCATCAATTTGAGAGAAATTTACCTTGTATCGACCTAAATTAGGTGTCAATGTTCCAGCCAACAATCTGAGAGCTGTAGATTTTCCAATTCCATTTGGTCCGACTAAACCTAGAACCTTTCCAGCTTCTGGAACTGGTAAACTGTGAATTACAAACCCAAAATTCGATTAAAGAAACAAGAAATTAAAACATAAAAATTCAAAATAACTAGCTAGAGATGAAGATTCAAACCCGTGCAAGTGAAAAGCGATGAATTACAGTCGTTTCATCGTGAAATTCTTTTTCTTCTTCAGCCATGATTTCTTACTGCGAGTGAGAAGCGGCGATTCAAGAAATCCCAGTTGGAGGTTTTGGAGGGAGGGAGAGAGGAGGAGAAGGGGACTCTTTGACAACAACTCTCTTTATCTCAATCCTTTTTAAGAACCCTGCTGGGCCGGGCTGGGTTAATGCCCAAGTTTTTTTTCTATTTTTCTATTTTATGAATTATGAAAGCGTGTCAGAAAAAATGATATTTTCAGTATTGATGGTATATTCCAGTTTGGTTTAAGTTTAAGAAATAAAATAAAATAATTAAACTCCCCTCCTGGCTTAATGTAGGTTATGTTTAGACAAGCAAGCCCGTAAAAACTTACTTATTCTTTTATGAGTATAATCTTTTCGAGATAAAACCTCTAAACCCACCCTGACTTGCTCAGGATAAAAGGGCTTTCAGTTTTCGGAAACATAAAACTCCATCCGTTTCAGAAAAAAATGATATTTTTACTTTTCGAATTTTTTACAATATAGAAAAAAAAAAAAGATCACAGTTTTCCTAAAACGATTTTTTTTTTTTTTTTTGAGGGAGGTTGTTGTTCGTCAAAGCTAATTTATGGATAGAAAGAAACGGTAGGAATTTAAGGTTTGTTGAATCAAACACACTTTTCCTCGTTCATTGACCTTTGATTTCCCATCAAGAAACTGGTAGTCTGGTACTAGCCTTTTTTTGTATGGAATCAAACACACTTTTCCACATTCATTGACCTTTGATTTCCCAAATTGATCAAGAAACTGGTAGTAGTTAGGATGTCATATATAGTTAGGGCTGGATCTCGACATGAGGGCAAGAAATGTCACATCAAGATGAGCCTGTTCCATTTCGATTGCTGGACATATTCTTTTCTTCGAAAACAAACAAGCATTTATCGAGTCTGAACAACTCAAGACCCTTTTACATCTTCTAGGATCAAAAGAATCTTCATCTTCTTGGGTCTCTGTTACTCTCATTTGGGGTTTTATTAGTTAATGTGTAAATCCAATTCTATGTTTTCCGATTTTCATTTTTCTTGGTGTAGGTTGTAATTTACAATTTTATTGACTTTTGTAATGTGGGGCTCTGGAATATTTGAGACTTGGGTAAAAATTAGTGCTCAAGGGAAGATGGGTTTGTCACCTGTAGTATTTCTATTCGGTTATTGAAGAGAATCGTAAGACAACAAACGGCAGCAACAGTTGTGCAAGGAAGAGATTCCAAATATCACAAGATTTCAAGGTGGTGATTATGTCGGTTCATCTAGTTTGAGTCGATTCACTAGAAGTTGGATTTGTGGAAATGTATCAGATTCATCCAGAAGCCCAACTCTTTTTTTGTTTTTGTTTTAATTTTGAGTCGAATATGAACCATTTGGTCGGGTCCAGAGAAACCCATATTCGAATCGTTCCTCTTCTCAACCCGTTTCTCTGCTACTGTTGATTGTTTACAGTCCGAATCATCTGATCAGTCTAATGAGTTTTTTCAATATGAAATATGTTTTTTTGCTCGTATAAGTGGCAAGTTTGTGAACAATTTGCTTGATCATGTCGATTTGAATCTTGATTTCACAAAATTGTGAACTGATTTTTTTTTGGACGGACAAATTACAGTGAAGTCATCGTAACTCCTTAACAGTCGGCCAATTAGAGATATTTGGATACACAAGTAACAACCTTACGTAAATTAAACTTCTGAGATTCCTTAGAGATGATTATATCTCATGAAAATGTTGCACCCGCACAACAATGGACACCCAGTGCGATTATCTCATGTAAATATTGCAGTCGCAAAGAGATGTAACCCAGTGCGAACGCGTTATCAACAATGGATTGAAATTTCGGTCTATGGGTACCGGAAAACCCAGCTAAGAACCACCCCCACTTCATCTTATTCCTTGTAATAATCAGTTCATCCATTTTCATGTTGTTTTCATTGCTGTCAGCCAATTTGTTTTTTTTTTTACATATACAGTGATCTTTTATTTCGTGCTAAGGGGACAATGCATGTTATCTGATACTCAACTATATGCTGATAATACTAATAAATGCCTGATAAATATTTGAGAATGTTGTCATTGTTTAAGAATCTAAATTTTGTAAAAATTAATGTACGAGCTTTCGGATATTGGATCATATTGTGACAGGAATAGTTGGCATATACATCTGAGCACAAAGTATAATTTGGTTATAAATAACGACAACCGAGCAGTTGCTCAGATATTGAACTAATTGTGAGCCGGACACCAATCAAAATATAGTTTCCCGGTGCGAAGCACGGGTTACTTTCTAGTTTGTCTATTCAACTTAAAATTTGGGTGGACTCACCACAACAACCTTTCATATAGCAGTGGAAAACCATTCAAAATCAAACACAACGGAATAATATTTACAAGGGGACAATGAACTCTTGAGTTTTTATAGAAATGGATGTCGAGCAGAGAACTCAATTTTATTCAACTGCCTAGGAATGATGTTCTGTACGGACACATGCTGGAAATTCAAAAATACATACATCTGACTGCTAAAAGGTTTGTCAGTTGGTATTCCTTGTTGCTAGTTGGTTGAATTTCAATATGTTTCTAGCTAGCACCTCTTCCTACGTAGGGAAAGAAGACCAAAAGAAAGATTACAGGAGGTAAGTGAATTGAAACTCCATATTAATATAAGCAAGAAAATAAATCAAAGTCTAAAACACTGTTAACTCTACTTATTCTTTATCTCCCTGATTATATATTTGCAAGTAAGATGTGCGCGAACTTACTTTCTTGAGTCCTTCATTGTAGCTCAATGCCTCTGGAGCTTCGGTGTTTCTGAAAGAAAACCCGGGAGCACTGTAATCTCAATCTGATAACAAACATTAGAATTTACGTAAACCAAGGAAGAATAATTAATAGTGAGAGTGAGAAAGAGACCTGTGGAGTTGCAGCAAACATTTCTGCATCTATTTTTCCATCAAATTGACTAAGTTGTGTGCATATTCATCTGGATTCAGTAGCTGCTTGTTTTCTCTTTGAATATAATCAACCTTTAGCGATTTAAGAAAGGAGAGTGATGTCTTGAGATCGTAGGGTATAGACTCCTTTAATCTGTCGCACTTCCATATCATTAAATTCCGGAGAGAAGTCCACAATCGTAAATCCGGCACAGCTGTTAACACAGGGCACCGATATAATTCCAACTTCTGGAGAGAACTGTTGCAGTTGTGTAGATCATCATCTTCATCACGAAAACCTTCAAACTTGGGGCAATTTAGGATACGTAGAGAATGGAGATTCGGAGTATTGTTTTGGAGTAGTACGCCCAGCGGGAAATAAATTAGCTCTGGAGAATCAACTATTACAATGGATGTGAGAGAGGTGAGACATCTTCCTCTGCTGTCGAATAAGATTGAGTTTACTGCCTCGCCGTTAATTTGATCTAATGCCAATTCCTTAAGAGAAGGAAATGAGTTTGGTGCGCTTCTCAAATTCGGACAATCCAAAATATATAGCCTCTCAAGGAGAGGGAAGGAATCAGCGTAAAAATAAGATGAAGGAGGAGGAGAAACCCATTCTTCTAGATTTTCCATAAAACGTATATCCAAATCAACTAGCGAAGGGAAGAATTCTCTACCCAAACACTTGACTGACTTCATATTGTTGGTAATACTGCTATCTTCTTCTTCTTCTTCTTCTTCTTTTGGCTGGTGATAAAATTCTCTACCCAAACACTTGACTGAATTGTTGGTAATCTGAAGATATCTAAGACATGGGAGCATACCGAGAGCTGGAAACTTCTCACATCTCTTGCAACTCAATAATTTTAATGTAACCAAATTCGGAAGCAGACAATTTAACGATGATGAACCCATCCACTTTGGAAGATTTAAACCCGAGAATCCATCTATTTTTAGGCTTCTCAAATTGGGGTGAGGTAGAAGACCCTCCAAAACCATATCATCATCTTCGTAATCTCCATCCGATGATCTCCAACTTAGGTATAATTCTCTCAGATTCGGCTTATACTTTAACTTGGCTCTCTCTGCATCTTCTATTCCTCCTCTCACATTCTCTAGATTTTCTATCACCAAAAACTGAAGGGAGTTAAGGGCTGCTAACTCTTGTATCCCAATCTGAATATCTTTTGCTTCTTTCCGTACCATGTACGACTTCAATGTTTCAAGGCAAGTTAGCTTTTCTATACCTCTGGGCATGATATCAAAAAATCTTTGGTGTCGAAACTGTCTTAATTTCGGCCAATTCTCAATTTCTTTGGGAAGCTCACAGTTACCTCCAAAATCAACTATCTCTAAATTACAGAGGTTTTTAATGCAAGATTCAGGCAATACTTTGATATTAGTACCTCCCAAATCAAGGCGCCTTAATCGTGTCAAAGAACCTAACCCTGCTGGTAAGGCAACTAATTTCCAACAATTCACAAAATTCAATGTAATTAAGCTGCTAATGGAAGTAATTGATTCAGGTATTTCTCTAACTGATGAAGATGATAGGTTTAGGTAGCTTAGCTGTTTTAAAGACTCCATCTTTTCGGGTAAGGCCTTAAACTGTCTACACAGATGGAGATCCAACGTCTGCAAATTAGTGAGGTGGACGATAGGTAGAACTTCAATATCAGATTCTGAGACATCGAGATGCCTCAAATTTTTCAAACTCCCAATTCCACCAAGAAATCCTGAAACACTTTTGCACATCTGGAGTAACAATGTCTGCAAATTGTGAGAATGATTTAATGACACATGACGTGATGAATCAAATTCACAACCTGAGAGGTCCAGGAACCTCAAATGTTTAAACTTAGAAGTCTGGAAAGAAAGTTTTGTTTCCCAAAGACCGCACGCATATAATACGCGTAACCGTATAGAAGAAGAGAAGTTACTAGGTTTTAGATAATTCTCCGGATCAATAGCAAAAATAGTTCGCAAATTATTTTCCTTGCACGCCAATCCTGCAATTGTTGTCGACGATCCTTTGTCACATGTCAGTCGTAAACGACGAACTTGTGAAACATCTTCTTTCCCTCCAATCCCAAATTCACTAGGATCTACAACGCTCACTGCAAGATCATGCACAAGATCATGCATCTTACACCAAGTGATGACACCAAGTTCATCCCTCTCTGCATCCTGAAAGAATGAGTTCCACAACAAAAACTCAAAATAATCATTTCCAATATCTTCAAAGGATCTATTATTTACCTCCTCTGCAGGTAGATGAAGAAATCCCTCTGCCATCCATAAACGGATCAATATCTCTCTTTGGATTTCCCAGTCTTTGGGAAATAAACAGCAGTATGAAAAACATTGTTTCAGTGGCGAAGGTAAGTTATCATAGCTCAACTTTAAGATTGAAGTCACGCTTTTACTTTGTGATTGAATCCACAAATTCTTGTTGTCTTTGATTGAAACCCAATCTCTTTCTTCTCTTTTCGAGTTTAATAAACTGCCAAGAAAGTTCGCCGCAAGTGGTAAGCCAACGCATTTCTTCGCAATGTCCCGCCCAATATTTATCATATTTTGAGAAAGTGGAAATGAAATTTTGTTCTGCAAAATAGACCAACATTCATCATCTTTTAATTTTTGTAAAGTGTGGACCTTACCCCCAATAACTGATGCAACTTTTTGGCTGCGTGTGGTGACTAATATTCTGCTCCCCTCGACACCATTGACAAGGACTCCATGTAGTCTTTCCCAATCTCCAGCGTCCTCGTTCCATAGGTCATCGAGAACTAACAGGTATTTTTTACCAATTAGTTTTTCCTTAACTTGTCTCGCCAGCACATCAACATTTGATATATCTCCGGATGAACCACTAATAAGGGACTCTAAAATTTCTTTTAAGACCCTATGGATATCAAACTTGTCGGATACACATACCCACACTTTTTTTTCGAACTGTTTCTGTACTGCCTCGTCTTTGTATACCAACCGTGCTAATGAAGTCTTGCCCAAACCGCCCATACCCACAATGGATATGACAGCAATTTGCCCTTGCAGAGAAGAATTATGTGATGATGATGGAGTCGCTGAAGGCAACTTATCTTTAGTCAGCATCTTTACAATGTCTGAGGATGCACTCTCCCTTCCTATAAGCACAGAATCTACAACTGATGTTGTTAGCCGGTTGCGTTGCACTCGGATTTGATCAGTTTGAGAAGTACCACTAGTAGCATTCAATGAATATTTGACTTGATCATTGTAGATTGCATCTACGCTTTTATTTATGGCACGGATTTTACCAGCCATCTTAAAGATAAACACGAGCGGATTTGTGGATTTACTAATAAAATCGCGTACTTTGTTCTTGAGATGACTTCCTCTTTCACAACGACGCATGGCTTCATAACAAAATTCATCCATGACATCATCCGCACTGTAAACAACATCTTTAAGCCTTCTCAACCAAAGTCGGACAGTAGCATCGTTTATCTGTTTCTCCTCAGCATCAGAAATTAAAGCTTGTATTGACTCCAAGGTTTTCTCAAGCTTCCTTAGGTCATCTTTAACACCCCATGCCCGCCTAATCTGTTGCGAAATAACCGGGAGTAATTTATTCAAGATTTCAGTTACACCATTAACAAGAATCCCTTCTAAAGCCATTACGATGAAAATTATCAAACTGATAGAGAAAGACTGTGAAGGTATAAAGATGATGAGATAGAAGAGGGGAGAAGATAGTTTTTGTAAGATGGATAGTTTGTTTTAGAATTGTGGATCTCAAACATTTTTATAACTTTGAAATGAGTCTTCTCCCTAAATATTATGAGTTGTGACTTTTTTCAATAAAACTCGTATCAAAGTTTATAGTGAATGGCAAGAGTCTTTACTAAAAGAAAGGATTTGATTCCAACACTCCATGTTCGAAAAAATAATTAATACTTTGCTTTTTTTATGTCTTTTCAATGGACAAGCATTATATATCTTTACCTAAAGGAAAACAAAGTCAATTATCAAACTGGATAATATCTTTACCTAAAGGAAAAGATAGTTAATTAACAAAGAGAAGAATCTGATCCAAAGAGCTCCATCTAACCAATAATTACCAACAACAAACAAAAAAAAACATGAAAATCTGGTGGAAAGCAGAAAATACAATCACACAAACATTAACAGTTTTAGAAAATCTACCTCATGCAACAGTTTAATTTTTTTTTTTTCTTTTTGGGTCCTGTTAACGTGCATACCCGTATACACATTAACAGGGGTATATTCGTCCTATTTTACATGGGGAATAGAAATCAGCCGCTAGCTTAATCCTCTTTATTAGTGAAATTTAAATTCCGCGAGTACCCTTATTCTTTGTTAATCACGTCCTTAATTCACTCTAACTTTCCTTTTTATGCTCATCTTCCCGTTTTATCTTGTTCTCCATGTTTATGATACCGTAATACCCTAATGTCGTTGTTTCCAAAATAATTCAAAGATTAGTTTAACTAATTAATAAAATTATTTTATCTCTACAACTCGCTTATATAATTTCATCTTCATATTTTCATATTACCACTACTGGTCGATCTATTTACTGTTCAATCGATAAAATCTCTATTGTAGCTGATCTGAGGGTAATCAAGATTGGGTGGTGTTTGAGGGTGAAAACGGTTTCTGCTGATTTCGGTAATTTCGCGTGAGTGGGTGAGAAACTGAGTCTAAACCATAAACAATGTACTGCAAGGGAGTATTTTAGATTCGAGAGATCATTCTGTACAAATCCGACCTAAACCAAGAAATGGCCGTTCCAGACTTGCTTCGGTCACAAAGTGAAGGAGAAGGGTTGGTTTTAGGGAGGGAAGCGAAGAAAGTGTTGAGACCAGAATAGTTGATTCTGGAAGAGTAGTTGTTTGACTTGTATCAGAAAGTAAAAGCTAACAGATGGGAAAGCTAGCAAGTGGTTTCTAAGTGTTGTATGCTCTTAACCAAAACTTGTTGTTTGGTGGAAATAAGTAAGACCTATTTATACAAGTCGTAACAAAACGTAGTCTGGTCTCGTGAGAAATGGGAACGGCTGAGTAAAGTGGAAGGATATGGTAACGGGTAACGCCTGAAATTGATGTTCCATAAGGAAAGAAACGTTTCACCATTACTCCTTGTATTTACTATAACCGACTCATTCTTATGAAACTTTCTTATAACGGGCGTAGTGTACGCCGCACGCTGTAAACCGCCAAACCAATACCCTAATGAGCATCCCCCAGTTTGTGACATGTGTTGATGTCTCGAGTGTTTTCGTGGAAAACATGTAGCATGTTGTTGTTGCTTGGCAAGTTGAGCTTGGGAGACTTGTCGGCTCGGTGGTGACCCTCGACGGTCGAGATTTTGCATCTTGAGAGGAAGGGTAGTCGTTGATTGTTGCAACCCTTCGTTTTGGCAGCCAGCGTCGTGCATGGCTTTAGCATGTTAGGCGCGGCCAAATTTAGGGTTTAATACAAAACGTGATGTTTAGCTTTGGGCTGCAAGTTTCCATGCGTTAGGTGGCGAACTTGTGTGGTTGAGATTTGCATCTCAGATGGAAGGGCAGCCGTTGATTATTGCAACCCTTCGTTTTGGCATCCAGCGTCGTGCATGGCTTTGGCATGGGTTAGGCGCAGCCAAAATTAGGGCTTAGTACAAACCGTTATGTTTGGCTTTGGGATGCAAGTTTCCATGCGTTAGGTGGAGAAATTGTGTGGCTGAGATTTGCATCTCAGATGGAAGGGCAGACGTTGATTATTGCAACCCTTCGTTTGGCAGCCAGCGGCATGACCGGTCTGGTTTTGTCATGCTCGTGCATGTTTTTGGCGCGGCCAAAATTTAGGGTTTGGTACAAACCGTGTAGTTTTGGCATTGGGCCAGAAGTTTCCACGCGTTGGGTGGCGAACTTAGACGGCTGAGATTTGCATCTCAGGAGAAAGGGCATCCGTTGATCGTGGCTACCTTCCGTTTGTAGCCTGGCAACTTTGTCTAAATTAGGGTTTGGCATGTTGAAACCCTAATTAGCGTGCTTTACTAGAATCGCTGTATAATTCTCGTACGAGAGGATATTTAGGTTCTGAGCTCGTTCGTGTGACGCCCCAACTCCTAAACCTGCTTAGCTATAAGATTACAACCTAATTGAAGCATCAAATCCGTATTATCAATATTAAGAACCATCTTCACATAAAGTGCTAACAAACAAACCCAAAACTCTCATGTTATATGAATATATAAATGTGTTGTTTTACAGAATAATGAATGAATCATATAATACAGATACACGACAACACTATACTCGACAGAGCACTAAGCTTCAAAAAACGGATATCTTCGCACTCTTCATTCCTTCTGATTTCTGAAACTGAAGTGGGAACAAGTGAGCACATCTTCCCAAAGGGTGCCCAAAGAAACATATAACTTCCAAGTAATCACTAACATGATTCACACAGAGTGCCCATACAAACCGTGAATAAGAATATTACCATCAAGATCAGAAAGTTAGACGAACAAGTATAATGTGCACACGAGTGATTTTCCTTAAATAGAATAGTATATATAATATCATAACGGATGAATTACCTCCATACTAAGATAAGATTGCATACGGATGAACTACCTCCCTACTATATTAATAAGCAGTAATATTATAACGGATGAATTACCGCCCTACTAATATTATTAAAACGGATGAATTACCGCCATACTAATTAAATTAGATATAATAATATTAAAACGGATGAATTACCGCCTACTACATAATATTGTCGACGGATGAATTACCGCCTTACTTAACTTAGCTAAGAGCCGTGGGGAAACACGGACACTCTTCGCAGGGAAATCTCACAATTCATATCACATACAAAACACATCGTAACAAACATCGTACATATTTTGAAAACATCGTACTGGGACCCCCGGTGGGCCCCACCCATGACAGCAGGGGGTCCCAGTAATTGTGAGAGAATGTGCCTCGGTTTTTTTTGTGGTCTGGGAAGAATTTTTATATTGAAAAGGATGATTCTCTACAGACTGAGAAAAGGGCCAAGGGGAAAACCGCCGGATTCAGTTTTTCTGAGAATAGTATTCAGGTGATTTGTTACACATCATCACTCCACATCAGCTTGGGTGCAGACTAGGGCATGGACCAGGACTCAGAATAGCATTCCCAAGAAATGTGAATTTATGTGAATTTGTTTTTAAAACGATTCTTAAAAAGTCCACAAAATAATAACGGTAGTAAATAGTGAGTGTCACTGGGGTTCACACAAAATTTCAACCAACCACTAGAAGTCTTGTCATGTGTAAGTAACAAAACTGAATCAATTTAAGTCTTGACTTGAAGGGAAGGTCTAAGACCATCCCCATCGAGAATAGTATTCCTGGTAGTTGTCTGTAAATTGGACCTTGTCACAGGCTTATTGTGCACCTAAGTTGACAACACACCGAGTTGTTACCGAATAATTAGCTCCTTATACTGAATTTTAAAATCTATAAGGTTACATCCTATGTTCTTTCTAACTATACTCAACCATATATAAAGTCTTGACATGTGTTCAGTTGACCAAAATACAGCATGTGTCCCCATCCAAGACCTCTTCCTGGATGAGGTTGCAGACTTTCAAAAAGATAAAATCCTCAGTTGACTGGAAATTAACAAAGTCTTTGGAATCAAACAACATAAGATTACAGAACATCCTGCAACTTATTAAGTGAATCACCAGCCAATAACCAAATCTCTTCTTCTTTCAAAATGTCACAAAGAGTAAGAGTTTCCACTGATACTTTACTAGTGGCGGCATTGCTGTTAGCTTCATCTTACAGTATTCTGCTTCCTGCATACGGTTCTTCCACTCGTAAAAAACTATTACAAGTAGTAGGTATAGAACAAGAAGTAAATGCACTTTTGAAATGGAAATCTACCCTTGTTGACCAAAACCATTCTATCCTCTTTTCTTGGAAGTTGAATGCTACTTCTAATTCGATGAGTCCATGCAAGTGGTATGGAATCACTTGTAACAATGAGGGAAGCATCATTGAAGTAAATATAGCAGGTTTGGGTTTACAAGGTACGCTCAGTAGTTTCGATTTCTCATCTTTCACCAACTTCGTTAGTCTTAACTTGAGTCGGAACCAACTCTTCGGAGACATTCCGCCCCAAATTAGTAATCTTCGAAACTCACCCACCTTGATCTTTCCGTTAATAAATTTTCTGGACAAATTTCATCAGAAGTAACCTCTCTCATAAATCTGTTATATCTAGACCTTTCTCAAAATCAAATTAGTGGATCCATCCCTCAACATATTGGTAATTTATATTATCTCACTCATTTAAGGTTGTCCGCAAACCGTCTGTCTTATTCAATCCCTAATACAATATCATTTTTGGCTAGATTGGAAACTCTTTACCTAAATGATAACCAACTATCTGGTGTCGTTCCTGAATATATCCGAAGGCTAAATTCTCTTACCATCTTAGATTTGTCTGTGAACAATCTCATTGGTTCAATTCCCGCTTTTTTAACCAGTTTGACTAACTTGAGAATTCTTGACCTATCTGTTAACCAACTTTCTGGCAACATCCCTCGTGATAGAGGAAACTTGGGATCTTCACCCATCAGATGAAGATTCTGAGATATTAGATCTGAAGTCATTCGAAAGTGAAGTTCATGCACTAACAGAAATCCGACATCGAAACATTGTGAAACTTTTGGGGTTTTGTTCTAATCCTGAAAGGAGGATCTCATTTTTGGTTTATGAGTTTGTGGAAAGAGGAAGTTTGAAAAATATTTTATCCGATGGGGAACGAGCAATGGAGTTTGATTGGATAAAGAGAATAAGATTCATCAAGGGAACAGCTGATGCGCTTGCGTACATGCACCATGATTGCATTCCGGCAATAGTACACAGAGACATATCTAGCAAGAATATTTTGTTAAACTCTGAATACGATGCTCGAGTTTCTGATTTTGGTACAGCGAGGATTATAAAGCCAGATTCATCCAATTGGACTTCACTTGCATGAACCTGTGGATATGTTTCTCCGGGTATATAATTCAATTTAAACTCTTAATCTGTTTTTATTGGTACCCTTTTTCTAGGGTTAGTAAATAAACTTTGCATCCATTTTCTTTGTTGTGACAGAGCTTGCCTATACAATGAAGGTTACTGAGAAGTGTGATGTTTATAGCTTTGGGGTGATCGTATTGGAAGTTCTAATGGTAAGGCATCCTTCTGAAATCATCACAGTGCTCTCACAAATTCGTCTCTCATCTCCGTCTTCCAGTATGATGGGGCAAAACGTAAGGTTGAGAGACATCCTGGATCAATGCATTGGATCACCAACTGATACTGTGAAGAAGGAAATAATGTACATTGTGAAAGTTGGATTATCATGCTTAAAAGGTGATCCATATACTCGGCCAACTATGCAAGAAGTAGCAGTAGAGTTATCATTATCAGCTCATAGCAGGGCAAGTTTAGCAGTGCCTTTTGAAATGACTACACTAGGGGACATTCTGTTGTCATAATAACTTTTGTAACCAAGTGATCTTCTTATTTTTCTTTTCATTTGATTTTTTTTGTTGAAGCATGAATATTATTAAAGGTTAAAGTTTAATTACAGGTTTTGCCTTGGGAAATTATTTTTTATTAACTGTATAATCTTTTTTTTTGCATGATCACTAAGAGGGTACCAATCTAGAAATCCAGTTGTCAGGATTATTTTATTTTATATGGATCTGTACCCATCCCGCTAATACCGGTACCCGCCTTTATCGGTGACCTAATTCCTTAAAATTTTTTGAAGCAACCACAACACTCTTTTTACCATGGACAAATATCATTGTTTCGTATGTGATTGTTTCTTGTTTGTTTTTCATGATTTGCCAATACAGTGACTAATCCAAAACACAATTTACCAAACTAATTAGCAAAACATGAATAAATTATTTCACTTTTTGATAATAAGGAAAACTGGTAGTACATTTTAATAAGAAAACGGGATTGAGGTCAGTGCCGAAGTTAGAGGTCAACTAATCCTGGCTCTAGCCCACCTAAAAATCTTCAATTCTGTATAAATACCTTTAATTTTATCCTCTGTTTAGTTCTTAGTCCATAAATATTAACATTTAGTCCCCCAAATTTATATAATTTATTAGCCCCTTCATAGTACTTTCTGGCTCCGCCACTGGCTAGGGTATAAAGAGAATGCACTCAGTTCCTGAAAATTCTTAGTTGAGGTTTTTTAGAATAGTTTTTGAAATACACTACACAAGAGGAAAGCTTTATACCGCAGTTAATTATGGACATTACAGTGAGTAAACCAATAAATGGAGGAGAAAATGATAACTACGACTTAGCCCTACAGTTCGTTGGCACTGGATCCGTATTTTGTATTATTATTCTATGGCATATATCATTTTCGGAAACAAGAAAACCGGTGGATTACTAATGTTAAACTTGTAATGTTGATGTGCCAGTCGATTACATTCAACTCCATTGAGTTCAATTGCCCTAAACATCTCACTTTTAAGATGTTTTTCTTCAATTTATTTTCATATATAAACAGAGTTAATTGAATTTTTAGGAAGGAAAAATAATGATTAATCACATTAAATGTATCAGACAAGCGAGCAACAAACTGCACAAGTTAAACAACAGGAAATGAAGATTGGATCATTCATTATCCTGGCGAGATTGGGGTATACCCAAATTTATTAGGGTATACCCATTTTATTCCCATCCATATTTATGTGTTAAGGGGTGTATAAAAGGTGTTAAAAGATCAAATTGCCCATACTAAAATAACCATGCCGACTAAAACATATCCAAAAAAAAATTCAAAATCTTTCTTCTAACCTCTTACTATACATGATGAAATCAAAACAAAAAAAATAAATATCGATGAATCAAAACGAATCATAAGTTGGCAAGGTTTTTTTTATCTACCTTGCCGACCAAAATATAGTCGGCAAGGTATGAGGTTGAATATCGTGCCGACTTTTCATCTCTGAAATTACCATTTACAGGGTCGGCACGTTATTCATCCTTATACCTTACCGACTATAGTTTAGCTGGCAGGTTATGAAATTAATACCTTGCCGACTAATCATTTTTATCTGTATGTCAAAAATTCTATAGTCAGTAGGGTATTTTTTTATCGACGTTGCCGACTATAAGATAGCCGGCAAGGTAAGAAATCAATAAGCATGCCGACTAGTGAAGCATTTACAACAGTCTCCTGTGTGTCAAAAATAATAAAGTCGGCATCTTCTTCATTCATCGACCTTGCCGGCCATAAGTTGTCGGCATGTTCTTCAACCGTAGACCTTGCCGGCCAACGTTAGTCGGCATGTTCTTCATTCGTCGACCCCTGCGAGCTTTTGATAGTTTCAAAAGCGAAAGTGTTAAATTCTTCTTTAATTTTGAGTATGATTTCATACCCAGCTTTGTAATCCTCTTTTCAGAAGTGTTTGGGTAGTATGCTTTCATTTCCGTTGAAAAAAATATTCTCGAAAGAAAATTTTTTCATCAAAAATCTTCCCACATGAGTTCAATCAAAAACAAAATTTCACAACTTAAATTCATGATTTCAAAAGTTTTAATCTAAATTCAATTAATTAAGTTAATCAGTTTTTTTAGTGTTAATTAAACAAGGGTATATTAGCCATTTAGAAAATACATGGTTAAGGGGTGGCTTCTTTTACTGCAAAATAACATAGCTTTTGTCTTATTAGGTATACCCCCATCAAGCCAGGTTCATTATATACAAATATAAAAAATGGTGAAGCTTCTTGATTGTTTAATTACTCTCACGGATAGGGGTGAGCATTTGTCCCGCAATCCGCGGATTTAACCGGGACCAACCGTTCATTTGCGGATGGATGCCCGGACCGTTCGTTAATGGGTAGGATGCGAATGGAATTTCTGAAATCCAACGGATAATGGATCGGGCCCGGATGCAACCTTAAGAATCCGTTGGACATCCATATCTGTTAAATGAAGGGCATTTATATAGTTCTAGAAAATATGATGGATCATTCAGGAATTTTTAAGATGTTTGTTTGGGGTGTTGTACATGACATTTTTATATTGGTATACATATATAGGATATGTAGGTTTTATAACCTGGCGTGATTGGGGTATACCCAATAAGACAAAATATGGTCATTTTGAAGTAAAGCTAAGCCACCCCTTAACCTTGTATTTTCAAAATGGCTAATATGCCCTAGTTTAATTAACACTAAAAAAATATGATTAGCTTAATTAATTGAGTTTAGATTAAAACTTTTGAAAATAAAAATTCAGTAGGTTAAACCTTTAATCCTTCTTATGAGTTCGATTTCGATCAAAAAAATGGGTTTTCGAAAATGTCAAAGGTCGGCAAGGTCGACGTTTGAAGAAGGTGCCGGCTATATTTAGCCGGCATGGTATACGTTTTAATAAAATGCCGACCAATTTTAGCCGGCAAGGTATTTAAATGAAGAACATGCCGACTTTTTTTTTTTGACACACAGGTTAGTCGGCAAGGTCTACAAAAAACCCCCGCAGTGGTAAAAAATACCGCGGCGGTTGAAAAACCCTGCCGGCGGTATAAGTCGGCAAGGTATTTAAATGAAGAACATGCCAACTTTATTTTTTTTGACACACATGAGAGGGCTATTGAAAAATATTAGTCGGCAAGGTCTACAAAAAAAACCTGCCGGCAAGATATAGATATGGATGTTATGAAAAGTCGGCAAGATATAGATATGGATATCTTGCCGACCCTGTAATTGCTAAATTTAGAGATGAAAAGTCGGCATGTTATTCAACCTTATACCCTGCCGACTATATTTTGGTCGGCAAGGTCGACAAAAATACCCTGCCGACTTTTGGTTCGTTTTGATTCTTTTTTTTTTTTTTTTTTTTTTTTGATTTCACATGTATAGTTAGAGTGTAGAAGAAAGATTTTGATTTTTTTTTTTTTTATATGTTTTGGCCGGCAAGGTTTTTTAGTATGGGCAATTTGGTCTTTTAACACCTTTTAGACACCCCTTAGCACACTCCTTTGGATGGGAACAAAATGGGTATACCCCAATTAATCTGGGTATACCCCAATCAAGCCAGGTTTTATAAGGAGTCATTTGTGTAAGCTTTATTTTCTTTACTATAAATTTTAACTAGAACAAATCCATTGGATTATCCGCATCCAATCCGTCCATCCGTGTATCCATTCGATACAAATCTGTTGGATATGGGTTGGATGCGGATGCCAAATTTGAAATCCGTAGTGCAATGGATTGGATGCGGATGAGGCGAAAACCGGCCCATGCTCACCCCTACGTCACGGATCAGTTCATTGCATATTTCTCAGTAGTGGTTTAGTGCAACGGGTCACAAAAGGGTTGGGCTTCTTATAGTTTACTGTTGGGAGTATCATGGATATCATTTTCTAGCCCAGTCTCGTGTTTCCATGAAACGCCAAGACGGGTTAGCATTTTATGAGGGGGCTTCGTACATGATGTATTGTCACAGTCAAACTGGCATGCTTGAACGAGCATTATCTGCAATAGCCATTAGAATTTGGAACGGATACGATCATACAACCCGCATTTTAAATGTTGGAAACAAAAATAAAAAATTATCAGAAAATGATAACCAGTGGCGGAGCTGGAAAATAAAGCTTGGGTGACTTGAAAACTAATTGGATTGGTTGGGGGTGGCTTAAGCTTGTTTTTTACCCATGAATTTTTTGTAACCATGGTAGAACTTTGCGTCTTTCTGGATTTTGGGCTGGCTTAAGCCAGCCCAAGCCTATATGTAGTTCCGCCACTGATGATAACGGTGAATTATGTTTCTAATTAAAGATACTTCCGTGTTTAATCTATTTTGAACTTGGTGCCAGCTCTCAGAGCTGATTCATAATTTAGAAAGAAAAAAAAAGACAAAAAAATATTTGAATTTTAATTACTTCCTCTGTTTTAGGAAAAGAGATACTTTCACTTTTTCATTTTCGCCTATTCTTTTCCAGAAACGGAGGGAGTATGGTTTTATAAATTAAAAAAGATAAATTCAAAATCTTATAATTTTTCGTTTTCTTTTATACCGAATACATCTGGACATACGCTTCCTATACAAAGAAGGCATATTGTATTGAAAAAATGAGAACTGCAGTAGGCTTAGACTCAAGAGATAAAAGACAGATTCGTATCAAAATCCTAAAGTTGGGTGTGTTGCTTATTGCAACACTACAGTTTCCCCGAACATCTTACTTTACCATCCTTTGTAACGGTAAACTAATTAATCAGTTTGCAATGTTCCTCTAACTTGTAGTACTTAATTTTCATTTTGGATTCATAATTCTGAACGATCATGGTTGGAAATGATTTTATATATGAATATGAAGATGTTCACGCAAATCCTATTTGCTCACGTTCAGTGTAACGCCTCCAATGGTGCATACACAAAGTGACCAAAAGATTACGGAAAGTGTGTAGTAGTTTTTTTTTTTCCGAAGAAAAGGTTATATTAAAAAAGAAAAAGAAAAAAACAGATTACAAAGCAAATCACTTCCTCATGAGAGTCTCCCAATTGCTCCAAATGAGACTAGGAGGAACAAATTTAAAAGAATCTGTGTCACAGGACCATAAGATAACACGTTGCTTAACAAGGTCAATATTCTCCGCAATACTTTTCTGACGACCACCAAAGACTCTCTCATTTCGCTCCTTCCATAATATCCAACAAATAGAAAGTGTGTAGTAGTTATTATGTATAGTTAATTTATTGAACAATGGCCTTTGTACCAAAGTGGCACTTTCATATGTGTAGTAGTTATTATATATCAAAGAGGTAACAGCCCTATGCCTGAGTTTCATGCCGACATCAATACACCGGTATTTCAATGGGAATTAAATTTTGACAACGTAGAAAAAAATGTATTGACATTGGGAATTAAATTTTACTTTAACAAAGTCATAATCAGTCAACCAAGTCAAGAATGGTGAATAATGTGGTTGGCTTTGGGGATAAGAAAAAGAAGAGCATTTGAATTTTGAAGCTTGTACCAGCATGGTTTTTTTTTTTTTTTGATCGATGGAGAGAATTTTATTAGGGAAAACAGAATTTACAAGAAACTATCAGTAATAGCAAAAATAAAAAAGAAAACAGAAAAGTAAATTACATTACATGGAGGACAGTATCAACCCCCTCAGACAAACATCACATACAATTGGGTGGGTATCATCTCTTATTCTATCGTAATCAAGTGACAAATTAACTTTCAACTTCTGTTATAAATGAATTTAAACCTTTTCATAAAAATAAGTATACATAAATAAATAATATTCCTTTTGTTTCAAAAAGATTGTCCGCTTTAATTTTGTCTAAATATTAGGGAGACCTAGGGGTGTACGTCGGGCAGGCCAGCCCAAGCCCGATTATAGCACAGGCCATGCCGGACATGCTTGTAGTCTTTACTACCCATTAAGTTTAACAGGCCGGGCCGGGAAATAACAAAAATTTAATGCCCATGGCCCGTCCATATCCGTGAAACAATACAGGTCAGGCCAGGTCAGGCCGGGCAGGTCTCGGGCCCAAGAGATAATTCAAAATTTTAAAGTATATATGTTTGTTTTTTTTTGGCTTGATGAATGATGATATATCTGTAACTCGTTTAAATGATAGTTCAAACAATTCATATTCATTACTGTGAAATGTAATTCAGAATTTTCTCTAACCCCAATAAATTGTCCACGTATGAAATTTAAGTTCTTGAGAAATCCATCACACTAGTAGAAAACTTTATTCGAGGCTATTGGCAGTCAGGCAGGCCATGTAACTAAACAAGCTAACAGGCTGGACTCCAATATTTGAACAAAAACCGGGTCCGCCCACTTATAATTATCGGGCAGGCCGGGCTAGCCCATGACAGGCTGTCGGGCGCCCATGGGCTCCTTCGGACCCGGGCGGTACATGGCAGGCTGCAGGCTTCCGGGCATTCTGTACACCCCTAGGGAGACCATAATATTTTACTTGACTACCCTTAGGGGTTGATTGGCTAAAAGCATTTTGTATCATGCGTGCAAGAGTTACCATAATCAAGTGACAGTATAAGTTTTGAGCATCTTGATGGGAAGAAATTTAGCCACGGCAACAATATTGAAGGTGATGACATGGAAGTTTAAGGAATGGGTTCGTCTATTTTGCAAATATTTTTGTTGGTAGATTACTTTTGTTGGTTGTTTGGTGTATGCATCCCAAGTTGTAATGTCAAATGCTTGCAGCTTTGGCTTCGAAATAAACCATGTTTCTTGACTCTTGGAACTAACATGCACAAACAATTGAAGTAGATACAAGGTTTTCAAATGATATATTAAACACAAAATTGGTTAAAAAGACCAAAATCAAAATTTCCTGGGTGAAAAGGACAGTCAGATTTAGATACTGTTTAAATGGACAAAAATTTAAAAATAGGCAGGATGTAACCAGTTTCATCCTGTCCATTTTCAAATATTTTTCTTATTTTTATTTTACACAGGATGCATCCAGTTTCATCCTTGCTATTTTTTAAGTTTAAGCCAGGATGAATCCAGTTTCATCCTTGCTATTTTTTTTTTTGTCCATTTCACCCATAAAATTTTTACTCGTCCATTTGAACCGTGTTTTAAATTTTTTTGGACAAATGACCCATTTTCCGTATATTAAAGTAATGCTTGAACTCGCAAAGATTTGACAAACTGAATTTCAATACATTCCATTTACTTGTTTAAGAATTACAGCTCCAATTCCACAAACACGACGAGGTTCATCCCTAAAGACATTTTTTTCTTCCAAACTTTGTTCAAACCTCATTTGACGAATCTCAAGGTTCGCCATATTTGTTGTAGCAATGCTGTTGTGGTATAGCAAGAACTTGTCTCCCAGTAAAAATCTATAGAATTCAGAATCGGAACATATTCTTGCATCAAAATCCACCGCCGTATTTGGATCTATTTTTTTATTCAACAACCTTAACGTCGGAATCTTTATATATTTTTTACATAGTTGAGTAAACTAAATATAATTCATCTCAATTTCCTCAAACATCTTGACTCTTGGTAATTTATATTATTCACCCTGTAGTTCATAAAATGCAAAATATACTAAAACACACATGAGAGTTGGATTATTCTTATATATGAATGTTGAATGAAAAATGTGGTAAAGCCATCTTGATCATCAGTCTCGCATCTTCTCGATGGCATTTGTTTAGTGCCTTGGTTTTGGTGCATGCCAAAATTGAACCAAAACAGAACGATAATTATTGTGAGAAGTTCATAAAATGTATCGTTTCAAAACTACAAAAACATGGGGGATTTGAACCGACAAGTCATTTCCTTTTCTTTTTTTTCAATTACAAGGGAAGATTTATAAGAAGAAAAAAAATACAAATAGCCATAAGAACTAGAAGTAGCTATATGGAGAAAACTAGAACTTCACCCGTGCTTAACGGCACCGCTTCTATAATAAGTAAAAAAAATGTCAGTTTTAATCCTTATCACCTTTTTATTGATTGTGTTCACGATTTTTAATTGTTATGTTTTCTTTTGGAAAATTGTTAGGTTGACTGAAATATTTGACTCAAAAAAACCAACGAGTGAAATATGTAGTGAGACCAACTGAAATCCTTCGTTATCCCAATATAGATCCATTACCGCTCAATCGTTAGATTTTTTTCGAGTTATTGTTTGTACAAATTGTGGTCAGCTTGTACGGTTGTTTGTTTTATATCAAAACCAGCTTAATTTCACATTAATGGCAATTGGCACTGTCCAATCGTGTTAACAGACTCCATCTTGATAGATCACGCAATTGGCAGTGTGTTAACACTCCATATTGATATATCACTGTGGAGTAATTATCATGTATAGAAATTGGGTCAAATGCCCATGAATTCACACAAGTCGGTTCAAATGGACATGTTGGGTGAAAAAGACACACAAAATAGTAAGAGACGCATATGCCCTTTCGTTTTTATGTTTTATCCTTTTTTCTCTCTAGTTTTTTTCCCCTCAATTATGAAAAACAATCATAACTTCCAAAATATAAGTCAGATTTTCATGAAACATGTATTTTCGGAAAGTGTTTGTCGAGATCTACGAAACATGACCCGTTTTTTATATTAATTTCGAAAGAGAAAATTCTAATTAAAATTGTCAGGACCGGTTGCATTGTGTTTTAAATGAGGATAAAAAAAATGTTATTCGAAAAATAGCTAAGATGAAACCGGTTTGCATCCATTTTTAAACTAGGATGAAATTCTTTTCATCCACATTTAAACTAAGGTGAATTTATGATGTGGTTTCGTTCATACTTATACTAGAATGAAACTGGGTTTGATTTGTGATGTATATGTGCCATCCATATTTATATTAGGATGAAACCATTTTCATATCTACTTAAATTTACACAGAAAAAATTATTCAAAAATTACCAAGATGAATCCAGATACATCCTGATAAAAAATATTTTTATCATAATATTTATACTAAGGTGAAATTGGTTGCATCCAAGTTTAAACTAAGGTAATGTTTCTTTCCAAAAAAAGGCTAAGATGAAACTGGTTTCTTCCAACTTTGAATTTGGTTGAATTTATTTGCTTTCATGTCTAACCCAGGATTCTCACGGAACTTTTTTCAAACGATTAATATGCATATTTATCGGTGATGGTGGGCGTGTTTTTCGTTATTGTATCAAGCTATTCTTATGAAGGCTATTATTGGGGCATCACGTTCCATTAGAGGGACGTCACCTAATATGACAAAAACGGGTCACACAGAAGTAATATCGAAAACCCCTTATCTCAAATAATTTTGTAATGACCGAACAACCCTTAATTTTAATTTAATTTAATTAGATAATAATTAATTTTTACGGTTGGATTCCAACCCAAACCTGGACGTAAAACCTGTTTCTAAGGTTGTAATCAATCCAAACCTGGACGTAAATTCAATGTTTACGGTTGGAACTAAAAGGAACCTGGACGTAAAACTAAAAGGAACCTGGACGTAAATGGGAACCTGGACGTAAATTCAATGTTTACGGTTGGAACTAAAAGGAACATGGACGTAAAACTAAAAGGAACCTGGACGTAAACCCATTTACTTTAATGGAACCTGGACGTAAACCCATATTACTAAAAGGAACCTGGACGTAAATTCATTTTTGTGAAGTAAAAACTTGGACATAAACCCATTTTACAAAAACCTAGACGTAAATTATAAAAACCTGATCCATTTTACAAAAACCTGGACGTAAAACTACATGCAAATCAAAATTTACGGTTTGAATTAATACAAACCTGGATGTAAGTTCTTCATAAACTAAAATTACGGCTAGAAAAGCAGTACCGAAGCTAGACGTAACACTAGCAGAAACGTATTGGAACCCTAATTTTACTTCAATTTCATTCAATCTAACCTATTTTAAACACAAAAACGAGTAAACAAATATAGGTTTGTTTGATTATTACCTAACATACACCATGGGTTGTTGTTGAGGAGTTTGAAATTCTAATTCTTCAGTTGCTTGAATAGGTTGTTGTTGAATTAGAATAGAAAAAATTAGGTTTTTAAGTTTTTATTTTAGTTAAAGGGTAATCTAGACATTTTGTATTTGTGTTAGGATATCTCATAACCACTTTTTTGGACACTAAAATCCAAGTGAAGCCCCTCTATTGGAGTGTGACACCCCAATAATAACCTTCATTCTTATAGCTTACGTACCCTTAAAAAAAAAAAAAGCATTTGATGTCCCAAAAGCAATCAAAATCGAAGCTTTCATCAACCAAAAACACTAGTAAAAGATGAAAAATTCTTATCATACTTTGTTTACTAATTAAAAGATTAGTAAAGTATTACTTTATATGAGAAGGGATTTGAAGTAGTACTTACACCACCTGCAACTTCTCCCGATTAAAAGCTCCCAATTCCTTCTCATTCATTAACCTGTTTGATTACACACATGTTATGTTTTTAACTTTTATTGATTGTAAAATGGAACGAGATTTAGTACGGAGAAGAGAGTAATTCGAATTGATGTGAATCATTGTTGATGGGGAAAAACGATTTACTGGTTTTTTAGGAAGTAAAGAGACGATCGTGCGGACGAGGACTCCTCAATCGAGAAAATTTTTTAACCTCAAACAGATGCATTGCATGGGAGTGTTTTGAGTTCGAGAGATCAGTCTGTAGGACTCCGGCCTAACCCAATAAATGGTCGTTCCAGAGTCAATTTGGTCACAAAGAGGGAAGAGGGTTGATGTGTAGGAGTGAAGCTGAGAAGTGTCAGAGATCAATGATGATCATCAATTCTAAATTTGTTGTAGGTTTCTGCAAATGAAGAATAAGTTTGAATTCTGCTCAATTGAGAGAGATTGTTGCTCACACGATGACTATCGGTTAGACAATAGATGTTGTCTATTCGACCAATGTTGTTCTCAATCGTGAATTTAGAACCTTATTTATATTGTTATAATGTAGACACATTGATCTCCAATAAGTGTGACAGTCGCTCGAGTGAAAAAGTGGGAAAATGGGAAATCGTTGTTTAACCAATTCGAGGTCGTGCGGGTTGTAGCAATTTTATTAGGGATTACCAAAACCTTAATTATCTCCTAGGTTTAGCTCATTGTGTTGGTTCATAGCTCAAAAGGTGTGTTTACAAGTGAAAAGGAGAAAAAAAACAGAAAATTGTAACGTTTATAAGTGTTACAAGCCAACAGCGAGAGAAGGAAAGAAATATAATGTTATTATACTTTGTAGCAAGAACGTGACTTATTATTGTAGCTCAAGAATTTGCGACCGTCTTATCTTTGTAAAAGGGCTTTTGTTCTCCATTTGCTTCTTCTTCACCATGATGAGCCAGCAGCGAGGAAGCTTTCCTGCACTTCGTTTCTTCGGCTCTGTGACTGCTCCCAATCCTCCGTATCGACCCCAAAATTCTCGACCCCTCGTTCCCAGGCTCCTACATCGTATTTATACATAACAGGCCGATTATAACTCTCAAAATCTTTGAAATATTCTTTTCTTCTTTATCACGGAAAATCAACCCTCGGGATATCTTGTTACCATTTTATTCACGCATCTTCCGAGTTGTCACAGCGTCCCAAATCCTCTGTATGATGGAAACAAATATACAGGGAGATATTTTCTCCTTTTCCATACGCTATTTCCAAAAGTGAACCAAATATGCTCGAAATATCTCCTCTCTCTCTCTCTCTTTTTTTTTAATAAGAAAGATAGAAATTTTATTAAGAGAAAAAGGCTTACAGATATGTGTCTTTTTGTAGACATAATTTTAGCCAAGAAGGGATTGTCTCAATCCAGTCTTCAATAGCACTTGAGTTTCGTGCATATTTTGCTATTGAGTCTGCCACATGATCAATGTCTCTATGGACTTGGGTACATAACCATTCTTCCAAATAATCTAATAAATTTAAACTATCTAAATTTATTAACTCATCTCTCTGTTTTTTCGATTAACTCCTTCTTTCTCGCAACTATATCCTTCTCTGACCCTGTTTGACCACGATCAACTAATTCCGGTCCAAATTCACTAAAATATCGACCCAAAATCCATCACAGAAAGTTCGCAGAAGAGATAAATATTTTCAATCTTTGTTTTGCTCCAAACGATTATACAGTCCAAGTCGATCGATCCACTCACTCTTACCAAGCCTGTTTGCTCAATTTAAGTCCAGCCCAATCGATCTTGGTGATTGAATCTCATTAATTCTGCTCCAAAATTCAAACCCTAAATCTGTCCGTGAAGAACATATTTTCCCGCCAGTTTTCTTTTCAATCTGTTTGGCTCAATTCAACAATCTAGCTAATTTATATCCAATCAAACGAACATACCAGGGATGTTTATACTTAAGGAAGATATCCATTCAATTTGAGCGCTTTAGTCTCAAAGTGTAACATCATCAATTCTCAAACCCTAACATTTCCTCTTTTTCCCTAAAAAATTCTAAATTCAAATGAAGAAGATGGATTCCCCTATCCGACAAAGTGGAGTCCTTTAGCAATTGGGGCGGAAACAGTAATTTTGGGTGCAAATAGCCATGGGATGCCCTTATCAATTGGGTGCCTTATCCAAATTGAGAGTCCGAATGCCTTTATCAACTTTTCGAGCTGATTTCTCCAAAAACTTTATTGCCCAAAAATACCTACAAAGACACAAAATACTAAAATAAGTACAAAAATGGGTACTAACAATATATATAATTGAGAACAAAATAGACACATAAATGTATCTATCACCCACTATTTGTAAAATAAATAATCTAGACTTAGTGTAACACCAAATTCAACTATCCTATTTGAATCTATATTTTTATTCAATCACCTCAATCAATGTCCTTAAATATTTTAACCTAGTTGAGTAAACTCAACATAATCCATCTCTATTTCCTCAAACATCTTAACTTTTGGAGATACAGACTTAATAAGCTAGTACCCTGCTAACCTTAGGATTTTGTGCCCCATCACATGATTCATTTGGTTTTATAAACAATAAATGGCAAAAACGCGAGCAGGTGTTACTTATGGTGTCATAAACATAAGACATATTCACTCCATGTCGAGTTATATTGTCGATGGTGAGTATAGATAAACATAAGAAATATTCATTAGTAAACTCAACTTTATTGAGTTCAATTTCCTTCTCATCTCAATTCTTGATTATTATTTTTTTTTTAAATTAACAAAAAATAAAAGCGACTTTCTAAAAATAATAGATGTTCAAAGTTTACTAAAACATGAGGATGAGTAATCATTATATACGAACGTAAAAGATCATTGAAGCAAATTCTTGATTACTTTAGTCTCAAAAAATTGGATTCCTCGTCCATATTTTCCAGCATTTTAATTCATGTTTCATAAATACTCATTTATAAATACCTTTTTTTTTCCGAACTTTGTTCAAACCTCATATGATGAAACTGTTATTGTTAAAAATTAATACCCATACCAAAGAGGAAACCTTAGGATTTTCCATATTAGTCGAGGAAACTCATCATAAATGATAAATCATCTCAGTTTCCTACAACATCTCAGCTCTTAGAAATTTGTATTTTTCACCACAAAAATTGTCAAATGTAAAATACACTAGAGCACAAGGAGTTGGATTATTCATATATATATAAGTACCGAACAAAAAATATGGTAAAACTTCTTGATCATTAGCCTATCTTGCTCATAGCATTTGTTTAGTGCCATGGTTTTGGTGCATACCAAAATTGACCAAAAGAAAATGATAACTATGTGTGAGAAGTTCATAAAACTATCATCTCAAAGTATCACCAAAAACATGGGGAGCTATATTGCTTTGTGGCTTATTTATTGTTTTGATCATCAAACTTGAAAGATTATTGAGTGCATGCTAAAAGTAAGCAAGAAAAGGCTTAAAGAGCTCATAAACCGAGAAAAATGCCGAAAAATATTGTGAAAAATCCTTACAAACACTATTGAAACCTGCTAGAGAATTTGTAAGCATATAGGTTTTGCTTTGGGAAATTATTGATTTTTGTTAAGCGAACTATCTTTCTTTTCTTTACATGATCACTTAAAAAATAGGAAATGACATAACTTTTCTTTTGAAGAAACAACAAGATTCCTGTAATTATGGATAAAATATCATTGTTTCATCTGTGATTGTTTTTTGTTTGTTTGTCATGATTTTTCCAATACAAAGGCTAATCTATAAGAAAATTTGCCAACTTCTTTTTCTTTCTAAAATTGGGTTTCAAGCTCAAAGATTATATTAAAGTTTAAACCTCAAAGAGGTCTACTACCTACAAGCCAAAATTTGCTAAAATTTGCTCAACTGATTAGCAAAACATGAATAAAATGCTTCACTTTTTGGTTAGGAAAATTAGCACTCCCTCCAATTCTTAAAAAATAGGTCTGGTTTTTATAAATGGAAATTCAAATGTTACGAGTTTCATCACGTAGCCAAGGAGGGACCACTTCTTTCTCTCTTAGCATAAAAAGGGGACCACTTGTTTCTTTATTTTTTTTATCTAATATCAGATGAATTGGTACAAGGACTAATTAGGAAAAAATATGAAAAAGTTGCTACAATGATTATTTTCTGAATTTGTGTGAAAAACCAAACATGGAGTACATTTTAATGAGAAAACGGGACAGGAATATATAGAGAGCGCTCTCAACTCCTAGAAATTCCTAGTTGAGGTCTTTAGAATAGTTTCTAATATACATTACCCAAGAAAAATCTGCATACAACGATTAAAGACATTATACATAGCAAACCAATAAACATGGGAAGAGATGATTACCACACCTTCACTGTTCTTATTAAAAAAAATTGAAAAAGAGGAAATTCACCTCACACTATAATTGACATAAATGATTTAAAAGATTCTTAGTAATTTGAGTATCACTCGCATTTACAAGATTAATACAATTCCTGACGTAAAGCTGATATAGGATTGCTGCTAGGCCTGTCAATATATGTCTGATATTCGGGATTCGTTTCCAACTATTCGAGATCTTATAGGATGTTATCCGTTTTGTTGGATATGGGATATCAGATCAGATATTCTATCGGATATTTCTTCCTTAATATATCAGAATAGGATTAGGCTCCATCCGGATTGTTAATATCTGATATCTGATAGAACATTTTATTTATTTTTTGATTTACCCTAACCATATTTTTGATTTATTTGTGATTTACCATAATATCTAATATCCGATATGAAATGTTTGAGAAATTAAACTTAAATTTCAATTATGAACATGTTTTAAAGGGTTTTTGACATTTTTTGCCAGAACCGGATATTATCGGATAAATATTTGATATCCGATAGCTTAGCCTATCGGAATCGATATCTGAATTTTGATATCATATAGGATATTATCGAATTTCGAATATTCGATAGCGCTTAACCTATCGGATACGTATTTCTAAATATCCGACGGATATTCATCCATTGACACCCCTAATTGCTGCTAATCCCTCATTTTTCCAAGTATTTTGGATGCCATTTATATTACAGAAATTAGCAATATTGGATGCCTTGATAATATTGTATCTGCAAATTAACAAAAAGTCTATTACTTTGAAATTTTTACAAGTGCATAGTTCAATTTCAAAGTTTTCAATGATACTATATTTATTTTGTTTTTCTTTTGTATATCTTTCTATCAGCAGTTCAAGATTTGGGCTCGAGTCATTTTGGAAGTTATGTTAAAACCACTCTATTCGGCTGCATATTCGAAGGATGCATTAGCTCATTCTCTTCTAGATGTTTCCAATCTTAAACGACTTGAAAGAAATGATAGGAACCGGAACAAGTCAACTCAGCATTACTTCTAACCTCAAGTGGAAGGATGACGTGTTCATTGTAGTCGATACGTCTTCGCATTATTCAGGTCTTTGAAGTAACACTTTGAAATATTATGTTAAATCCAGTAAAACTCATTCATTTCGATTGAGAACCCTCACTCCATAGCCATTGTTCTAATGGGTGATCAAAAATTATGAATGCTATTGTATGATAATGACGGTGTATATGTTAGTACTTGCAACGATTATACTTTATTGTTCTTTTTCTTTTGTTGGAAATGGAGAAATATATTAATTAAGTAATTAAGAAATATAATACAAGAGGTTAGTAATGCTCTCTGAAAGTTGTTTATGGGTGAAAACTATTTCTGCCGGTTTTGGTAATTTGGGGTGTGTGGATGAGAAATGAGTCTAAACCTTAAATAAATGCACTGCACGGGAGTGCTTGTAGATTCGAGAAATCAATCTGTGCAAATCCGGCGTAAACCAAGAAATGGTCGTCCCAGACTTGTTTCGGTCACAAAGTGAAGGAGATGGGGTTGATCTTAGGGAGGGAAGCGAAGAAGGTGTTTGAGATTGTAAAGGTGTTGTGTATGACTTGTATCAGAAAGTTGAACTGGCTTGCAGGATGTCAGCTATCAATTCCGGTGTTTGAATACGATTGTATCAACACTTGCCTCTGTTGTCTTGACTTGCGTTGTTGTTGTTGTAAATAGGTAGGAGAACCTATTTATACAAGTCATTTGAGCCTTATTCACGTCTCTCGTGGGAAGTAGAGGAAGTGGAGTGATGGAGTAGTGGAGTTGTGTGTTGGTGTTACACGACCAGTCTTTCCCACTTCTCCTGTTATCTCTAACCGTCCATGACTTCCTGACACGTTCTTGTGATGGCGTGTTGCACGTTGCACGCTGTAAACCGCCAGACCAATACCCCAGTATGTATCCCCAAGTTTGTGACATGATTGATGTCTCGAGTGTGTGGATCTTGGGACCCACGGAAAGTAGCATGTAATGCTAGACTAAATGACTAAGTTATTTAGGAAGTCGATACTTGTGAAGTATCGTGTGTATTTTATGTGTTCGCATCGAGTATATTCAAGCATGTATGAAGCATCGCTGTTTTTAAGGCTTAACAGAGTAAGTCACGAATTTAAGCGTCTTAAAATAGCATCATGTCCAGCCATCTTTGAGTGATCGTTTGAAGGATATACAGGCAAGCCCTGACTTGACCGATCACTCCATATGGAAGAGTGGTGGACGGTGATCGTGGTGATGCCTTGCTGGTCTCTTGACTCCTAACCAGGGCTGGTTGACCAAGCTGGTAGAGTTGGACGGACGAGATGATCTATGACGCTCATTGCGACCGTTGGTTTTGAAGAGGTGCGCAAGCATCACTCTTCAGCTTAGTCGAAACCAAGCATAAGATTATAGAGTACCGATCAAGCATGTGTGTAGACGACATGCTGGTGTCCATGTCTATACTTCACTATCCCACGAAGGTGCGATCTAGGCCACTCAAGTTTACCGGTAAAGAAGAGTGGATGACATTGATTTGCGACAGGAATCCTGTGCCGCAAAGGATTCCTGAAGGGGCGTAGCATGCTACTTTCAGGGCGCGCGAACCAAGGCATCGAGCCATGGTTAGTTTGTCTTGGTCGGTCGGACATGGAGATAGATGGGCCCATATTGATAGTGTTGATACTCTTCGGACTTGCTTAATCTATTCCTGGACCCTTCATCCAAGCTGGCGAAAATGGACGCTCATGATCGGTTAGCGACACATGTAATATCTTGCAAACCCTAATTAGGTTTTGGATCGATCGTGCGTACACAACTTCATCCTAACGATTTGGTAGGCTAAGCTCCCCCTTTGGGGAGGCCGACCATGTGGGACCCATATTGGGACCGTGGTGATCACGGTGATACCTGACTGGCGGTCATGGGTTTGATCTAGGCCATCCAAACATGCCGGCGAAGTTGGATGGTCGTGATCGGTTTGAGACCCTTAGCGACCCTTAAAGTATCACGCCGACCAGATTATGGGTGAACGTTTGCTCCTCCCTGACTATGTCGTGAGATGGTCGGCTATGCATGTAGAAAGGGGACCCGCCGGTGTGCAGGACAAGCTTGTCCGATTGGTCATGGGATAATCCACGCCGTCCAATTATGCCGGTGAAGTTGGACGGCCGTGGCTGTTTTTGAGACTGTCGTTGACGGTCTTGTGCGCACAAGCTTCTTGCTCCACACCTCACCCAACCATCCTACTTTTAGCCGTGGTTATTTCTTGTCGCGACCAGTGGCATAAACGGCCCGTGGGTGGCCATTAAGGTGGTAGCCTGCTCCTGCTGAGGATCGTCTAGGCTGGTTAAAGCATGCGGCCAACTTGCGTGGTCGTGATTGTTTCTAAGACTGATATGGACAGTCCAGATTAAAATATGCTCAATTGGGCTAGTATAACACACCGAGAGATATATGCTCAATCGGGCTAGTATAACACACTGAGAGATGTAGCCTGTACGGGTATTTCCTGCATGCCTTACTATTAACACTTGGAGATTCGTATTACTCTGTTGAGAGCAACACTCATTCGTCATGCCGCACTGGTAATGAGTACAGGAAATACTGGGTTGGTCATGCATTAATTAATAATGCTGTAAATTCACAGGGTATATGGGATTGTTGCTACATGCTCCAACCAGGATGAATTTTGTGTATTTAATTCATAGAATACTGGGATTGTTGTCACATGCTCCATTCTAGGTGAATTAGTAAAGTGAAGAAGTATTCATCACTTATTAATGGCTTTATCTTTTGCAAGGTGTCAGCGCATAATTTTGGCTTTTACAATTCTAGCCGTAAATGAAAATCCACCATCAACAAAAGCATTACAAAAGACGAACGTAAACTCTTGGAATCGTTGTTGCAAATGAGTGGGTATGTGCCGAATGCCCCTAATTCGCTGCTTTTACGCTAGATTAGCAAAAAAGTGTTGCAGTTCAAAAAAAAGTGTTGTCTATTTGTTAACACTAGTTCTCTCTCCTACCATTTTCTCATAGTTGAAGTAGTAGCGAGATAGTAGTATTTGAATGGTTTAGCGCTACAAAAATCACCTTTCCGCTGAACGGTTCAACGCTAGAAGAATATTCTAGGGTATCTGCGTTGAACCATTCAACGCCACAGTCTGGAGTTGTTCCATTTAGCACTCGATGTTAGCGTTGTAATATTCAGCTTGACCTTTTTTTTCTACACCTCCTTCACACCACCAACGACAATTTTTTCAAATTTTGATTTTTTAATGTTCCCTTTTTTTCCTACACCTAGTTTACACCACCAACGGCTATGTTTTCAGATTTTGAATTGTGAAATGTTTGACAATTTGTTCAAATGGTTGTTTGTTTCAAAATTTAAAAATTTACCAAACTAAGAGAAATCTTTCGTTACATTGCAAAACAAGATTACAATGTTTTTTTGAAGAAATTAGAAAATCACATTGAAATTAAAATAACTTAAAAAATAAAAACGTGAATTGAAATTGAAATCCTATTTCTAAATAACTTAATTAAAAATGAACTTCTAAATAACTTAAATTATTACTATTATATCACTTTAATTTAGGGGATAGGTGGTAATCCATCACAGATTTATATCCAAACGATCTAGCAGTTCATCCATACTCATACTACAATCAATAACAAACATGAAAAACATATCAATCACTAAATTTCATACAAATTTACCTAAAAATTTTCATAACAAATAATCATACAAATTTACCTACAAACTAATCATACAAATTTACCTAAAAATTTTCATAACAAATAATCATACAAATTTACCTACAAACTAATCATACAAATTATCATTTGTATTCATCACAACTAATCAAAATTTCATTTTTTTCATAACAAATAATCAAATTAAATCCCTCAAAAAATATCATCAAAAGGAATCAAATTAACTCATACCAGACTAACACATATCATCTAAATCATGTAAATAACTAATATCAAACATCAATTTCATCAAAATATAACAATAATCAAAAATCATAAAACCTAAAACTTAAATTTCTTACCCCAATTGATTTCGTGGACGGAATCGCACCAAACCACCCTCAAACGATCACAAATTCGTTGTTGAACAAGCCCCCCGAGTGAAACGAAAAAATGATGAAAAAGTCGCATGGGATTAAATCATGTAGTGGAGAAAAAATGAGAAATAAAAGAGGAGAAGATGAATAAATGGAGGAGAAGTCGATGCTTCTGCTGATATCGGGAATTATGTGGCGCTGAATGGTTTAGCACATTCAACCAGTTGACTGGTCGAGCGTTGTTCCGTTTAGCGTCAAAGTTTCTCGCTCAATTGTTCAACGCTCAGCGTTGTTTTATTCAGCGACTAGCATGCTAGATTAGCACTACCATAGGACTTAGGAGGTTTCTGGTCGACATGGTTTGCTAATCTAATCGCTAGATTAGCACACCATATATAGGACTAAACCTTATTATAGAGTCTATCACTGAGTTATTTTTCCTATTTATATGTTTAGCATGTGCTCAAGAAGCTTTTGTTTGTTTCAATCTTGAAACGGTCATGAATATTAAATTTATGTACTTTTATATGAACTAGTTTTTCACCCGTGCAATGCAAGAGTTTGTTTCTTGCGTATGAAGCATTGGAGGGTTGTTATAAAAATTGGTAATAAATCTGTACGCATGATATCCTTCTTATAAATAAAAAATGAATACGCTAATATTTGAGTTGTGTTGGATGTAAAGTATTATTTTATCTGCTCTTTGTCTGTCTTGGTATTAAATAGTATCAAAATTATTGACATTTAAGACCATGAACTGTTTTGATCCAGTTCTCATATCTACAAACCGCACATCGCAAAATTACATCTTCACCATCGAATCATCAAACAATGCCAAAATGTCTTCCAGATTATCTCCATTGAAATTATTAGGCCAAGCACTATGGTCCATGCCATCCCTTTTCTATCCCTCAAATAAAGGGAACAAATATGGATCATAAGGGAGCTCCACTATGGTGGCTTTTCATCCCTTTCCTACATGTGACGGGAATTCAGTTTCCGTATAAATAGTGCGACGAAACCCGATTCGTTTTTTTTCCCAATTTCTTTTCCGTTGGAATATATTTGTTTATGTAAAGAAATATAATTTAGAGTAAAAAAGGAGATATAATATGTAAAAAATAGATATTTTAGGTAAAAAAGAGTTTTAGTAAAAAAAAAAGAATGATAATAAGAAAGTTTTAGGGTAAAACTAAAAAAAACAAATACGGAAACTCAGTTACCGTGTAAATTGCTACGGAAACTGAGTATCCGTAAAGCAGAAATTTTGACGGAAACTGAGTATCCGTCACATTTCCCTTCCCTACTACCCGGATCAGATGTGATCCACCTTGTAGGGGAGAGAAGGGATTCCCTACTTTTAAAGGGAAATGGGAGACCATAGTTGTTGCCAATTTCATTTTTTTCCCTACATATGAGGGATAGAGAAGGGAAATGAAGAACCATAGTGCTTGTCCTTAGGAAAGTATATCATTATATTTCTTTTGTAAACATATGATTACAATCCATGAAGACATGGTAGTTATTAGGATAACGAATTTCAAATACCTTTTTATAAAGCAATTCCATGCTATAGCCCATGAATTCTTTCATGGGTCGATCCATAAAATCTGAGTTGAATTTTATACCTATATGCACCACTAAAGTTAATAATGTTTAATTATCATGCTACGCACGGGTCTGTTCTCAATTTAATGATTATTAGAGCCATATTTTGAAACAATAATCTCACCACTCTGAAGATATTAGAATATCTTCAAACATCATAACACTTATCATAGCTTCCTAAATTGATTAAAAGTTATACCAGTAAGGTTCTTTTGTCAAATATTACTAAAATTTGGAGCTCATACTTTTGTTCTTTTATATACTTTAGCCTTTTGGTCTACCTATCTTCATATGCTCTTACTTCTCTTACTTCACAATCAGAAGCGTAATCGAGACCGCGATACATCATAATTTCCAAAAAAAAAAAAAAAAAAAAAAAAAAAAAAAACTTGTTCAATCGCTTTCTTTTTATACATTCCTCCATATCGATTATGTCATGTGATTCTGTAGGTATTTGATGTAAAATTGGTTCGAGCATTGCTTTTTTTTTGTTAGCTTAATACAGACTCTTTTTTTTCAGCACAAACCTAAAAATACTTTCCCATGGAAATCAAAAATTATATTATAATTTAAATAAGATAGAGAGCTACGTAATCAAATGAAAAATGGGAGCAAAATACAAATATAATTATAAGACATTGTCTGTTATCGTGTATTGGATAATATTCTGGTACACTGAAACAAATTTTATACAGCGGAATATTTTCATCCTTATTGAAAATCATACTGATGTGTATTTGATCGGTGAAGTGGAATCTTAGAATTTTATTGGATATGACAATTACATTTTTCCGCTTATGTTACACCTTGTGAATTTCATAAGGATTTTTTGAGATAAGTGCAGGCTTTTGTTCTCCCTATTTATTGTTAATTTATTGGTTAGTTACTTTTAAAATAACGATGGAAGTTATGAAAACACAATAATAATCGCTCATAATTTTGTGTGACAAAATCGCACTAAAAGCTATCATTTGCCGCAAGTTCACATGAATTGGAAATGCTCTTGTTTGTTCAATGGTCTTGTTAGCCACGTTTTGAATACTCTGATTTTTGTATAAGCTATTGCTGCTTCAGTTGCCATATCTGTTGAAAATGGACTTTGCGGTCTCTCTTTTTGTTCTTGTTCGATGATTTTTATCTTGTTATTCTTAGTTATCAGGAAAAATTAATTTTTTTCAACCATTTCCTTTTTACGTGGTTTCAGCTTCCTGGACTCTTATAGGAATCAAAGAAAGAAGATAGTTAAGATATTGCATAAGAAACCACGCAAAATTGGCTCTCAATTTTTTAACTTATGTTTATTTTTGTAAAACTGCACAACTGAACCTATTGGATAGGGAGAATTTACCCCTTTGTTTGAAAGTTCTCCATCGTGTACCCATATGTTCCCCGTTAATTAGATCCGTTGTCATGTATTCTTGTTAGTATGGTTTCTGATCGAAATCTGATGGCCAACCTAATGAGATTATAATAATAGAACTAACGTTATCACTGACTAATATAGTAGCCCTGTGACAGTATCTATCTTGTCGTGGTAATAAAATATTCAGTTATGCTAGAGACACCGAAAATTTTACTTCGATTTATCCCGAAAAAGAATCGAATAGATAATACCCAATGTTCTCAGCATCGGGATAGGTGCGCGTAGGAATGGGACCCGCCATTTATGTCTATTGGTGAAATTTTCGTGGAAAGGTCGAAGCCAATTTAGACTTATTTTCAAAAATCGATTATTTTTGCAAGATATTATATTTGTAGTACAGTGGATGTCGGACACCTATCTCCACCTTCACGTAGTCTATTGATTCTTTCAAAAAGTCCAAAAGTTAAAGATAAACACCCATAACTACAATATTTTCTGAACTTTCTGAACTTCTATTTAGATCGGCAATGTTCTCTCATAAATTTTGAATTTGCAATCTTCAAGACCATCAAAGTTTTCTTTTTCTTTTCCGGCAATGTTCTCGTAATGTTAAATACGTAATCTTCAAGGATGCATATGAAACACATTCATGATTCTTTGGAAGGTTTCAATCAAATGTTCTATAAAATACATCCATAGATCATATATTGGCATCATATGACACACAATATTATATACTGGACACATCACATATAGCTTGTGAATTTGTGGATGTGCAGTACCATATTCACTACCCACATACCATGAAAGAATCCAAGGATAATGACTACTTCAAGATGAGTTGTATAAGAATTTATAATTAAGTATTTTTTTAGAAAAAATTTCATTTGAGAAAGGAATTTTACTAATAAGTATTCCTCTTGAATATCAAATCTCATTCAAATCTTTCAGAAATTAAGTCATAATTATGCTCGTAAAAGGGTAAGCTAAATGAAGATTTGAAAATGAGAGAATTTATGGGTTCTAACTTCTAACCCAAACTTCAAATAATTAATAATAGATATTAATAATAGAAATATAGAATCAGAACTCCATATCACAGAGAAATAAAGAAAGAACATCCAAATAATTGCATGGAAAACCAAGGTTACAACAGTGTTGTAGCTGAGAAGAAGAAATGACTATCGGTTTTTCTTAGTTTCACCTTATATTTGTGTGGCTTTGGCTAGGTTTTCAAGCTTTGGACGTTCCTCCTATCAGTAAATAGCGTAAGAAAGCAAATAACTTTGGGGATCTTGGGACGTTCTCCCATAGTCCCATAGACTAACTTTGATTTAGTCTCATGCCTGTCTTCATCTATATGCATGTTGGAGTCGGTTTTCATACTTTTTGCCCCAATTCACCTTGGGCGGCATAGGGAAGTTTAGTGCAATTAGATGAAAAACTCTTAGCTATCGCACGACATAGGGCAGTTTGGCGCAATTAGATGACAAACTCTCAGCTATCGCACGACATAGGGCAGTTTGGCGCAATTAGATGACAAACTCTCAGCTATCGCATATTGATAATTTATATGCAGTACAAACTAAACAACTAATTATTAAGGTCGATGGTTAACAACAATCCATAAAAGAAATTGATAAGCAAACTACAACTCAGACTCAGAACTATATGTAGAGAGAGAGTTACAGGAAAATACTGAGTTTTGTTGATTTTGTTAGAATAAAATCTATTCTAAATTTGAGATTCAAATAGTAAAACTGTCTTTATGGGACACCTAGGCGATTTCGATAGAAAAAGTAAGCCAAGCCTGAATAGGATTGGATGTTATGCAAGTAGACCATATAGATGCAGGACACTTATTGATTATGAGCTACAATTACCGAATCTAAAATCCCAAATCAATAAAAAGAACTGATCCAATCACTACACTAAACTTTCATAAGCAGATTATAATGCACTTGCAGAAACCCCGAAAGCTTATTGGCTTGGGAAAAGCAAGAAAAAATTAAACAGCTGTTTATGGGTGAAAATCGTTTCTGCCGATTTTGGTAAGTTCGGTAGGTGAGTGTGAAACTGGTTCAAACCCTAAACAAATGTGCTGCACGTGAGCACTTTATAGATTCGAGAGATCAATCTGAATACAAGTCCGGCCTAAACCAAGAAATGGCTGTTCCTTGAAGGACTTGCTTCGGTCACAAAGTGGAGGAGAAGGGTTGATTTGGGGAGGGAAGCAAAGAAAGGTGTTGAGACCAGATATTTACCAAATCTGCAATAGTTGGGAGAGTAGTATCTCGACATGTATCGGAAAGTGAAAGCTTAGGAAGCTTGCAAGAGATGAAAGCTTTTGGAGAGCTTGCAAAGTTGCCTTTTCCGAGAGTGTAGTATTTTTCTCCCGACCGAGACTTGTTGTCTGGGTGGAAATAGGTAAGACCTATTTATACAAGTCGAGATTGAAACGTACACTGGCCTCATGAAGGAAGAGAGTAAAGGGTGAAATAATGGGAGGAGGTGGTAACCGCATGGTGTTAATGGGTGAAAACGTTTTCACCATTATTTCCTCATTTATTTAACCGCTTTATTCCTTTTCACGCTTTCTTAATGTGAGCATAGTGTACGCCGTAAGCCATTTGACCGCCCAAACCAAAACCCCGGAAAGCATCCCCAGTTTGTGTTGATGTCTCGAGTGTTGGTTGCATCTTGAGTGCAAGTGGTCTTGCTAGGGCGCATGTGGCATGTGCCAATGACGTGTGTGGAATGCCTTGGTGGTAGGTTGCACGGTTTGCAAGTTAGGCTACCGGCGTGTATGTTTGGCATGTGCCAATGGCATGTGCGGAATGCCTTGGTGGTAGGTTGCACGGTTTGCAAGTTAGGCTACCAGCGATGCGTGTGCGTTTGGCATGTGCCAATGGCATGTGCGGAATGCCTTGGTGGTAGGTTGCACGGTTTGCAAGTTAGGCTACCAGCGATGCATGTTGGAGTGTGCCAATGGCATGCGTGGCCGTTAGGGCCGTGGTTTTGGTAAGAAAAGCTACCAGCGAGCATGTTGGCATGTGCCAATGGCATGCGTGGCCGTTAGGGCCGTGGCTTTGATAAGAAAAGCAACCAACGAGCATGTTGGCATATGCCAATGGCATGCGTGGCCGTTAGGGCCGTGGCTTTGGTAAGAAAAGCTACCAATGAGCATGTTGGCATGTGCCAATGGCATGCGTGGCCGTTAGGGCGTGGTTTTGGTAAGAAAAGCTACCATGCGAGCATGTTGGCATGTGCCAATGGCATGCGTGGCCGTTAGGGCCGTGGCTTTGGTAAGAAAAGCTACCAGCGAGCATGTTGGCATGTGCCAATGGCATGCGTGGTCGTTAGGGCCGTGGCTTTGGTAAGAAAAGCTACCAGCGTGCATGTTGGCATGTGCCAATGGCATGCGTGGCCGTTAGGGCCGTGGCTTTGGTAAGAAAAGCTACCAGCGAGCATGTTGGCATGTGCCAATGGCATGCGTGGCCGTTAGGGCCGTGGCTTTGGTAAGAAAAGCTACCAGTGAGCATGTTGGCATGTGCCAATGGCATGCGTGGCCGTTAGGGCCGTGGCTTTGGTAAGAAAAAGCTACCAAGCGAGCATGTTGGCATGTGCCAATGGCATGCGTGGCCGTTAGGGCCGTGGCTTTGGTAAGAAAAGATACCAGCGTGCATGTTGGCATGTGCCAATGGCATGTGTGGCCGTTAGGGCCGTGGCCTTGGTAGGAGAAGCTACCAGCGAGCATGTTGGCATGTGCCAATGGCATGCGTGGCCGTTAGGGCCGTGGCTTTGGTAAGAAAAGCTAACAGCGTGCATGTTGGCATGTGCCAATGGCATGCGTGGCCGTTAGGGCCGTGGCCTTGGTAGGAGAAGCTACCAGTGAGCATGTTGGCATGTGCCAATGGCATGCGTGGCCGACTTGGCCTAGGTTGCATGGTTTGTAAGCCTAGGGCGCTATATTTGGCATGCGCCAATGGCATAGCGGCTTGGAAATATGGCTTGTGGTACGTGTTGGCATGTGCCAATGGCACGTACGGCCATGTTGACCTAGTTGCACGTTTTGCAAGCCTAGGGCGCTATATTTGGCATGCGCCAATGGCATAGCGGCTGGGAAATATGGCTTGTGGTACGCGTTGGCATGTGCCAATGGCACGTACGGCCATGTTGACCTAGTTGCACGTTTTGCAAGCCTAGGGCGCTATATTTGGCATTGCGCCAATGGCATAGCGGCTTGGAAATATGGCTTGTGGTATGCGTTGGCATGTCCCAATGGCACGCACGGCCATGTTGACCTAGTTACACGTTTTGCAAGCCTAGGGCGCTATATTTGGCATGCGCCAATGGCATAGCGGCTTAGTTTGGCATGGTTGCCAATGAGTGCGATATGTAGTTTGGTTTTGGCGTCGTTGCCATGGTGTGCAGTGTGCGGCTTGGTTTTGGCGTTGTTTCCATGGTGCTTGAGGTGTGCGGATTGGCTTGGCATTGTTGCCATGGTGCGCATGATGTGCGGCTTGGTTTTAGCGTTGTTGCCATGGTGCGGTGTGCGGCTTGGCTTGGCATTGTTGCCATGGTGCGCGGTGTGCGGCTTGGTTTTGGCGTTGTTGCCATGGTGCGCAGTGTGCGGCTTGGCTTGGCATTGTTGCCATGGTACGCAGTGTGCGGCTTGGCTTGGCATTGTTGCCATGGTGCGCAGTGTGCGGCTTGGTTTGGCATTGTTGCCATGGTGCGCAGTGTGCGGCTTGGTTTTGGAATTAGGGTTTGTGTCGAAAACACTAAACTGGTATTTTGAAAAAATACCCCTATTAATTATTTACACCTGAGTTAAATGCTCTTAGTTAATGTGTTGCGGGTAACACTAGGTCATGGGGTTTTACGATTTTACCCCTTGTTTAAAAACCACCATCAACATTAAGTCCCCAGCTAGCTCGGAAGGGGGCTTTGTTGCGAGGTAAGCATAAGATGGTGACAAAATATCAACAGCAAATCGTAAAGAGAAATGAGGAGGCTTGTCTGACCTTTTATAAATAGGATTTGGAACCCTTGCCTCTCGGTAGTTTTGCACAAATCGGGAGGCTAGCATAATTGGTGGGGCCTGCGGGTGACTGGGGCGACGTTGGGAAGTTGGCGTGAGTCGGAACCGAGTGTGTTAGGCCGGTGGGACCGGCGCGTAGGTGTGGAAGCTGTGCGTGCTTGTGGGCATGAATTAGGAAACTAAGCGTGCTAGCTGGTGGGACCGGCGCAACTTGGGCGACATTGGGAGGTTGGGCGCCCTTGTGGGCCCGCTTCTTACACGCACGATTTTGGTAAAAGGAAATCCTTCCCTATTTTGTAATCCTTACGCCTATGTATATAAAGTCCCTTTCTCCCATCTTGCACTTTCATCTTTTCATCCTTTCCTACCTACCGACAGAGTCATAAAAAAGAAGAACCGGCTTCGGGTATGTCTTCCAAGACTTCCTTTTATGTAGGTGTAAACCTAGGCGTTTTTCTTTGTGCGTATAATTTCTGGCGTGTCTCTTGTAGAAAATATTGTATGTATGCAACCAAGGGAAATACTGCATATATTATTCGAACCCGTAGGAAAGTGCTCCATATATTATTTTGAACCCGAAGAAGGTTACTTGCAGACGCACTTGAGCCCGTATAAAACACCGCGTATATAATTTTGAACCTCGAAGAAAATCTTTGCGTGTGGAGTCTTGAACCCGTAGAAAATACTTGTACATGAATCCCGAAGAAGAATACTGTATATATGCTCCATACTACTTGAACCCGCAGAAATATTGTATATATGATTTTTCGGTCCTGAAAGAAACATTTGCGCGTGCGATTTGAACCCGTAGAAAAATACTCCATATAATTTTGAACCCGAAGAAGGATACCGTAGGCATACTTGAACCCGTATAAAATACCGCGTATATAGTCTTGAACCCGAAGAAAATACTCGCGTATATAGTCTTGAACCAGAAGAAAATATCGCGTATATAGTCTTGAACCCGTAGAGAATCTGCGTATATAGTCGGAACCCGAAGAGAATACTGCGTATATAGTCTTGAACCCGAAGAAAATACTGCGTATATAGTCTTGAACCGTAGAAAATACGCCCTCCTTTCTTTTTTCTTTTTTTTATTTCGGGTTTTCCTCTTGTTGGGCGCGGTTATGTGTCAGGGAGATAATTTTGTGTTTATTTTTTGTGTGCAGGTATCTTGTTGCTAAGTTGTTATTAAGAGATCCGACAAGATGTTACCTGAACAAAATTTCGCTTCATCAAAGGATGTCCATAATTCCAGACCAAACACGGATGATGAGTTTTTTGCCAAGAAACTTGTCTCTGCTCGGAAAAATCACCCAGGTTTCGTGCCAATTTTGTTAACCGGTGGTGAAGATGAAAAGAAGACGCGTTCGGTTCGCCCAGAGAGAACACCATACAGTCTGTCTTCATAAAGGGGTATATTCCTCTTCCAATATTGATTTCAGGATGTGCCAAAGCCCATTGCGTTCTTTTGATAGATGGGTTGAGTTCATGGTGAGTAAGGAGCATATAAATACCAACTTGACGCGAGCGCAGATTATTGATGTTTGTCGAGCTTTGAAGAAATCTCCAGATTAGGAAGGATATCTCGGGATTGGTTGCTTTCATCTCCGGATGGTGTTCGGACACCCATACGATCATATGTAGATGGGGTGAGATAACTTTCTCCTTGAGAGTGTGGCTCTCTTCTTGAATCTTCCCAGAATCGGGAATCTTAAAATCCAATTATCCGAAAGTGAGGGGAAGATGCGGGATGACCTTGCCGCTAAGTTGGAAGATTTCGCTCGGAAAGACTCCACTGCGAAGTCGAAGGATTCTGTGGGAAATAGGATGAAAGGTGCCTTTACTGGCTGGTGGATATCTCAATAGTTTCCGGACGAAATGGAATCCGAACAATGATGATCTTCACGTTGCAAGCACTTTTGGCTCTCTGGTTGTCTAGAGACATTTTTGACGATGGTTACGGTAAGAAGGAGATAAGACCGAGTTGCTAGTGATTGCTTTGTGAAGTTGGCAAAGGTGAAGTTCTTCCCATTGGCAAGCTATTCCTCGGTTCCTCGTATGTGCATCCTGGATCACAGTTGCGAACATGCGAGTTTCGAATGGTTTCATGAAAGAGAATGCATATGTGCACGTTGCTTTTCCGCAAGTCGGCTATGGGAGCACTTTGAGAAGTATGCTCGAAACCGATGCCTTCGATTCCGCGAGTTGGGGCGGCTCTCAAATTCTTCGATGGGTGAACAGGCGCCCAAGAGTTGGCGTGAGCTTGGTTAGTCTTCTTGATAAGTCGTATGAAATCAATTTTCGCCCATGGGAGCCGGTCCATAGGTCGTGTGACTCAAATTGACACCTTTGCTTCTCATTCCGCTCATGTCTTTGTCTTGATGGCGATTTGAGCGTTGGTGAAAACTTGTTCATTCAAAGTCGCTTGCCCGGTTATATGCCGTCTTTCTTCATGGGGTCTTTCCAGATAGCTTCTTACAATATTGACCGTGCTGCTCGTCATATGGGTTTCGATCAAGGGGTACCTCTTGCTTACCAGCCGATGATTCCTAAGGATTCATTGCGTGCCGCCCTCAATGCCTGGTGCCCTCGAGTAGGGTATCCGCCTTCCCTTCTTTCAAACGGGAAGAGTAACTGACGACGACTTTCGGCTATAATGAGTTCAGCACGACGAGTTTATTATGATCCAAGCTTTTGTGAATAACGTGGTGGAGAACGTTCGTTGTAAACCTTCCCAAAGAGTTTTGAAGAAGTATCCAATGTTGAGAGATCTCAAACGAAAGTTGCCTAGCATTTCGGAAAGTCCCGAGGCCAAGGCGGAGAATGAAGAATCGTCTTTGGCGGGTTCGGACGGTTTCAAAAGATCCTCCCACAGCTCTCGTGTCTTTCAGTTCTTCCAATAACGTGTATGTGTCGCTTTTTCATTGGTTTGTCTCAAAACACGTGAATTTCTGCTGAAACATGTGTCTTGTTTCTTCAGGGCTTCGGTAGTGTTAATGCTTTGCCGCCCTTGCACGTTGCCATGGGACGGCGATTTCTTCAAAGAATTCCAAAGAAGACCGAGCCTTCTTATAGCGGTGATGAGTCGAGAAAGAGGAAAGTTCGACAAGTGAGAGTGATTCCTCTGGCAAAGACCGGGTTCTTTTTCGGGAAGTGGTTCGGTGAGTTCCGGCTTCTCTTCTTTCTTCTTCTCGTTTCTTCTTTTGAAAAAATGTCGACTCAAGTTTGCAGGGAGGAACCGGTTCGGAGGACGATTCGAGGTAGAGCCACACGGAAACTTGCCTTTGGTGGCCACCGCCGGTGACTTGGAGATAGGAGTTAGCCAATTGCCGGGCACAGATGTGGTTCAAACGGTGGATGATTCTCTGATGGTTGCTGCCGTAGACATGGAAGAAAATCCTTTGCGAGTCATGAGGCCAGGTGCAGGCGCCGTTTTTGATCCTCCGTACTTGGTTCCTTATCCAGGTCATGTGCTGGTTGGCGTCTTCAGCGTGCCGGCTAAGCATGAGGCGTTGTACACGCAGAATCTGGGAGAAGTACGGACATATGGCCACAACCAAGAAAGTCACTAGTCGATTTGCGCTGGCTAAGCGTATAGAAGAGGATTTATCTTCCATCGAGGATATGCGTGAGGTGACTGGTCACACCGTTTCTGAAGACGTTATTGCCAACTGGGAGCACCATCGCGACGTGTGCGTGGAAAAGGAGTTCAACACTTCGTGGTTTGTCGAGGGCCTTGATGAGATCCAAAAGTTGAAAGATGCAGCAATCGAAAGCCTTTCCGTGAGGAGATTGCACGACAGAGGAGGTAGAACTCGAAAAACTTTCCAAGATGTTGACTATGAAGAGAGCGGCTCTTGAAGATGCAAAGTTGACTTTCTCCAAGAAGAAATGACCTCTGTTGGATGATTTTCCTTGAATGTTTCTCCGTTAAACTTTCATTTAGGTTCTTTTTCTCTTTCTTTTTTTTTTTGAAAGACATATTGGATGTCTGGTTCAAAGTTTGATTTGATTTTGGTAGACAATTTTGGTAGCTTTTGAGGATATTGGATTATTTCTGGGATAAATGGTTTTGATAATATGACTCGATTATGTTTTGGGAAAGGAATATTGCTTTTATGAAAGTGCGTGCTAGCAATAGGCACAATACTCGGTAGTATAATGGTTTTACTAAGAACCTAAAACAAATCGTATATCTTTGTGAGTCTGAATTTACTCACTTCATAGGTTTTTGCGAACATGCCTCTCTTCATGTAAAAGGCGGTTTCTTTGGTAGCATCGCCAGCAAGTCCCCAATCACCGGTAGCATCTTCGAAGTCGAGTCCCCGTTTTCTTGTGTAGTTTTTACAACCGGTAACCGGTTGTCGGTAGTTGCGTCGGATTGAGTCGCCTTCCCTACCATCTTGACATCTCGGGTGAAGAACGAGATTGTGATCGACATTGTAGCCGATAGATCAATCCTCCTACTGTGGTCGCCAATTGTTTATGGGTAAAAATCGTTTCGGCCGATTTTGGTAAGTTCGGTAGGTGAGTGAGAAACAAGTTCAAACCCTAAACAAATGTGCTGCACGTGAGCACTTTATAGATTCGAGAGATCAATCTGTACAAGTCCGGCCTAAACCAAGAAATGGCCGTTCCAGACTTGCTTCGGTCACAAAGTGGAGGAGAAGGGTTGATTTGGGGAGGGAAGCAAAGAAAGGTGTTGAGACCAGAATAGTTCCGGGAGAGTAGTATCTCGACTTGTATCAGAAAGTGAAAGCTTAGGAAGCTTGCAAGAGATGAAAGCTTTTGGAGAGCTTGCAAAGTTGCTTTTTCTGAGAGTGTAGTATTTTTCTCCTGACCGAGACTTGTTGTCTGGTGGAAATAGGTAAGACCTATTTATACAAGTCGAGATTGAAACGTACACTGGCCTCATTAAGGAAGAGAGTAAAGGGTGAAATAATGGGAGGAGGTGGTAACCGCATGGTGTTAATGGGTGAAAACGTTTTCACCATTATTTCCTCATTTATTTGACCGCTTTATTCCTTTTCACGCTTTCTTAATGTGAGCGTAGTGTACGCCGCAAGTCGCATGACCGCCAAACCAAAACCCCCGGAAAGCATCCCACAGCTTGTGTTGATGTCTCGAGTGTTGGTTGCATCTTGAGTGCAAGTGGTGCTGCTAGGGGCGCATGTGGCATGTGCCAATGACGTGTGTGGAATGCCTTGGTGGTAGGTTGCACGGTTTGCAAGTTAGACTACCAGCGTGTGTGTTTGGCATGTGCCAATGGCATGTGCGGAATGCCTTGGTGGTAGGTTGCACGGTTTGCAAGTTAGGCTACCCGGCGTGTGTGTTTGGCATGTGCGGAATGCCTTGGTGGTAGGTTGCACGGTTTGCAAGTTAAGTACCACGTGCATGTTGGCGTGTGCCAATGGCATGTGTGGCCGTTAGGGCCGTGGTTTTGGTAAGAAAAGCTACCAGCCGAGCATGTTGGCATGTGCCAATGGCATGCGTGGTCGTTAGGGCCGTGGCTTTGGTAAGAAAAAGCTACCGAGCATGTTGGCATGTGCCAATGGCATGCGTGGCCGTTAGGGCCGTGGATTTGGTAAGAAAAGCTACCAATGAGCATGTTGGCATGTGCCAATGGCATGCGTGGCCGTTAGGGCCGTGGCTTTGGTAAGAAAAGCTACCCGAGCATGTTGGCATGTGCCAATGGCATGCGTGGCGTTAGGGCCGTGGCTTTGGTAAGAAAAGCTACCAGCGAGCATGTTGGCATGTGCCAATGGCATGCGTGGCCGTTAGGGCCGTGTCTTTGGTAAGAAAAGCTACCAGCGTGCATGTTGGCATGTGCCAATGGCATGCGTGGCCGTTAGAGCCGTGGCCTTGGTAGGAGAAGCTACCAGCGAGCATGTTGGCATGTGCCAATGGCATGCGTGGCCGTTAGGGTCGTGGCTTTGGTAAGAAAAGCTACCAGCGTGCATGTTGGCATGTGCCAATGGCATGCGTGGCCGTTAGGGCCATGGCCTTGGTAGGAGAAGCTACCAACGAGCATGTTGGCATGTGCCAATGGCATGCGTGGCCGACTCGGCCTAGGTTGCATGGTTTGTAAGCCTAGGGCGCTATATTTGGCATGCGCCAATGGCATAGCGGCTTAGAAATATGGCTTGTGGTACGTGTTGGCATGTGCCAATGGCACGTACGGCCATGTTGACCTAGTTGCACGTTTTGCAAGCCTAGGGCGCTATATTTGGCATGCGCCAATGGCATAGCGGCTTGGAAATATGGCTTGTGGTACAGCGTTGGCATGTGCCAATGGCACGTACGGCCATGTTGACCTAGTTACACGTTTGCAAGCCTAGGGCGCTATATTTGGCATGCGCCAATGGCATAAGCGGCTTGGAAATATGGCTTGTGGTATGCGTTGGCATGTCCCAATGGCACGTACGGCCATGTTGACCTAGTTGCACGTTTTTGCAAGCCTAGGGCGCTATATTTGCATGCGCCAATGGCATAGCGGCTTAGTTTGGCATGGTTGCCAATGAGTGCGATATGTAGTTTGGTTTTGGCGTCATTTGCCATGGTGTGCGTGTGCGGCTTGGTTTTGGCGTTGTTGCCATGGTGCGCAGTGTGCGGTTTGGCTTGGCATTGTTGCCATGGTGCGCTGTGTGCGGCTTGGTTTTGGCGTTGTTGCCATGGTGCGCAGTGTGCGGCTTGGCTTGGCATTGTTGCCATGGTGCGCAGTGTGCGGCTTGGTTTTGGCGTTGTTGCCATGGTGCGCAGTATGCGGCTTGGCATTGGCATTGTTGCCATGGTGCGCAGTGTGCGGCTTGGCTTGGCATTGTTGCCATGGTGCGCAGTGTGTGGCTTGGTTTGGCATTGTTGCCATGGTGCGCAGTATGCGGCTTGGTTTGGCATTGTTGCCATGGTGCGAAAGTGTGCGGCTTGGTTTTGGAATTAGGGTTCTGTGTCGAAAACCCAAATCTGGTATTTTGAAAAAAATACCCCTATTAATTATTTACACCTGAGTTAAATGCTCTTAGTTAATGTGTTGCGGGTAACACTAGGTCATGGGGTTTTACGATTTTACCCCTTGTTTAAAAACCACCATCAACAACAGCAAAATCCAAGCAAGAACTTCAAGAGATGCAAAAATAAAATATAAAATGTAACCTATTATATGGGATCTAAAAGAATACAGTATTAAGGCTTTTATAGTGAACAAAGCAAATTCTTTATATCCAGAAAAACGTAATGAGTGTCAACTGTTAAATAGAACAAAGTAATAAAAACACTTTCCAGGCTTTCTACTGTAAGGCCATTTTCATTTTTGGACTCCCTTAAAACCAAAACCACCTTATACAAATGGTTGAGGTAGGAACCAGGCTCTTCTGTTGGCTTTAACAGATGGTTGTCTCCGCATAAGTGATAATTTGAGATTGCTGGTATATAAACAGAAAACCTCAACATAGAATTAGGGAAAAATTTAAACTAAATTGCACCAAAAAAAAAAAAAAAAAAAACTCAAATACACCACCTACCCAGTAAAAAAAGCAGAAACCACGACCTTGTATTTCTTTTAGTGGACATTCAACATTATTTGTTGCTGATATCTATATTGGATTCTTTTCGGATCAATAAATAAATAAAATAAAATAGAAAACTAATTCGGATTATGGTACATGCAATAGAACTTCGAGGTGTAATCATCATTTCAAATGCTGGTTTCAAATGCTAGATGTGTTTCCATATAGCAGCCAAGGAAAAAACCATGTGCATGAGGAATAGTTATCTAATGTTCTAGTTAGGTTGTTGATATATTTTTCAAAGCATGAAACATAAAAACAACAGAAATAGCTAATTTAATAAAATCCTAAAATCTAATATTTCAAGTTGTAGAGTTACTTCGAAGTGGTTAAAAGTACAAAACTAAAAGTAAAATTGATTGACGCATGCTATCATTGAAGTTCACACAAGACTAAACCAAATATCACATACACACATTTTTCTACACAAAAATGGAGGAAGGTGTTTGCTAACCATAATATTTTTGTTACAATGAGCACAAATCACATTGAAGAAACAAACATATTTTCTCTTTAAAAATGAATGGATCAAGTAGCTTGTTTGAAATATAACTAATGGTGTTTTATACTGTGCAAGTGCAACACAAATCCGTTCAAGTATAGGGCATGCGTAATTAAGTAATCCAATCGACCTACTCTGTAGTTTAGGATTTGATTTAGCAAATCTTAGTGCAGTAATACTTCTGTCCAGGTCTGTATAGTTGGCTAACCCAACTTAACCCAAGAGGTAGAAGCCACAGAACCTACGATTTACGGAAGCCTTGTTTAATCAGCTTTCCCGGTAATTGACCAAGTGTTGACCAAAGACAACATTGACCTAATTAACTATGTAATTATCTTTCATTAATAAGAACATTCAATAACCATGTAATTGAAACACTTAAATGTAAATGTTGTGGGTTAAAGGGTTCAGCTCTTGGCTGCTTTTTAAGTTCCTGTAAAAATACGTATCACTTTCCTTGTGCATTAGGCATTTCGGGTTTCCGGTGGGATAACGTAAGTTACATCTTCATAATGCTTAGTGTGCCAATTGTCTCCTCAAATGAAGTAATTAAACCCCTCGTCTATTCTTTGAATTATTTTATGTGACATTGCCTGGTGACAGGAAGGTTATCTAATGTTACCTCCCGGCCATTCTGGTATGAAGTCTCCACATGAGAAAACAAAGACCGAAAGAAGCTAGCAAATGAATATTCTTCAAGTGTTCACAGCACCGTTTAAGGCCATTGAAGAAACTCCTGCTTCAACTCTTCCTTTGAGGCCTTGCCATGTTATTAAATCACATATGTCCCAAGTACCAGAGGAGGAAGAGAACAACCAATTATACAACTTATACAACAACTTAAAAGAAAAAGACGGTGTATCTCTCACGAAGTGGTTAAGTTTGTATCACACGATTCAATCCCTCAATTTTTATTTGGACAAAGAACTTCCCTACGGCTAAGGGTAATGATGCATTGCGGAAGCGAAGATACTGAGAACTAAAATACTATCAAAATTCATATTTGTGAGATAGGTATCTCGAAAATTATTGTACCCGATAATCAATAAAATATTTCTCTGTTCCTCCGTGGATGTAGGCAACACTTGCCGAACCACGTTAAATATCTGTCTCTTCACTTTATTTTGTATATGTTTTCTACCCTAATTCATACCGTCATCATCAAATCATAGTGTTTAGTTCCTAGAGGTACAAACACTTTCCTTAACATGGATATCTCGAAAGCTGGGTAGCACACGCGACACATAAATAATAATCGTATGTCAAGGCACCGCACTTCAACAATGAACTGACCTCAAGTACGATAGTTTTCCAAAATATATGCAAATCCGCCGCTCGCTCCAATGAACCAATAATTATAGGACCATAAAGACTTATTTTTCACTAAGATTGAAAAGGCTCAATCTTCCCTAGTGAAGAAGGAGGGTCAGACCAAGTATTATCGAGTTTTGGCTGGTCTCGGGACGAAGCAGCGAAGGAGGCAGCCAAGGAGGTAGCCCGAATGACATCTTCGTTGTCGCAATCTGAACTCAAGGCCACCGTGATTGCTTACAAGGCTTGTTGCCAGCTTTCCGAAGAAGTTAACAAAAATCTGACCAAGATCTAGCAGGGTCTTCAGAAAGATCATGGCATTGTTAAGAATTACCCCCGTCGTCCTATGCCCAAGCCGTTAAATTACTCTTCCGGTCCTTCTTCGGGAGGGAGTGTCCCTTCGTCTCAGAAGAAGCCTCCAGCTGATCACGTCGGGTCTTCCAAAGGGAATTAGATCACCATACTTGTTATAGAAAGTTGATCTTTATTGATTTTTTGGCTTCAAACCCTTTTTTGGTGTATTTATGCGTTTCTTGTTTAGTTTCCCGAACTTGTAATCAACTTTTTATGGAATGGATCATCGTTTGTTTAGATATGTACAATTCTGATTTATCTTCTTTATTGACTTTGGACCTGTCACCCCTTTGGCTAACCCTTGGCCAGAGGATTCCCAAACGGTGGGGTTTGACGCAGCGTTCCCGGATATGTAATGCGTTATTAAAATATTTACATGCATTCATTCCGCTGATCCGCTGCATTTTTGATTGGTTGGGTATCTCTTTCTTCTGGAAGCCTTCCCCATGGTCCTACACTCATAGACGCTGATAGGGGAGTCCCGAGAGATTGTATATGGTTACTTTCCCCAATCGAAATTTTGCAAAAAACTTATTTGATTGATCAGGTGAGGTCTGCTATTCCTCGTCTAGAGATAGAAACATGTCGAGCGGGTACACTGTCTTCTTCTTCTGGTGGTCTTCACGCAGATGCAGAACTGCGTTGCTTTTACGGATAGTACGTCTTGAGATATTTCGCATTCCACAGGTGTTTGAGGACTTCTCCTTTCAGGTTACGCAGGTAATAGGATCCATTTCCTGCGATGTTATATATCACAAAAGGTCCTCCTCATGTTAGTGCTAATTTTCCCAAGTTTTTCTCTCGCTGGTATTGGGGTATAGTTCTCAGCTCATACTGTCCTTCTAAAAAGTTTCTAAGTTTGACCTTATTGTTGTATTCCCTTGCTAACCTTCGTTGGTAATTCTCCATCCTCCGTAGCGCTGTCTCCCTCCTTTCTTCCAGATCATCGAGTCTTTCCAGCATCATGTCCATTGTGAGGTTCTTCTCCCATGATTCGGTCTTTGTGGTTGGCATGATGATTTCTGTTGGGATAACTTCTTCGGCTCCGTAAGTGAGGAGGAACGGTGATTCTCTAGTAGTGGACCTTCGAGTTGTTTGGTGTGCCCATAACACGTTGTGTAGTTGTTCACACCACCGCCCTTTGTGTTCATCCAGCTAATTTTTGAGGATAAGAGCAAGGGTCTTATTGGTAGCCTCGGCCTGGCCGTTGATTTGAGGATAGATGGGGGTTGATTTATTCTTCTTGATTTTGAAGGTATCAAAAGCATGTCTATGTTCTTTCCTACTTGTTTGCCGTTGTTAGAGACAATCTCTATGGGGATCCACAGACACTGCAAATGATATTTTGGAAGATAAATGTGAATACGTCCCGAGTGGCGAATTCTAGCTAGGGCCTTGGCTTCTACCCATTTGCTGAAGTAATCTGTGGCTACAATCAAGAATCGTCTTTTCCCCGATCCTTCGATCAGGGGTCTAACGATGTCTATGCCCCATTTTGAGAAGGTCCAAGGACTATCCACCGAATTCATCTTTGTTGCAGGTGCATGGATTCTTTTAGCAAACCACTGGCATTCCTCACATCTCCAAGACATTCTCGCAGCGTCTCGTATAATTTGTGGCCAATAATATCCCCGCATTTTTGCTTTGTACGCTAGTGATCTCATCCCACTATGGTTGCCGCGTCTCCATAGTGTATGTCTTTCAAAACCCGATATCATTCTTCTTTTGATAGATAGCGTAGCAACGGTCCGACAAAAGACTTCTTATATAAAATTCCGCCCCTAAGGTCGTATTTCCCCGCCTTTGATTGCACCTTTCTAGGTTGCTTCAAGTCCGTAGGTAGCGTTCCTTCTTTAAGGAAAATATGAACTTTGGTTCTCCAATCTTCTTCGTTCTTGAAGTCTTCATCTTCGTTAGCTCTTGTCATAATATCATCTTCGTGAAAGTCATCGGCGATGTGTTTCCCTACATCGTCGTCATCGATATCCTCCCCTACATCGTCTTCACTATTTGTAGTGAAGGATTCATGAGGAATTATCGAGGGCTCGTATACTCTTGTTATCTTGATTTCCTTGATGCTTTCATCTTTCAACATGGATGATATGTCTGCTAACGCATCAGCATGCCTGAGGTCTCTTCTGTATAAATGTTATTATTTGGGATGCTAGAGTTTGGACCAAGGCCATGTACGCTAAGGGTCTCGTCGTACACATTGTATTCCAGTCATATCTGTCGTATGACCAGTTGTGAATCACTTGTCAGACATACATCGGTTATACCCATTTCTATTATCAAACGAATAGCGTTTACCACGGCTTCGTATTCAACGATGTTGTTGTTATGTCCCTTGAATTCCAACTTTAGCGCATGCATGACCCTTTCTCCAGTGGGGGTGGTAATTATGATGCCTATACCCGCACCTTCCCAATTCCTTGATCCGTCAACGAAGACCTCCCATCGTCTTTGGTTTGAAGGTTCGAGAACATCGACTAGATCTTTCCCCTTTGCTTCTGGTATGCCCCTTACTTCCTCGTCGTTGTCCAGGGGTAAATCTACTAGAAAATTCACCAAGACTTGCGATTTTTGAAATGTTGGATCTCATGGATGATGTTGAAATGATCAAGATGAGTATTCCATTTCGCTATCCTTTTGTCTATGGTGGTTTTTAGACAAAGGGTAAAATCGTAAAACCTCGAATAACCTAATGTCACCGGTGACACATTTATTAGAACATTTAATGCATGTAGTCAGTAATTAATAGGGGGTATTTTTTCAAATAAGGGTTACAACGAGCAAAATCCTAATTCCCCTTCATGCTAATGGAAAACCATGCTAGCCGCACCTCTGTGCCAAAGGCAAATCATGCCAGCCACACCTAGCCCAAGCTAGCCGCTCCATGCCAAACGCACTCTGCCTTGGCCCTAGCTACGCTAGTCACACCACGCTAAGCCAAACACCCTTACCTTGGCCCTAGCCGCACCTATGTGCCAATGGCAAATCATGCTAGCCACACCAAACGCGCCAAAGCATGCCAACCATGCTAGCCGCACCCCTGTGCCAATGGCAAATCATGCCAGCCACACCTAACACGCCAAAGCATGCCAACCATGCTAGCCGCACCTCTGTGCCAATGGCAAATCATGCCAGCCACACCTATCCCAAGTTAGCCGCGCCATGCCATATGCACTATGCCTTGGCCCTAGCTACGCTAGTCATACCATGCCAAGCCAAACACCCTTACCTTGGCCCTAGCTGCATCTCTGTGCCAATGGCAAATCATGCCAGCCACACCAAACGCGCCAAAGCATGCCAACCATGATAGCCGCACCCCTTTGCCAATGGCAAATCATGCCAGCCACACCAAACACGCCAAAGCATGCCAACCATGCTAGCCGCACCTCTGTGCCAATGGAAAATCATGCCAGCCTCACCTAGCCCAAGCTAGCCGCGCCATGCCAAACGCACTCTGTCTTGGCCCTAGCTACACTGGTCACACCACGCCAAGCCAAAAACCCTTACCTTGGCCCTAGCCGCGCCATGCCAAAGTATGGCCCGTGCCTAGGCTTGCAAACCGTGCAACCTAGGCCAAATTGCCCGAGCATGCCATTGGCACATGCCAACACGCATCGCTGGTAGATTTTCTTCCCAGGACGTGACCCTAATGGCCACGCATGCCATTGGCACGTGCCAACACGCATCGCTAGTAGCTTTTCTTACCAGGCCATGGCCCTAATGGCCGAGCGTGCCATTGACACATGCCAACACGCTTTTGGTAGCTTTATTACCTAGCCGTGGCCCTAATGGCCGTGCGTGCCATTGACACATGCCAAACACGCACGCTGGTAGCCTAACTTGCAAGCCGTGCAACCTAGGACAACTTGGCCGTACGTGCCATTGGCACATGCCAAAACCCATGCTGGTAGCCTTACTTGCAAAACCGTGAAACCTACCACCAAGGCATTCCGCACATGCCAACACGCATCGCTGGTAGCTTTTCTTACCAAGCCGTGGCCCTAATGGCCGAGCATGCCATTGGCACATGCCAACACGCATCGCTGGTAGCTTTTCTTACCAAGACGAGGCCCTAATGGCCGAGCATGCCATTGGCACATGCCAACACGCATCGCTGGTAGCTTTTCTTACCAAGCCATGGCCCTAATGGCCGAGCATGCCATTGGCACATGCCAACACGCATCTTTTGGTAGCTTTTCTTACCAAGCCGAGGCTCTAATGGCCGAGCATGCCATTGGCACATGCCAACACGCATCATTTGGTAGCTTTTCTTACCAAGCCGTGGCCCTAATGGCCGAGCATGCCATTGGCACATGCCAACACGCATCGCTGGTAGCTTTTCTTACTGGTAGTGGCCAGTAATGGCCACGCATGCCATTGGCACGTGCCAACACGCATCGCTGATAGCTTTTCTTACCAGGCCATGGCCCTAATGGCCGAGCGTGCCATTGGCACATGCCACCACGCTCGCTGGTAGCTTTCATTACCTGGCCGTGGCCCTAATGGCTGTGCGTGCCATTCACACATGCCAAACATGCACGCTGGTAGCCTAACTTGCAAGCCGTGCAACCTAGGCCAACTTGGCCGTACGTGCCATTTGCACATGCCAAAACCCACGCTGGTAGTTTAACTTGCAAACCGTACAACCTACCACCAAGGCGTTCCGCATATGCCATTGGCACATGCCATACATGCCACTAGCAGCTCTGGCATTGCCACTTACACTCAACGTGCAACCTACCACCAAGGCATTCGCACATGCCACACACGCCACTAGCGGCTCCGGCATTGCCACTTGCACTCAAGGTGCAACCCGCAACAAAGGCATTCCGCACATGCCACACGCGCCACTAGCGGCGCCACTTGCACTCAAGGTGCAACCAACACTCGAGACATCAACACAACCGGGGGTATGCTTTCGGGGTCTTGGTTTGGAGGTCACAACATGCAGCGTACACTACGCTCACATTAAGAAAGCGTGAATAAGAATAAAGCGGTCAAATAGATGAGAAAATAATGGTGAAAACGTTTTCACCCATAAACACCATTCGGTTACCACCTCCTCCCATTATTTCACCCTTTACTCTCTTCCTTCATGATGCCAGGGTACGTTTCAATCTCGACTTGTATAAATAGGTCTTACCTATTTCCACCAGACAATAAGTCTCGGTTAGGAGAAAAACACAACACTCTCAGAAAAGGAAACTTTGCAAGCTCTCCAAAAAAGCTTTCATCTCTTGCAAGCTTCCGAAGCTTTCAATTTCTGATACAAGTAGAGACACTACTCTCCCAGAATTATTCTGGTCTCAATACCTTTCTTTGCTTCCCTCCCCAAATCAACCCTTCTCCTCCACTTTGTGACCGAAGCACGTCTGGAACGACCATTTCTTGTTTGAGGCCGAACTTGTACAAATTGATCTCTTGAATCTAGAAAGTTCTCACGTGCAACAAATTTGTTTAGGGTTTAAACCAGTTTCTCAGTCACCTACCGAATTTACCAAAATCGGCGGAAACGATTTTTACCCATAAACAATTGGCGACCACACGGGTGGATTGATCTATCGGCTACAATGTCGGGCTGTCGATATCGTTCTTTGACCCGAGATATCAAGATGGTAGGGAAGGCGACTCAATCCAACTCAACTCTAGGACAACCCTAAGTTCACGGTTGTAAAGACTACACAAGAAAACCTGGGACTCAACAAGATGCTACCCCGATTGGGGACTTCCACGGGCGATGCTACTAGCAAAGCCGCCTTTTACATGGAGAGGGGTGTGTTCGAGAAAAAAAAAAAAAAAAAAACCTATGAAGTGAGTAAATTTAGACTGGGCAAGATATACGATCTGTTTTTAGGTTCTTAGTAAAAACGTCATACTATTGCTTCTTGTGTGCTGATTGCTAGCACACACTTTCATAAAAGCAATATTCCTTTCACAAAACATAATCAGAATTATATTATCAAAACCATTCATCCCCAAAATAATCTAATATCCTTAAAAGCTACCAGCTGTCTATCAAAACCGGTCGAACTTTGAAACAGACATCTAGTATGTTTTTCAAAAAAAAAAAAAGACGAAGAACCTAAATGAAAGTTTAACAGAGAAACATTCAAGGAAAATCATCCAACAGAGGTCTGCTCTTCTTGGAGAAAGTCAACTTTGCATCTTCAAGAGCCGCTCTCTTCATAGTCAACATCTTGGAAAGATTTTCAAGTTATACCTCCTGTCGTGCAATGTCCTCTGCAGAAAGGCTTTCGACTGCTGCATCTTTCGACTTCGGATCTCAGCCAAGGCCTTCGACAAACCACGAGGCGTTGAACTCCTTTTCTACACACACGTCGCGATGGTGCTCCCAGTCGGCAATAACGTCTTCAGAAACGCTGTGGCCAGTCACCTCATCCATGTCCTCGATGGAACATAAAGCCTCTTCCACACGCTTAACCAGCGCAAATCGACTAGTAATCTTATTGGTTGTGGCCATATGTCCATACTTCTCCCAGATTCTGGTGTACAACGCCTCATACTTAGCCAGCACGCTGAAACCGCCAACCAGCACATGACCTGGATAAGGAACCAAGTACGGGGGATCGAAAATGGCGCCTGCAACTAGCCTCACGACTCGCAAAGGGTCTTTCTTCATGTCTACGGCAGCAACCATCAGGGAATCATCCACCGTTTGAACCACATCTGTGCCCAGCGATTGGCTAACTCCCATCTCCAAGTCACCGGCGGTGGTCACCAAAGGCAAGTTTTCGTGTGGCTCCGCCCCAGAATCGTCTTCCGAACCTAATTTCTCCTGCGAACTTGAGTTAGACATTTTTCAAAAAAAAAAACGGAAGAAGAACTAGTGCTGTCAGAAGAATCACTCTCACTTGTCGAACTTTCTTCTTTCTCTGGCTCATCACCGTTATGAGAAGGCTCAATGCCGCCGGAATTCTTCGAAGAAATTGCCGTCTCCTGGCAACGTACAAGGGAAGCGAAAGTATTAACACTACCAAAGCCCTGGAAGAAACAAGACACATGTTTTCAGCAGAAATTCACGTGTTTTGAGACAAACCAACAAGGAGGTGACACATACACAGTTATTGGAAGAATTGAAAGACACGAGAGTCGGGAGGATATTTTGAAACCGCTAACCCGCCAAAGACGATTCTTCGTTCTCTGTTCCTTTGCTCGGGGACTTTTCGAGTTGCCAGGAAACTTTCGCTTGAGATCTCTCAACATTGGATACTTCTTCAAAACTGATGTGAAAGGTTTGCAACGAACATTCTCCACCACATATTTACAAAATATTGGATCATAATGAACTCATAGTACCAGAACTCATTATAGTCAAAAGTCGTTGAAGTTACTCTTCCGTTTGAAAGAAAGGAAGGCGGATACCCGGCTCAAGGGCACTGGCATTGAGGGCGGCACGCAATGAATCCTTAAGAACCACCAGCTGGTAAGCAAGATGCACCCCTTGATTGAAACCCATGTGACGAGCATCACGGTCAATATTATAAGCAGCTATTCGGAAAGACCCCATGAAGAAATACGGCATATAACCGGACATGCAGCTTTGAATAAACAAGTTTTCACCAACACTCAAGCTGCCGTCAAAAGACGAAGACATGATCGGAGCAGAAGTAAAGGTGTCAATTTGAGTCACCGACCTATGGACCTAGCTCCCATGGGAGAAAACTTATTTCATGCGACTTATCGAGAAGACTAACCAAGTTCATGCCAACTCTTGGACGCTTGTTCACCCATCGAAGAATTCGGGAGATTCCCTAACTCGCGGGAATCGAAGGCAACGGTTTCGGAGCGTACTTCTCAAAGTGCTTCCATAACTAGGCTTGCAGAAAAGCAACATGCACATATGAATCCACTTTCATGAAACCATTCGAAACTCACATGTTCGCAACTAGGTGATCCAGATGCACATACGGGGAACCAAGGAATAGCTTGCCAATGGGAAGAACTTCACCTTTTGCCAACTTCACAGAATCACTAGCAACTCACGGTCTTATTTCCTCCTTGCCGAACCGTCATCAAAAATGTCTCTAGACAACTGAGAGAGCCAAAAATGCTGCAACGTAAAGATCACCGCTTTTGTTTAGGTTCCAGCTCGTCCGGAAACCATTGAGATATCCACCAGCTGTAAAAGCACCTTTCATCCTCTTTCCGGACAGAATCCTTCGACTTCGCAGTAGAGTCTTTTCGAGCTAAATCCCCCAACTTAGCGGCAAGGTCATCCCGCATCTTCTCCTCACCTTCAGACAATTGGATGTTAAGATTCCCGATTCTTAGGAAGATTCAAGCAAAGAGATCCACACTCTCCAAGGAGAAAGTTATTTCACCCCATATACATATGATCGTATGGGTGTCCGAGCACCATCTGGAGATGAAAGAAACCAAGCCCTGTGATGAAAGATATCCTTACTAATCTGGAGACTTACTGAAGCTCTGACAGCATCTATAATCTGCGCTTGAGTCAAGTTGGTATTTATGTGCTCCTTACTCACCATGAATGTAGGACCATAATATCGCAACGTGCAGGACTCGCGAAGTGTATAAACAACGATGCCGCGAGGCAGTCGCAGAGAGCTAAAATAAACGACGCAAAGAATAACGACAGGCGAGACATAAAGAAGACGTGAGATCTGGCGAGGGTTAAGAAGTGTCGCGAGATTGAATAGTTGTACACTGGCGACACTTCGCGAGACATTCCAGAAAATAAAGGATAGCTTAGCTGTCATCCACTGTGTATTACCCTATATAAAGGGTCGAGTGAGTCCGTTGTAGAGGGAGATCTTTTGAGAATTGTTAGGCAAGTCATTAGGAGAGAGAAAGTTTAAGAGGGTTTTACTTGCTAAGTGTAATTCTACTTTTCTTGTGTAGAACTCATGAAATTAATCAATAAACATTCTCAATTATGCAACTTTCAATGGATTAATTAACCAAAATATAGTGAGGGGTGTAGTGTGGGATTTCCGCTACTACATATGCGCTAGAAACAGAGACGGCAAAGTGATTGACGAAGAAATTGGGAAGAATTTGGATTAACGAGAGAAGAGATTTGGAAAAGATACTCAAGAATTCATTGAAAAAGAAAGATGGCTAGAAGAAGAAACATACGGGAACAACCAACGATTGTAAGAAGAAGTGGGAGACTTCTTTGGGGAAAGGAGGAATGAAACAGGAGAATCTTCAAGGATGAATATGAGAAATGACGGAGAAGATCAAAATCAACCGCCGATCTCCCCTGAAGCAAACGCTACTGTGGATTATGATAGAGTAAGTGTGCATACTTGGAGATCCGATTCGAAGACGAGAGAGAAGAGCAGCGGTTGGTGAACAATGGACAAGGAGAGCAAGGGATGAATGGAGAAATGAATTCGGGAAATGAAGAAATGGCGTTAGAGATTGAGACAAACAATGCACGAAGAGAGACGATTAGAAGCGGAGGAGCGAGCAAACTTGACAAGACAAAATCATGAATTGAGGATGGAAAATATGAGGTTGCAAAGTAGGAGATCTAGAAGTAGCGTGAGATCAAGGTCTAGATTGAACAGAGAAGAAAGAAGGAGAGTTTTACCAACAGAAAGCACCGAGGGAGAAACACAAGATCCAAACGCAGAGCATGGCGAGAGAAGAAGAGAAATAGAAGATCGTTATATTCCTCAGCCCGAAAATCTTCAAAATGAGCGAAATGGGGAAAATCAAGAGAACATGCAACTCCAAGGGCCGAATGACCCACTGCCGAAGGAAGAACAATCCCGCACGGGAGAAGAATTGAGAAGAAACCGAGAGATCGAGGATGACATTGAGAGGCACTACATTGAACAAGCGCGACTAGCTCGCGAGAGAGAAAGACTAAGAGAAGAAATGGAAAATCAAGAGATGGAGGAGGCAATTCGAGAATAACCATGACAACCGCGAGAGAAGGAGGGAACAAAATCGTACTAATAGAAATATTAATGAAGAATATGAGAGGGTGCAGATGTTGAGAGCCGAGAGGCCACCAAGAAGAGAGAACAACCGATATAATGGCGTGCGAATTAACGAAAGAGACGAAGAAGAGCATCGCGAAGAGAGAAGAGGAGAAAATAATGAGCGGGAAGGTCAAAATAGGCACGAGCGAAGAAGGAGAGAAGCGAGCTAAAAAAGACCAGTAGAAACAAATTAGAGGCAAATGAACAAATCTTAAGAGAACTAGGCTGAAATGAGAGGATTCTTGAATAACGAAGGGAAGGAGGAAGGAGACAACTGGACGAAGCCATCGCGAAGCCGCGAAGAACCCCTTCACGCTAGAAGTACAGATGGGAGGAATACCTCCTAAGTGCAATCTACCCGCATTAACCAACATCTTTGATGGAACAACACGTGCGATACAACATATTAAAGCTTACATGAGATGTATGTTACAATGGGAGAATCATGATGCTATATTATGCAAATATTTCGCGTCAAGCTTAATAGGAGAAGCACTAAAATGGTTTGAAGGTCTGCCAAGGAACACAATCACATCATTCAATCATTTACAAGCCACATTCCTGGGAGCATACATAAGTAACAACTCTTCGCGACCGTGTATTGAAGATGTATTTGGATTGAAACAAAGGATTAGCGAGAGTTTAAGACAGATTGTGAGAAGATGGAGGACCATGTGTAGCGAAATGGCGGGGACGGATTGAGGAGAGATATCTCATACTCTCATTTGTGAATGCTCTCTTTGCGACTAACTTGTTATACATTCAAATTTTTAGAATCAAAAATAAAATCACGATGGCAGAATTGCGAGAATTACAGGAAGAATACATCGCTTTAGAAGAAAGACAGAATGAAATGAATTCTTATCCAGTCGCGAATACAAGTTCTAACGCCGCGAACGCAAGCTTATTGCCTCAATTCATAAATACTGATGGCGAGCACTTCGCAGGGACAAGCAAGGAGCTACTGATGAGGGACAGTGAGAAGATAGTAGCCATGGGAAGCCACGATCAAGAGGAGTTTGAGCGAGAGAGAAACTACCACAACCGTAACAGCAATAATAAGATTCGAGAGGCTAGATCATGTGCAAGAAACTTATGGTGGGCGAAGGCAAAATAATCGTGGAGTACGAGAGAAGTCATAGAACAATATGGGAACAAATTAAGATGCCTCCACTTTGAATGCTAGCGTTGAAAAGATTTGGGAAGCTATACTTGTGATGGAAAATGTACCAGCACCTTGGAATGTTGGAATGGAACCACCGCCAGGCGATAGAAGTCATGAGTTTTGTTCTTACCATCGCTTCCATGGGCATCAAACAAACGATTGTAGAAACATAAAGAGAATTATTCTCAGGATGATCGATCAGGGGAAGTCAATCACTTTCTAAGGGGAGAAGAAACAAGTCGACATTACCACCACCACGAGAGATGCAGGAACGGTGTCATGAAGGGAAAGGAAACATTTGTGATAGAAGTAGGAACAAAAGCTAAGAATTTGAACTGCAACTCTATCGTCCACTCCTATCGCACCATCGAAGATTTTCATGACAACGTGCTCAGTAGAGTCTTTGCGAGAGATGCTAATGATAAAGAAATAATGAGTGCGGCGAGGACAACGTGATTAGAAAAGTGGCAGTTGAAGGCTATTTCTTTCTCTGCAGATGAAGTACCAAAAGGAAGAGAAACACACGATAGCCCGTTGGTTGTGAGACTAGAGATTAACCCGAAACAGTTGATGGAGAAGATGATGAGGCGAAGCTTGTTGGGCGATCAACCGAATTCTAATCGACAGGAAGTTCAGTGAATATTCTCTTCTACCATACTTACAAGACGATGGGCGGAAAAGATGAGGATTTAATTCCCTCGACATACAAGATATATGGCTTTAACGGCACTGCAAACAAACCAAAAGGAGAGGTTCACATGCGAATACCTCTACAAGGATTATCCACTGATATTTTATTATGTGTGGTTGATGTGGAATCTCCATACAATGCGGCGATTGGGAGACCATGGCTTCATGAAATCTTGGGAGTCGCGTCAACGTATCATCAATGTATTAAATTCCCACATCCAAATGGCATTGGTATTATACAAGGAGATTGGAAGGAGTCGCAACAATGTCATGAAATAGATGTAGAAAGCTCCGAAGAAAGGAATGCCAAAAGAAAGGGTGGAAACTTGACATGTGAGAGATGAGCGAGAGAAAGGAAAAACTAATGGTAGATGCTATAGAAGTGAGGGTGAACGTACCCGCGAGATGAATGCTTAGAGACAGACCAATATTATAGCAATGAAGAAGCAAAAGATATGAGGAACAAAAGGCATAAGAAGTGAATAATCAATAACAAGCAGGATGCAAAGTAACAATCTGAAGTAATGATGTGCGAGAATCATGACCAAGAATAAGATGAGAATATGACTAAGAAAGAAAAGTGAAATGCAACAAGTGAAAACAGAGTAATGCGAATACTTCGCAAACAAATATCGACAAATAATGAAACATGAATGATTGAATGATTTAACAAATATAAATGCGCAAATGAATGGGACGAACCTTTATGGCGTACACCTAGTTCGCGAATAACATTTCGTAAGAGGCAAATGTAAGACCTAAAGTGCGTCATATAAGGGGGTATCTCTCGCCGTGGTTCGGGGGGAAGGTTACACCGCTCTGAAGCCTGAACCATGTAAATTTGGGGCCCATGAAAGCCTATCCAGGAAGAGGTACCTTGGATTCCCAACTATATATGTAGGTTATACTGGTTTGGGCGACCGAGAGGTCTCTTCCTAGGAGTCGAGTGTATGCACAAGGCGCCGAGGTACACGGTTGAGCAGTGCCGGGATGGATGAACCTACCCTGGCCATTCTTGGCAAGTCTTGGCATGCGTTGCACTCGCTTAGAAGAAAACTCCACTTAGGGTGCAGTCTCGTAACCATAAACCGCTATAGGTATAAGGGATAAGAGGCTGAAAACAACAAGTTGTTGTTAAGACCGGATGGGAGGAGCTAGTCTTGTATGGCCGATGTTTCGCCTCCTTGAAGGGGCAACCGGGAGATGATAAGGGCGGTGCTCTCCATTAGGGGAGTGCCAAAAGCAGACGCAAATGTCATGAGGCTTTGTTTCCGCGAGGAGACTTAGGCTTGTCATATTTGTGCAATGATCCCAGAGGCAATAATACTAACGCGAGGGTAAGGCGAGATCAATGGGTCTTTGCACGAAAGTGTACGGACGTCCTGCGATTTCGTCGCAAGGCGGCAATGTCATAGGACTTTATATTCGCAAGGATATCTAGGCCTGTCATATTGTTGCAACCAAAACATCTGCCCGAGAGGCAAAAATACTTGAAAAATGATAAGGCAAGATCAATGGGTCTTTACATACAAGTGTAAAGACGTCCTGCGATTTTGTCGCCATAAAAGGTGGCGGGGAGGACCTCTAATTAGGGAGGTCTAACTCGGAAGACCACACAAAATGATAAGGCGGGGTCAATGAGCCATCACATGAAAGTGTAAAGGCGGTGCGACCTTGCCGCCACAAAAAGAGATAGAATTCTTGATTCATACAGATACCTGCGATATCGTCGCGGCTATACAATTAAAAACCAACAAAATACTTGATGCCAGCTAAAATCTTCCATCTGAAGAAGAATACCAGAGGCAAGTATGGGAATGGAAAAAATGAAATATTGCTATTCATTTTTTGATGAAAGAATTATATATCGATAATGTTAATCAATTATATTACAAGGAAGAACTACCAAAAAAGGGGACTGAAGATTGAATTCAGAGGAGAAAAATCCAAGAAATACACTATAATAAGGATACAGAAATGTACAGATACTACAAGCGAGAGAAAGAAAACGAAAAAAGTTATTTCTTTGGCGATTCTTCTTCTTCTTTGATTCTTGATCCGATTATTCTCATCGCGAGAATTTTCTTCTTCGCCGGCCTCACTATATCGAAACGTCCGAGACAGGCGGATTCTCAGGTTCCTCTTCAAGGAGCCAGGGATATGAATGCAGGGGGATATTGCGGTCCTTACAAACATACTCCATGCCTCTATTGCGAAAACAAACGCATCATTGTTAAAATTCTCCACTTGTCGTTAAAAATTGTTTCTTCAACTTGGAATATTTATTCTCGCGAAGGAAGAGATTCTTTCGAAATTTGTTCTTTCGGTTTCGAGTTCTTCAATTCTCATTTGGAAAATTCCGTGAGTTGTTCTTTCTCTGATTCGAGCTCTCTAATTCTAAACTGAAGCCTCATCTCGGATTCTCGCAAATAAGAAACAACAAGTTAACAATTTACAAGTAATATTACGGAAATAAGAAGCGATGAAGGTATAATAAACAACCTTCTCTATCGAGATATCATATCTTTAACCAAGGAAGTATGCTCGGCGTGAAGACTAACATCAACACCTAGGTTATTTAAGGCGTTATCTAAAACTTTCGCAGCCCGGGCGAATTCATCATCATTATTTATAACAAGGAGCGAACGAATCTGATCTTCTCGCTCACTAAGTAAGGAATTACAGGCGAAGCAATTCATCTCGCTCAATTTGTAGCTCAAGAAGAGATTTTTGAAATTTTGCTAATGCTTGAGCACCATTGTTAGCAATGCGGTCTTTGTCATCTATGTGATCACTAATTTTCTTCCTCAAAATTTTGATTTCTTTACGAGACTCAAGAAACATTTGTTTAAATTGGTTGGCCGCACTTAAACCAGATCTATGTTCAATCTCTAAAAGGCGATATTTGGTCCGAAGTTCATCTAATGAAAGAGAGTTAATTTTGTTCGAAGAACTACTTAAAGAAGTGTTGAGATGAGCGAGAAGAAGGTTATTATCCATAGGTTCGGGAAATGTATGGAGAAGAATAGCTTCATCGGAGAGATTATATACGTCTGCGAAAGTAATAAGTTAGGTGGCAATACACGACCAATAAAATAAAAATGATAAAAGAAGGCAAATATTATACCATAAAGTTCTTTGATTAGCATTTTGAAGGGTGGATACCCTCTCTTTTTGAGAGTCAAGTTCGGTATTTAACTTTTGAATCGTCTCGTCTTTATCGCGAGATAACGCAGACTTGATCTCCAATTCTCGAATCTTCTTGCTCAATTGCAAATTCTTCTTCTCAAAGGTTGTTGCGTCTTCTCTCAAGATCCGAGGCAACTACAAAAGAAGACCTTCCAACCTATGAAAGAAGGTAGAAAAGCTGTTAATACATATACAACAATATAAAGCCAATAGGGAGATATGATTGTATACATACCAAGGATCCAAGCGCATTCAAGAAGTCAGGAGACATAGTTCGGGAGACTCCCTTGAAAGAATCATTGCCCTCCAGTAGAGTGGCATTGCACACGTTTGCGAGAGTCCCGCAAAGAGAAGCTAGGGGAGCATCTCCCATTCCTTGGAAAGAATCGGAGAAGATACTAGACAACTGACCCATAGAAGAACCGGTTAACTTGGGGTCCTTGTAGCGAAAGCGATTGGAATCATGGTCATTTTCATCAGAAGACTCGAGTTTGAGCTAAGGCGAGAAGAAGATTGGACCTTTCGCTTCTTAGTTAAGGGGCGGAGGATTTACCCTTGCGGCAGCAGTTTTGCCCTTACTTTTAGTCTTCGCAGCAACAACTTTTTCAACTTGACCTTCGCAAATGTGTAAAGTTGAGAAACAAAAAGAGGCAAAAAAAAAAAAAAAAAAAAAAAAAAAAAAAAAAAAATGTCAAAGTAAGGGGAAATGCTTCTTACTTCACTCATGCGATCGAAGCAATGTCAAAGTATCCTCCGACGGATCCTTTTTGTAGCTAGCTTTCAATCAGTTATCTCGAAAGATTTCACAAACTCAGCAATTGTAAAAAGAAAGTTGCGAGCGAGAAATTTGGAGTAGGAAACATACTTCTTTTTCCTTCTCGGGCCATTTGAATTCCCAAGGATGATACTGCTGCGAGATTCGCAGGAAGAACGTCTTGGACCCGCGATATAAGGACCATTTAAGATCAAGGGTACGACCCACCACCTCTCATCTTTGGAATGACGAGGAGAGGAATTATTACAGGTGCCAATCAATGTCTTGCATGAGTAATTTATCTTCGAGAGACATTATTATTTTTCTTGAATTAACGCCCCAATGAGATCTCGCATTCATCATAGTTATCTTTGAGTAATTTTCAAAAAAGTTTTCCACAGTGTATTTCTCATGACTATTTCCAAATCTGCGAATTTGGGATTTCTGGCGAGAATTAGGGGTATAAAGATCCTTTACTGCAGCGGTTCGCGAACTCAAGCATCGGGCGAATACAATCGCCACTTAATTGATAAATAGCCCGAGAGAATTTTTCATGGGCCAAAATTTCATAAAATAAAGGCAACTCGGGGATTGTACAAGGGAATAGGAAGTCCGCGAGAAGCTGACCGAGCGAGACTATAATCTTTTGATCATCACATTGATGATCGGAGAAAAGATCTGAAAGAATGGATGAGGGTTCTTGATCGGGAATGGTTGTGAGTAAAACCCTTCTCGTGCAACTTCATTGAACTTCTTCAAAAGAAGTTTTGTATCCACGACTAATGGCAGCCATTATCGGTATGGGAATGGAGGGAATTTGGAGATTAGGATTAAACGTTAGAAAGGATGAAGAAAAGATTTGCGATAGCGAGCGTAAATTGCGGAAGGAGAGAATCAAAGAAAGTTGCGAGAGAAAAACTAAAGAATGAAAAGAGGGGAAGAAGAAAACTATATATAGGAAAAAAAGATCCTCGAGAAAACGAGGTCATTTAATGCGAGAAGAGACATAAACGGTCAAGAATAAGCGGTTGGTAGAGGCGTGTCGAAAAAGGGCTTTAATGGTTAAAAGCGTATGCCTGAAAAAAACAGATAAAGATAAGCGGTCGTTGCAAATCAAAAGACTCGCTCTCATGATATTCTTCCCTTCGCAAGAAAAATATGAGGAGACGGGAGACGCAAAACTTCAAACATCGCAAAAGAATAGAGGCAAGTACGTACTTTTCAAGTCCAGGTATTCTTTCGCTCATTCCTTCATCAACAAAGACCAAAGATTCTTTGCAACAACAGATTTTTCCTTAAAGATTGCTCTTCAAGCAATATTCAAGGAAAAAGAGGCAAGATGTAGGACCATAATATCGCAACGTGCAGGACTCGCGAAGTGTATAAACAACGATGCCGCGAGGCAGTCGCAGAGAGCTAAAATAAACGACGCAAAGAATAACGACAGGCGAGACATAAAGAAGACGTGAGATCGGCGAGGGTTAAGAAGTGTCGCGAGATTGAATAGTTGTACATTTGGCGACACTTCGCGAGACATTCGAAAATAAAGGATAGCTTAGCTGTCATCCATTGTGTATTACCCTATATAAAGGGTCGAGTGAGTCCGTTGTAGAGGGAGATCTTTTGAGAATTGTTAGGCAAGTCATTAGGAGAGAGAAAGTTTAAGAGGGTTTTACTTGCTAAGTGTAATTCTACTTTTCTTGTGTAGAACTCATGAAATTAATCAATAAACATTCTCAATTATGCAACTTTCAATGGATTAATTAACCAAAATATAGTGAGGGGTGTAGTGTGGGATTTCCTGCTACTACAATGAACTCAACCCATCTATCAAAAGAACGCAATGGGATTTGACACATCCTGAAATCAATGTTGTAAGAAGAATATACCCCTTTATGAAGACAGAACCGTGTGGTGTTATCCGGGCGAACCGAACATGTTTTCTTTTCATCTTCACCACCGGTTAACAAAATTGGCACGAAAACTGGGTGATTCTTCCGAGCAAGGGCGAGGGGTTTGGTAAAGAATTCATCATCCGTGTTTGGTTTGGAATTATGAACATCCTTCGATGAAGCGAAATTTTGTTCAGGTAACATCTTGTCGGATTTCTTCATAACAATTTGGTAACAAGATATCTGCACAAAACAAACGGAAAAAGACGAAATTATCTCCCTGACACATAACCGCACCCAACAAAAGGAAAACCTAGAAAATAATAAAAAAGGGGGTATTCTCTACGGGTGCAAAACTGCACGCGCAGTATTTTATTCAGGTCCGAAATTCATATATGCAATATTTCCTATGGGTTCGAAGTCATATGAAGCACATATATATTATTCTTCTTCAGGATTCATATACAGTATTCTCTACGGGTTCAAAAGCGCACACGTGATGATTTTCTTCGGTGGTTCAAAATTATATACGCAGTATTTTTTACGGGCACAAGTGCGTCTGCAGTATCCTTCTTCGGGTTCAAAACTATATACGCAGTATTTTTTACGGGATCGAATCCGTCTATGGTATCCTTCTTCGGGTTCAAAATTATATATGGGGCATTTTTCTACGGGTTCGAATCATATACGCAGTATTTCCCTTGGGTGCATATATACAATATTTTCTACAAGAAGCACGCCAAGAAATCATATGCGCAATATCATTGCAAGGATTATAAAAGAAAAACGCCTACTCTTAGGGTTTACACCTACATGAAAAGGGAAACAAGATAAGTACTGGAAGACATACCTGGAAGACGGCTTTTCTTTGTGACTCTGCCGCTAGTATGAAAAGATGAAAGAACAAAGTGCAAGATGAGAGAAAGGGATTTTATATATATGGGCATGAAGATTCTGAAATAGGGAAGGATTTCCCTTTACCAAAAATCGTGCGTATAAGGAACGGGCCCACAATTGCGCCCAACTTCCCAACGTCGCCCAAGTTGCACCGGTCCCACCAGTTGCGCCAACTCCCCAGTACCGCCCAAGCCACACCGGTCCCACCAATTACGCCCAACTTCCCAATGTCGCCCAAGTTGCACCGGTCCCACCAATTGCGCCAACTTCCCAATGACTGCCCAAGTCGCGCCAGCTAGCACGCTCAGCTTCCCCACCTTGCGCCGGTCCCACCAGCTAGCACGCTCAGTTTCCCAACTCGCGTCAACTCCTCAATGCCGCCCATCTTCCTGTCTCTCAATGATGTTGACTTCCCAATCGTGTCAGCCTCCCGATTTGTGCAAAACTGCCAGAGGCAAGGATTCTTAATCCTATCTATAAAAAGGTCAGACAAGCCTCCTCAATTCTCTTTACGATTTACTGCTGATAGTTTGTCACCATCTTATGCTTACCTCACAACAAAGCCCCTGTTCCGAGCTAAGCAGGAGACTTAATGTCGATGGTGGTTTTTAGACAAAAGGGTAAAATCGTAAAACCCCGAATAACCTAATGTCACCGGTGACACATTTATTAGAACATTTAATGCATGTAGTCAGTAATTAATAGGGGGTATTTTTTCAAATTAGAGTTACAACGAGCAAAACTCTAATTCCCCTTCATGCCAATGGAAAACCATGCTAGCCGCACCTCTGTGCAAATGGCAAATCATGCCAGCCACACCTAGCCGCGCCATGCCAAATCCACTCTGCCTTGGCCCTAGCTACGCTAGTCACACCACGCTAAGCAAAACACCCTTACCTTTTCCCAAACCGTACCTCTATGACAATGGCAAATCATGACAGCCACACCAAATGCGCCAAAGTATGCCAACCATGCTAGCCGCACCCCTGTGCCAATGGAAAATCATGCCAGCCATACCAAACGCGCCAAAGCATGCCGACAATGCTAGCCGCACCTCTGTGCCAATGTCAAATCATGCCAGCCCACACCTAGCCCAAGCTAGCCGCGCCATGCCAAAAGCACCCTGCCTTGGCCCTAGCTACGCTAGTCACACCACGCCAATCCAAACACCCTTACCTTGGCCCTAGCTGCACCTCTGTGCCAATGGCAAATCATGCCAGCCACACCAAACGCGCCAAAGCATGCAAACCATGATAGCCGCACCCCTGTTCCAAGGCAAATCATCCCAACCACACCAAATTCGCCAAAGCATGCCAACCATGCTAGCCGCACCTTTGTGCCAATGGAAAATCATGCCAGCCACACCTAGCCCAAGCTAGTCGCGCCATGCCAAACACACTCTCGCCTTAGCCCTAGCTACGCCGGGTCACACCACGCCAAGCCAAGCACCCTTACATTGGCCCTAGCCGCGCCATGCCAAAGTAGCGCCCGCCTAGGCTTGCAAATCGTGCAACCTAGGCCAAATTGGCCGAGCATGCCATTGGCACATGCCAACACGCATCGCTGGTAGCTTTTCTTACCAAGCCATGGCCCTAATGGCCGAGCATGCCATTGGCACATGCCAACACGCATCGCTGGTAGCTTTTTTTACCAAGCTGTGGCCCTAATGGCCGAGCATGCCATTGACACATGCCAACACGCAACGCTGGTATCTTTTATTACCAAGCCGAGGCCCTAATGGCCGAGCAAGCCATTGGCACATGCCAACCCGCATCGCTGGTATCTGTTATTACCAAGTCGTGGCCCTAATATCCGAGCATGCCATTGGCACATGCCAACACGCATCGCTGGTAGCTTTTCTTACCAAGCCGAGGCCCTAATGGCCGAGTATGCCATTGGAACATGCCAACACGCATCACTGGTAGCTTTTCTTACCAAGACATGGCCCTAATGGCCGAGCATGCCATTGGCACATGCCAACACGCATCGCTGGTAGCTTTTTTTACCAAGTTGTGGCCCTAATGGCCGAGCATGCCATTGGCACATGCTAACACGCATCGCTGGTATCTTTTCTTACCAAGCCGAGGCCCTAATGGACGAGCAAGCCATTGGCACGTGCCAACACGCATCAATGGTAGCTATTATTACCAAGTCGTGGCCCAAATGTCCGAGCATGCCATTGGCACATGCCAACACGCATCGCTGGTAGCTTTTCTTACCAAGCCGAGGCCCTAATGGCCACGCATGCCATTGGCACGTGCCAACACGCATCGCTGGTAGCTCTTCTTACCAGGCCATTGCCCTAATGGCCGAGCATTCCATTGGCACATGCCAACACGCTCGCTGGTAGCTTTCATTACCTGGACGTGGACCTAATGGCCGTGTGTGCCATTGACACATGCCAAACACGCACGCTGGTAGCCTAACTTGCAAGCCATGCAACCTAGGCCAACTTAGCCGTACGTGCCATTGGCACATGCCAAAACCCACGCTGGTAGCCTAACTTGCAGACAGTGCAACCTACCACCAAGGAATTCCGCACATGCCATTGGCACATGCCACACACGCCACTAGCAGCTCTGGCGTTGCCACTTACACTCAACGTGCAACCTACCACCAAGGAATTCCGCAGATGCCATTGGCACATGCCACACACGCCACTAGCAGCTCTGGCATTGGCACTTGCACTCAAGGTGCAACCCGCAACAAAGGAATTTCGCACATGCCACACGCGCCACTAGCAGCGCCACTTGCACTCAAGGTGCAACCAACACTCGAGACATCAACACAAACTGGGGGATGCTTTCCAGGGTCTTGGTTTGGCGGTCACAGCATGCAGCGTACACTACGTTCATATTAAGAAAGCGTGAATAAGAATAAAGCGGTCAAATAAATGAGGAAATAATGGTGAAAACGTTTTCACCAGTAAACACCATGCGGTTACCACCTCTTCTCATTATTTCACCCTTTACTCTCTTCCTTCATGAGGCCAGGGTACGTTTCAATCTTGAATTGTATAAATAGGTCTTACCTATTTCCACCAGATAACAAGTCTCGGTTAGGAGAAAAACACAACACTCTCAGAAAAGGCAACTTTGCAAGCTCCCCAAAAAAGCTTTCATCTCTTGCAAGCTTCCGAAGCTTTCACTTTCTGATACAAGTAGAGATACTACTCCCCCCAGAATTATTCTGGTCTCAATACATTTCTTTGCTTCCCTCCCCAAATCAACCCTTCTCCTCCACTTTGTGACCGAAGCAAGTCTGGAACGACCATTTCTTGGTTTAGGCCGAACTTGTACAAATAGATCTCTCGAATATAGAAAGTGCTCATGTGCAACACATTTATTTAGGGTTTAAACCAGTTTCTCACTCACCTACCGAATTTACTAAAATCGGCGGAAATGATTTTTACCCATAAACACCTTCGTACTCTCCCAGCGCTTTTAAGAACAACCTCCAATGGTGCTTTGCATGGAACATGAATGTAGTGAGTCAAGAAATAGGTTCTTAGCTTTTGGGTTTCCCATACTAGTGCCAAGATGAGCTGCTCGATATTTGCATAATTTCTTTCTGTCTGGTTGAGAGTCTTGCCGACGTAATAGATTGGTTGTTCTATCTTTGTGTTCGTCTTGACCAATACTGCACTGACCGCATCCTCCGTTGCTGCTATATAAAGAGCCAAAACCTCGTCGGGATCGGGCTTCTGTAGGATCGGGATCGTGGCTAGATATTGTTTGATATTTTGAAAATCTTCCTCACATTATGTGGTCCATTAAAAATTGCTCCCTTTTTGAGGATGTTGAAGAAATGTTTGCATTTGTCCGATGACCGGCGATGAATCTACCAAGATGAATCTACCAAGAGCCGCTAAGGATCCGTTTGAGTTTAATTTTGTGATCCTTTAAAACTTCTAATTAAAAAAAAATCTTTAGGTTAAATAATTTATTTTGAGGATGGCATTTCCCGAAGACGATGAGCTTTTGGATCTTTTGGTTCTTCGGGATATTTCTACGATGCCTGGATCTTCGGGATATACTAGATACCCAACCCAAGGAACTTCCCCGAGGTGACGTCGAATGTGCATTTTTATTGGTTTACTTTCATGTTGTGCTTTCTCATTTCTTCAAACGTATCCCTCAGGTCTTGATGGTGATCCTTGCGCATCTTACTTTTGACTAGCATATCATCAACATAGACTTCTAGGGTGTTCCCAATCCATGGTTTGAAAATAGCATCAACTATCCTCTGGTGTGTTACCCCTGTATTTATAAGTCCGATGGGCATCCTTGTGTAACAATAGAGGTCGTGCGGGGTATAAAATGTTGTATGTTGTTGATCTTCCTCTGTCAGAGGTACTTGGTTGTAACCAGAATAACCGTCCATGAATGACGTTTCTTTGTATCCTTCGACAGCTTATAACAGCTGATCGATGCTTGGGAGTGGGTAACTATCCTTCAGGCACGCCTTTTTGAGATTGTTGAAGTCGATGCATATTCTTACTCCTCCGTTCTTCTTTGGAACAATGAACATGTTCGATATCCATGTTGGATATTTGACTTCCTTGATGAATCCTGCTTCTAATAACTTGCGGAGCTCTTCTTCGATTGCTTGGTGATACTCTGGTGCTACCTTTCGTACTTTCTTCTTGAAGGGTGTGGTGCCTGGATTTATACGTAGTTCGTGTTGGATTATCTTCGGATCAATTCCTGGCATGTCACCTAACTTCCATGCGAAAATGTCTGCGTATTCCTTGAGTAACTTGATTCAGCCTCCTTAGCTGTTGATGTACTCACCTCAGTATTTAGGACGATGCTTTCCTTCGTCAGACTTTTTCCAGAAATTTCTTCGAGATAAAGATCAATGGCTTTTTCCTTAGCAGCCTCTCTATTTCGGCTTCTTTGGGATTTCTGCTACTCATCTTGTTCGTTATTGAGCTGATTTTGTAGAGCCTGGCATTCTCGAGCGGTGACCTGATCTCCTTTTATTTCTACTACCCCTACGGGCGTTGGAAATCTAAGATACTGATGATAGGTCGATGCCACTCCTTTGAGTTTGTGTACACATCTTCGACCAATAATAGCATTGTAGGGGGAAGGAGCGTCTACTAAACTGAATCGAGTGTCAACCTTCATTGGTCCTGCGTTTACTCGCAAAACAATGTCTCCCAAGGGCTTCGTTGGTGCCCCATTGAACCCATTGATGGTATTATACGATGACATTAGTTGTTTGTCATTTAGCTCCATTCGTTTGAACGTGTCATAGAACAAAATATTAACCGAACTCCCCCCATTGATGAGGATCTTCTTAATATTGCATCCTGCCACTGGTAATGTAAGGACCAAAGGTTCGTTATGATCTTTCATGTCTTCTTCGACATCCTTAGCATCGAAAGTCATCGGTGCGTTAATCCACTGCTCATGTGTGTCTACTTCTACTCTATCGATTTTAAACATCTCGCAGTAGTCCTCGAATTGCTTTCTTAGCCTTTTCCCTATCTGAGCCGTCAGTGAGGGTCCAATAGTTTCTGAGCATGAGATGGTGTTGAGTGTTCGGTTACCCTCGGGGAGTTGGACTTGCTTGCTTCGTTTTGCCCTGTCATCGGTTTCGACCTTCTGAATGTATTGCTTGAGATCTCTAGCGTAAATCAACTTCTGGATCATTATTTTGAGATTCTTGCATTTCTCGGTCTTGTGCCCGTTGAAGCAGTGATACTCGCAGTAATATCTTGACTTCTCGGATCTTGGAGGCTGCTTTCTTTTGGACAATGGATACTCCAGGTTCTCCCGATCCTTGATCTCCCTCATGATGCGGGTGTAGTTGGTGTTCAACTCATTTTACTTTGCTGCGTTCTCGCGGAGATGCTTTATACTTCGCCCAGACCATTTTTCATAAAATTTTTCCCTTTCTTTCGCTGATAATTCTGGGTGTTATAGGGACAATTGTCTCTTTTCTTTCCCGATAAGTTACTTACTCCGCATGTTATCTTTTTGGCCAAGTTAGCTTATTTCACCCATCTCTACTTTGTGGTTGGTATCTTGTAGGGTACTCCATTGATCCAATGGGTTACTTCGTGGTTGGTATCTCGCACATGGATTTTACTTCGTCAATTGGACAATAATGGCGACTCTGACTTGATTTGACAAGTCACTGACGAAGATTTTCGGGGCACGGTACAAGATCTTTTGGCGGATTCTCGCGTCTTCCCTACGTCCACGTGGCGGTTCGTATTTTGGTATCTACAATCATTCTAACCTTTGTAAAGTTGTTGATCTTCCATTTGAATTTGGAAGTTACGTACGAAGAAACTTCAACTATTTCAGTTGGCGTTGCCATCAGAGTACCTGTTAGAAAAAGCAATCGCGTTGAACATCTTACCACAAGTGCAAGGGAGTTATATGTAAAGTTTTATTCGGATTACCAAAGACAATTAATTCATCCTTCTTGGGAGTTCATCTTTGAGTTGAAATGTTTTTCATCTTCCAAAATTTGATTATCAAGTAACTCTTGGCATCTCCTATGACCATACTAATGTAAGGGCATTTATACTCGTTTTTTTTTTCTTTCTAGTGTTGGAACTGATCCAATAAAATTTGTCAAATGGGTGATGCAAGAGTAGTCAATTCATATTTCTATGTAGATAACTGAATCATTTAAGCACAGTCATATTTGAGCACAAAATATATGGTTGGAAAAATTCACACCATCTACAAAAACCATTTCTTCATGATCATATCATATACACGTATTTGTAAAGTGAATCTCTTTTAGTTTCTTAGGTGATATTTGATAGTTATTGCTCACGAATGAAAGACAGCGAAAGATGTGATTAAAGGTCTACAGCATGAAATCGAAAAGAACAAAGAAATGTAAGAGTATGTATATAACCGGAAATAAAAAATGTAAAGCTAAGAAGCATTGAATTACTGAACACTACAGGAAATTAGATTGAACAACTATATATAATTGGGTAAAATTGTTTTTCATATATTATTGGAACTGCACCGTACGGTGTGTACGGCTGCCTACGTACCCATTACGGGATCAAGCCCAACGTAGTTCTATAACAACTGCTTAATATAGTTTGACTACAATCATAATATCTTTATCGTTTAGTAACATGTAGTCTGCATGGCTTCAACATTGGCTTTATAAGCAACAGGATCCCATCCAAGCTTCGAAATAATCTTTGCTTCAGCATCACTTACTTTTAATACCTTTCTCGAGTCCCAATAGTTGTATTCTTCTTGTTGGACATAATTATTACTTCCTTTTAAATCTGCCTCTAGTGAGTAGATATAGTTGTTATCCGGAGGAGTACTAGTATTAAGATTATCTTCAGAAGTTGATGGTGCTGGTAACAAATCATCCAAGGAAAAGAGATTCCCCCATTCATCACCATTGAGAAATTCATCATAATCAGGCACTAAGGGAGGTAACGTTGCTGGTGATGGAACCCATTCCGATGATTCTGCGTTACAGAAAATTGATGCTAAATCTGTATCCATGAACTCTGGAATATCTGTTTCTGCTTGTGGTTGTAATGGAACCCGTTCTGGTGAGTCTTCTACGTTAATGACAAGTGGTGGTACCGCTGCACCCATGGATGTAGTTGTTTCAGCTGGCAGCAGTGATGGATCCCATGACGAAAAGATATTCAGCACGTCAAGATCAGGCATTGAGGGTAATAATGTTGCTGGTGGTTCTGGTACTGGAACTGACACATATGGATCCATACTCTTCTTTGCTGGTGATGGTGATGGAACCCATTCTGATGATTCTGCGTTACATAAAATTGATGCTAAATCTGTATCCATGAACTCTGAAATATCTGTTTCTGCTTGTGGTTGTAATGGAACCCGTTCTGGTGATTCTTCTACGTTAATGACAAGTGGTGGTACCTCTGCACCCATGTTATTAAAAATTGGTGCTGCCTCTGCATCCATAAACTGTTGTGATGCACTTGTTTCTGCTGGCAGTAGCGATGGAACCCATGACATTGATGATCCATTGTTAATTGGTGGCTCTACAGCAGGCATTGTATCCGTTGTGGGTGATGACATAGATGTTCGTTGCCTCTTTGCTATAGGTTGAGATTGTCGTTGTTCTTCTCGTACTGCATTGACGTCTATCGGTATTTTACTTCTAATCTCACACAAGACATACTCCGGATCCGTCTGTTCACAAGATAAATATTAATCATTTATTTATATATATATAATTAGCTCGATTATGATCCCAAGATACGTAATAATATAGTTAGCTCGATTATGATCTAGAAGTGTTATTACATACCTTGATATTGTTCTCCGTGTAATAATTGGGGAGCAACGAATACTCATGCATGATCCAATGGCCTTTCTCACGTTTCACTTCAGGCAACGTTGTCCCCTCGGGAACATTCCACTCGAAGGTGTACATTCTTTTGATTCCAATTACTTTGTTGTCATCGTCACATAGAGGTGTTGGTTTTTCTCCCCTCCATTTTCCTCCTCCGGTTTTTCGTTTCACGTTCTTACCACTTGAACTCACTTTGCTTATGGGAGTGAAGAAGTATCCTTGGTTTCTCTGAATTTCTTGGAAGAGGAGGAAGGGATTTGCATAGTCGTAGATGTTTTTCTCGAATATAAACCAACTTACATCATTCAAAGTATTTTGTACCTTTGGAACTAGATAATCTTGAATTATTTGTTTGTCGGTTGGCTGAAACTTATAACCTGGTGGTAATAGTCCTTTATCAAACACCATCTTCGTCTCCTGTAAATTGTAGAACATCCATAAGATTAAAGTAGAAACTAAAATAATTCTGAGAATTATAATGCTAATATCATGTAGCTAGATTGTTATAACATTAACACATCCACTCTAAAGAACATCAAAAACTCATCTAAATCACATAACTCTACGCCTGGTTCATGTGCAAGAAACTTACATAAAAAAGATTTGCATGTGCAAGCAACTTACAAATCATAATTCAATCAATTACTAAAAAATTAACTTGCACACATCTTAATGATCCAATAGAACAAATTTAACCCAAAAAAGGAAAAAAGAATTGGCTACTTGAAACATACCTTGTATGTATTTTTCTCCAACGATCTCTAGCACTTTTCTTTATCACTATCTTTCTATCACAGAATTACCGAGCTTGTATGTTTATTTATAGGGAATCAGAATTACCGAGCTTGTATGTTTATTTATAGGGAATTGAAGTTGGTTTTCTAGTAGGAATAGGCTTCATAAAACTAAGTAAACTAGGAGGAGTACAAGTATTATAAAAACTTGAGCCTTAAGAAAGGCAAATCCGTTCAAGTATAGGGCATGCGTAATTAAGTAATCCAATCGACCTACTCTGTAGTTTAGGAATCGATTTAGCAAATCGTAGTGTAGTAATACTTGTATACACGTCTGTATAGTTGGCTAACCCAACTTAGACTCCAAGAGGTAGAAGCCGCAGAACCTACGATTTACGGAAGCCTTGTTTAATCTGCTTTCCGGTAATTGACCAAGGTGTTGACAAAAGACCAGCATTGACCTAATTACAGTATAACTTCCATAAAATAATGCACTTGGGACCAAGGAAAATTATTATTTAAAAGAAATATTATATTATCGATAATATAATAAATTATTACTTTATAATTAAATAATAAATTATTATTTTAAAAAATAATTTCTATATATAATGCATTCACAAATCTTAAACTTAAAAGTATTTAACATATAGATAGGTCACGTACAACATTCTAAATCACCAAGATGTATTCTCATCTCAAAGGTGTATCTCACTAACCAATTAACGATGCAATACGGAAAGAGCTACGTGAATATAAAAGAGATAATCATTTTTGCAAGCATCAATCACACTACAACACTTCTTATTGCAATACAACAATGCGACTCTAGGCCTCTTCAGTGCACTACACACTATTAGGGATTGAATACAATTTGATTTGAATTTCTAAGAAAAACAAACCAATATTCAATCATATTTTAAGAAAATTTGATAAGTATGAAAATTATTTTTTATTTTTTTAGTAGTATTATTATTTTATATATTATTTGGGACCTGTTAATCCTTAAGGGAGATTTTTAAAATGTATTATTTTATGATTTAATCGAATTTATTATTTTACCACTAAGAGCCCGAGTCGGGACAGGAAAATTTTATTATTTTAGCGAGAATATTATATTATCGAGTATTATATTAAAGAAGTTATACTGTACCAATTCAATAACTATGTAATTATCTTTGACTAATAAGACCATTAGATAAACTGCAAAAATACGTATCACTTTCCTTGTGCTTTGTAAGAAAAAAAGAAAAGACGAGGAGTTTAATTACTTCATTTGAGGAGACAATTGGCACACTAAGCATTATGAAGAAAAAAAGATCGAAAGAAGCTAGCTAAGGAATATTCTTCAAGTGTTCACAGACCGTTTATGGCCATTGAAGAAGCTCCTGCTTCAACTCTTCCTTTGAGGCCTTGCCATGTTATTAAATCACATATGTCCTGAAGTACCAGAGGAAGAGAACAACCAATTATACAACTTATACAACAACTTAAAAGAAAAAGACGGTGTATCTCTCACGAAGTGGTTAAGTTTGTATCACACGATTCAATCCCTCAATTTTTATTTGGACAAAGAACTTCCCCTACGGCTAAGGGTAATGATGCATTGCGGAAGCGAAGATACAGAACTAAAATACTGTCAAAATTCATATTTCTGAGATAAGTATCTAGAAGATCAATATTTTATAGTTAATCAAAAACCAAATAATATCAAAACATGGAGCTCTTTATATAGATAACTCCAACTAGACAATCAAACCCTTGAAATACTTGTTATTATTCACCCACAGAGACATATTTTATAAATTAACAAAATCCTAACACTAATGTTTTTAAATACGTCTAGTGCAGAGTATCTCCAGTTTCAAGAATCGTTAGATTCCGATTCTGTTAAATCCGTCTCTAAAAGCTTTGAAAACTTTTTTTCCAATTGTCTTCCAAAGGATATCAGACCAATCCCCTTCTATAGAAACCTTTTCAACATCTCCATTTGCAGTTGTTGTAGAGGTATAAATCTCCATTTGCAGTTGTTGTTGAGGTATAAATCTTCCATCTACATCGGCCATACAAGACTATCTCCTCCCATCCGGTCTTAACAACAACCAGTTGTTTTCGCAGCCTCTTATCCCTTATACCTATAGAGTTTATGGTTACGAGACTGCACCCTAAGTGGAGTTTTCTTCGGGCGAGTGCAACATATGCCAAGACATGCCAAGAATGGCCAGGGGGTAGGTTCATCCATCCCGGGCACTCGGCTCAACCGTGTACCTCGGCGCCTTGAGCATACATCGACTCCTTGGAAGAGACCCTCGGTCGCCCAACCAGGGTATAACCTTATATATATAGTTGGGAATCCAAGGTACCGCTTCCGGATAGGCTTTCATGGGCCCCAAATTTTCATGACTCAGGCTTCAGGAGCGGTGTAACCTTCCCCCTGAGCCATGTCGAGAGATACCCCCTTATATGACGCACTTTAGGTCTTACATTTGCTTCTTACGAAATGTTATTCGCGAACTAGGGTGTACGCCATAAAGGTTCGTCCCATTCTTTTGTTTGTTCATTTTTGTTAAGCCATTCATGACTCTTTGTTATTCTTATTGCGAGATCTTCGCGGATTTTCTCTGCATTTTATTGAATTTCGCAAATATTTTGCGTAGAAGTACTTCATCTTAATTCATTTTTCCTCTCCCATTTTTATGGGTAATATTTCTTTAGATATAATCTATTCCATGGTCTACCCAATTTTTGTCCCACATCTTTTCCTTCGGGATCCATCAATCTATATGCCCCTGTACCAACTACCTCTTTGATGATATAAGGTCCATCCCATTTTCTCGCCAACTTGCCTCCACTTTCACGTTGATATATTGGGGTTTCTCGCAGCACCAAGTCTCCTGGTTGGAACTCACGTATTTTGACACGCTTGTTATATTCTCTAGCCAGTCTTCGCTGATAATTCTCCATGTGTCGCAATGCCTTTTCTCGTTTTTCTTCCAATTCATCCAACTTGATTAGAATGTTGCCTGCGCTAAGATTTTTCTCCCAAACCTCTTTTTGGTTGTCGGAATCATGACCTCTCGTTGGGAGTCTTGCTTCAACTCCATAAGTTAAGCAAAAAGGGGACATTCCTGTGGCTTCTCTTCTAGTTGTATTATAAGCCCATACTGCATTGTGTACTTGTTCGCACCATCCCCTATTGTGTCCTTCCAACTTTTTCTTCAGTATGTCGGCAATTGTTTTGTTTGTTGCCTCCGCTTGGCCGTTAGCTTGCGGATATAATGGAGTTGATTTCCCACATCTTATCTCGAAATGCATTAAGCAAGCAACTCTATATTTTGCCCTTCAAATCGCTTCCCATTGTCGATACCAATTGTGCGGGAATCCCAAATCTGCATATAATATTTTCAAATATGAAAGTAAAGACATCCTTATCGCGAATGTGCTGGACCGCTTTCACCTCTGCCCATTTTGTGAAATAGTCCGTTGCGACGATTAAGTACCTTCTTTGTCCTGTTCCTGGTAAAAATGGTCCCACAATATCTAAACCCCACTTTCCAAAAGGCCACACACTTGTGGAAGAATTTAACAAGATGCCCCAGCGCGTGTATCTTTTTCCCATGTCTTTGACAGTCCTCGCAGCGTCTTGATATTGCTCTCGCGTCCTCATGCATATATGGCCAATAATATCCTTGCGTCTTTGCCTTGTATGCCAAAGATCTCCCGCCGCTATGATTTCCGGCATCCCCACTATGCAGCATTTTCAATATGGTTTCTCCTTCTTTCCTTGTTAGACATCGAAGTGAAGGTCCATCAAAAGATCGCCGATAAAGCACGCCATCTCGTAATTCATAATTTGTTGCCCGGCTCTTTAACTTGTGTGCCTCCAATCTATTTCTTGGTACCTCTCCTTTCATTAAGTACGCATGAAGTTCTACTCTCCAGTCTTCCTCGCGACATTGCATTTCATCTACCACCATCATTATATCTGCTTCTTGTTCTTCCTCTTTATTAATTGATGGCGCCAGTAGTGTCTGTATTTTGATATTCCTCGTGATCGGGTCTGTCATCATACTTGATATAAAGGCAAAAGCGTCTGCGAGTCTATTATCTCTCCTTGATATGTGCCTCCATTTTATTTTCGGTATTCGTGCGACAATTCTTCGACATGCTTCTTATACTTTTTCAAAGACGGATTATTTGTAGTGTATTTCTCTATTACCTCGGTGAATTGCTAATTGCGAATCACTGGTAATCCTTATATTCTCCAATTTCATTTCTATTGCAAGTCGCAGAGCATGTATTATAGCTTCATACTCTGTTTCATTATTCGTGGATTCAAACTCCAATCTAAAAGAAAAAGCTAATTTATTTCCTTCCGGTGAAATCATAACAATTCCCACTCCATTTCCTTCTCCATTTGATGATCCATCTACTAATATTTCCCATCCGTCTCGGCTCGGTTAGCAGGTCTTTTGGGTCTCCATACTCTTCTTCTACATCCATCATCTCATCTATCGCTTCATCTTCTTCTAAGGGAAAGTCTAAAAAGTCTGCGACAACTTTGTGACTTAGTTGAGGATAATATCTCATACTTGAGTTTACAATGGCTTATTTGAGCATTCCATCTTTCAACTCTTCCCGATCTTTTTGAGTGTTTCATCATCGACTCAATTGGTATTTTCGTTACTACCTTAATAGTATGCGCTTGAAAATATATGCGAAGCTTGAATGTTGCATAAACTAATGCCGGGATTAATTTTTCGATCTTGAATAATTTCTTTCTGCGGCATTAAAAGTTTTGCTGATATAATAGATTGGTTTTTCTACTCTCTGCATCCGTCAGCAGAAACCGCACTTAAGGCATGCGAAGTTGTCGCGAGGTATATTAATAATTCCTCTCCCGGTTTCGCCTTCGCATAATGGATATATCCATTAAATGCTCTTTGATCCCTTGTAAAGCCTTTTCACATTCGTCCGTCCACTTAAATTTCGATCCTTTTTTCAAAATTTGAAAAAATATTTACACTTATCGATGACCGCATGAGATGAACCTTCCTAGTGATGCTAACAACCCATTCGACTTTTGAACATCCTTTACTGTCGCAGGTGTCGGCATATCGCGAACTGCTTTTACTTTCTCCGGGTCAACGTGTATTCCTTCCTTGATACAATGTAACCTAAGAACTTCCCTGACGCAACTCCGAAGGTACATTTTTCTGGATTGACTTTGATGTTGAAACGCCTCATTTGCTCAAAAATTTCTTTCGAGTCTCGCACGTGATCTTCTCGCCTTCTTACTTTTTACCAAAGATGTCATCTACGTATACCTCTAGTGTTTTATGTATCCATTCTGCGAATACCTCTTCTACCATCCTTTGATATGTTGCTCCAAAGATTTCGCAAACCAAACGGCATTTTAGTATAGCAAGTATAATCCTCTTGGAGCGAAGAAAGCAAGATGCTCTTGATCTTCCTCGGCGAGAGGAATCTGGTTGTAACCTTTGTATCCGTCCAGAGATGATACTCTTTCATTCCCCGGCGATTCGACTAGTTGTGGAATATCGGCAATGGAAAACTGTCTTTAGGGCAAGCTTTATTTAAATCGGTGAAATCAATGCAAATCCTTATTCCCTTGTTCTTCTTTGGAACTATAACCATATTCGCTATCCATTCGGGATATTTTGCTTGTCTAATAATTCCGCATCCAAGCATCTTCTGCAGTTCTTCTTCTATCTGAGGGTGATATGTTGTTGCTATCTTTCTAATTCTTTGTTTAAATGGCTTCACATTTTTATCAATTTCTAACTTGTGACAAAGCTATCGACGGATCTATACGGGCATTTCATCCATATCCCACGCGAAGATGTCTTTATAATCTCGCAGCAGATCGGCGAGTTCTTTTCTCTTCATCCGCTCCCATGTTAGTTCCAATCTTTAGCATCTTGGGTTTTTCCTTAGTTCCAATATTCACTTCTTTGGTTTGTTCTGCCGCGACATAAGCGGCCCCGGTTCTCCCATAGGGGTTGGTCCTTTTGGTTCTTTCGCAAGATCAGTTTTTTCTCCCGAGATCTCGCTAGGTATGCCTTTTCCTTCCTTTGCTCTTATCATGTAAACTCTGAACTCTTCTTCTTTCTTAGCCGCCCTCGCCATCTTTTTGCGATACTTTGATATATTCTTTCGCTTGTTTACCTGTTCCTCGCAACACTTTACTTCATTTTGATAATATATTCTTCCTTTAGTAGTATCCCCTTTGATCTCGCCGATTCCAGTTGGTGTAGGAAACTTGATACATTGATGAAGCGTCGACGCCACAGCTTTTATTGCATGTACCCATGGTCTTCCTAGTAATAACTTATACGGTGATTCCATATCTACTACGCTCAATGTCACCTGTGTCTCGATTCCTCCTAATGGAATACGTATTTTTATCTCCCCTTTAACTTTTGTTATGGATTTACCAAAACCTTGAATATTGTATGCCGCGAAAATCATATCTTCGTCTTTATATCCCATCTTTTTGTAAGCGTGATAGAACATGATGTTCACCGGACTCTCGTATCGATTAAAACTCCATTCACCACCCATGTTTTCACCGTGTTCTCCGATTCCTCTCCTTCCTTATACGCGTTGATTGCGATCACCAATGGAGATGTGTGATCCAAATTTTCTTTGGATATTTCCCCCGCCGTGAATGTTATCTCTTGCTTTTCCCAATCCTTCAAAGGTGATGCCATTTCTCTATCCGTAATCTTCTTTCCTTCAAAATCCCGTTTGTGTATTCTTCCTCTGATATTTTCATGAAATTCACTAATCACTGCTCTCGTGTCTGTGCTGCATGCCATATCTTTTTCCTCTGCCTCATCCGATTTAAGATTTTCCTTTCTCATTTTCCTGATTTAAACAACTTTAATTATAATCTTCTCTCTTTTACCAATGATCGTCCCTGTTTCTAGCGCATATGTAGTTGCAGGAAATCCCACACTACACCCCTTACTCAGTTTTGCTTAATTAATTCATTGAAAGATGTGTGATCAAGAATATTTATTAACTGATTCCATGAAATGTCTACACAGGAAAAATAGAATTACACTTGGAAATTAAAACGCTCTTAAACTTTCTCTCTCCTAATGACTTGCTTAACAATTCAAAAAGGCCCCCCACTTCAACAGATTCACTTAGCCCTTTATATAGGGTAATACATAGTGGATGACAGCTAAACTATCCTTTATTTTCGGGAATGTCTCGCGAAGTGTCGCAAATGCACGAATATTCATTCTCGCGACACTTCTTAGTCCTCGCCAGGTTTCATGTCTTCCAATTGTTTTGTTTGTCGTTATTCATCGCGTCGTTTATTTTAGCTCCCTGCGACTCCCTTGCGACACCGTCGTTTATTAATCCCGGGAACCTTGTACGTTGCGATATTATGATCCTACAATAATGGAGCAAATATCTTTGGAATCGGGAGTAAATCTTCTATTTAATTTCAAACGTCTTCTTCTTTCTTCTTTTTACTCTCTCCCCTTTCTCTCTTCAATTCTTATTTTCTGCTGCCGCTGTTCTTCTGATTTGATTAAATCTTCAAGTTAATCATCATCTTTTCCCGTTTCATCATCTTCACCATTATTTTCTCTTTTATTTCTTCTTTCTCGTCCTGATCTTGATTTGATTTGACCATCTTTAATTATCCTCATTCCCATACTTTTATGGTTCTCCAGGCAGGATGGAAAGTTCAAAGAGAATTCTATAGAATTCAAGAAGAATTTAAAGATAGAGGTTTTGCATTATCTATTCCTCCCAACTCAAAATCCACTTCTACTCTTAACCCCAGGTGGTTTTCGCTCGATTGCTGTAATAACCAAAAGATCATTATCTCAGTTGGGCGAATCCTCGCTAGTCATCCCATTCCTCTTTATAATCCTCAGATTACTCTTGTCTATAGGATTCTTTCGGATGCGAGATTCTCGCGTGCGATCTTCCAGCTTAGTGGTGATAGCATCAAAATTATGGTAGAGTACGCTCGACATGCAAATGGATTAGATTCCCTCTATCCCAAAAAGTTTAGAAAAGCTGAGTATGCGAATTTAGAGATCAATCTCGAAGAGTATACAATAGAGAATTTCTTAGCTAACTACAATATTGTTATTATGAAAAACGGATCATATCGTTGGGGTGTTCGCCTGCAAAGGAAAAACGGTGTTGCGGCAGAGGATAGAATCATGCGAGACATTGATTTCCATGATCCAACTAATAATTACGCACGCAAATCAAAGGACAAACGTGGGGACATTTTCCCTGTCATCCTGAAAGGTCCTTACATTACTAGTATTAATGCTGATGGATCAGTCAATTCTCTCCATGAGGATTATCCCGCTTACAATCCTCGGGAATTCAAATGGAGAGAAGTCGTGGTATGTTATTCATAACTTCTCTTATTTACTTTTCATCACTCACCCCATTCCTCATCTTACTAACTTTCTTGATTTCAGATTGCCAAGTTGAAGAAGGATTTGAAGACTCACGGGAAACCAAGTACATTGGAAGTGCTATGTTCGATCACTGATGAAGTAAGAAATACTTTCTTTCAACTGTTAACAATATTGTTGCCTCTATTTCTTATCTTTATTTGTGTGCGAAGGTTGAAGCTGGAAATGCTGGTGGTTCGGGTGAAGTTGTGGGTGCTAAAGGTAAGGGTTCAATTCGCTCTAAGAACACCGCTTCTAAATCTTCTTCCAAAATTCCTCAAAAAAAGCGAAAAGCCTCTTCCCCTTCTACCTCGAGTTCCCACTCTAGCGATGATGACATTCTTCTCACTGAAGAACCTTCAATCATTTATTCTATGGAGAAACTATCTAGTATCTTCTGCGACTCCATGTCAGCAGTTGGAGATGATGAGTTGACTTGTACTTGTGGAACGGTTGCGAAAATTTGTGATGCCCCTTCTTTAGATCATGAATCTCTTCGCGGAGCTGCCTCAGCGTTGAGTCCAAACTTCCAATTTTCATTTGGCTCTTTGGTAATCTTTATATTTTCGCATCCTCTTTGATAATTCTTTAATGTTTTTTATGAGGATGATTTCTAACGTTCGCCTTATGTCTTTGCAGATGGCCGACATGTCTTACGCTGTTTCATCAGATTATCAAAGAAGATTCCGCAAGATTGAGGCTGAAAACATTAAACTCAAGACCCAAGTTTCCACTCATGAGAATGATGCATCCGATCTTCACAAGAGGAGAAATCAATTAGAAGCCGAAGTGTCTACTTATAAGAATCATATCTCCGATCTGCAGAAGAGGAGTGATGCGTAATGCTTTATTTTTTTCTTCCAATCTGTCTGTTCGTATCTTTCGCCCCCTTGTAATTGTCTCTTCTTACAGAGATTTATAGCCTTACTGACGAGGCATCTTCTTTATTTCGCTCTCTTCATCTTCATGTCGATGATGTTATTCTCCTTGAGTATATTAACGTTTCTCTAAATAACCTTGTTGATGAAAAACTAAAAACCCTTTATTTGGAGGAGCTCAAGGCGAAGTACAACCTTCTTAATATTGATCACATGAGTGTCTTATCTACTAGTAATGGTTTTAAACGCCGTTTCTTGGAATCCAAAGAAGTAAAGGATTAAAGTTTTAGAAGCTAAGATTAATACTCTTATTACTGAGAAGGATGAAGTTGCTCTCAGAGGTGCTAAAGCTTTGAAGGAATTTCAAGTAACTATCCCTCAAGTTCAAATAGAGCGAGATATAGCTATAAGAGAAAAGGGCGCGCTTGTTGAACGAGGAAATTTGATCCGTTCCCGACTTCTTATAGAGAGTGATGCTGAGTATGAATAGAATGCTAGGGTCTTAGATAATGCTATAAATGATTTAGCTGTAAATGTTAGCCTTGAATCTGATCATGCTGCATTGGTTAGAGATATCATATCTAAAAAATAAGGTTGTTTATAATTCTTATTCCCTTGTTATTTCTTGATGAGAGTTCTTATGCGGATTTAACCTTCTTGTCCTTTCTTCGCAGATGATGAAAAGGAATCTTGTAGACCTAGTAGTACAAGTAATTGACAACAAATATATCTTGATTTCATTACAATTCTGTCATCGTAGTACGACGATCTTCAATCACGTTTTTTTTTTTTTAGTATACCAGGATAATAATAGTGGGTTAATGATTGTATATGAATGCATAAGCCTCTATCGAATCACTGGGATATATATACAGTACACACTACAGCTTTGTATGTTCCTATATATCAAGGATGCGATAATCAAAGACAAACGAAAAAAAAAATAAAAGAATACAGTTAAGAAGGACGATTGACGTTTTATAATCTTAGATGATTATTTCTTGTTTTATTTTATTATCTTAGTTATTGATCTGTTGTAGTTCTAACAAATTTCTGTAAATTCTACAAAGAAGTGAACTATTCGTTTTATTTCATCTCTTCTTGAGATATGTCACTGCTCGGATTACTTTTTGCTATTAGCACTGAAAGATAGCAGTGTTAAGTATGCTGGCTTTTTGCTAATTATTGATTGACAATGAATTATTTAGTAGTCATTTGTCAAACTTTCATGTTGGATGCAAGATCATTGCGTCTCTGTTAACACATCAATACAATTAAAATGAGCTTCACTTTCAGCTATGGATGTCACGCACAAAATATTCTATCAGTTGGAAATACTCCCTCCATCCTATATAGTTATGGTCGTGAAATACTCCCTACTTTTTCCAAAAAGAATAAGAGATAAAGATCCACCCTTGGCACCAAACAATGAAGTTATATTGCGTGGAAAATTATGGTACTAGTAGATACATGAAATATATTCTCTAAAGATACGGCGTAATTTTGAAAATCCAGCAACTTAACAGTGGTCAAGTACCCAGTTTCCTGATGTCACATCTCCAAAATCCGACGGATGTGAAGCCACGAATTCATTTTGAACTCAGCACTGCGAGTTCAAAATCTTTTCCTAAAGTTTCTGATAATTATGTGCACCCAAGATGAACTTGTGGTGCAATGGTAGCACGTCTGACCACACGTCAGAAAATGCGTGTTCAAATCACACCAAGTTCACTCTATCTTGTCTATCTACCAGTACTAATCTCTTTCATCTTTTTTTTAACATCAAGCATTTTTTCCATGTTGTCCGTTATTGTGTCTAGATTTCTTTAATTCATCTTTTGTTGGTGTTGTTGTACCATTGTAGGTGTCTCCTAATGTTTGTTAATATGTACTTAATCAATCGATAATACGGTAAAGTTGAGGAATATAATACCAGTTAGATCAATAATTAAATTTCGTCCACAATTTGTCCAATTTGTAAATATTTTGGTCTTTGAACCTGGGATGTTCAAATCTAATAAATTTCATCTTTGGTTCACGCGAATGAGAAACTCAGGTCCAACTATAGTAATCTTTGAATCTGGGATGTTCGAATCAGATAAATTTCATCTTCAGTTCACCCGAATGCGAAACTTAGGTCTAACTCTAGTAATGTTTGAACCTGGGATGTTCGAATCTAATAAAATTCATCTTTAGTTCCTCCGAATGAGAAACTCAGGTCTAATTCTAGTAATCTTTGAACCTGGAATGTTTGAATCTGATAAATTCCCTCTTCAGTTCCTCTGAATGAGAAACTTAGGTCCAACTCTTGTATTCTTTGAACCTGGGATGTTCGAATCTGATAAATATCATCTTCAGTTCACCCGAATGTGAAACTCAGGTCTAACTCTAGTAATGTTTGAAACTGGGATGTTCGAATCTGATAAATTTCATCTTCAGTTCACCCGAATGCGAAACTCAGGTCTAACTCTAGTAATCTTTGAACCTGGGATGTTCAAATCCTACAAATTTCATGTTTAGTTCATCCGAATGCGAAACTCAGGTCAAACTCAGTAATCTTTGAACCTGGGATGTTCGAATCTGATAAAATTCATCTTCAGTTCCTCCGAATGAGAAACTCGGGTCTAGCTATTGTAATCTTTGAACCTGGGATGTTCGAATCTGACAAATTTCAACTTCAGTTCATCCGAATGAGAAACTTAGGTCTAACTCTAGTAATCTTCGAACCTGGGATGCTCAAATCTGATATGTTTTGTCTTCAGTTCATCTGAATAACAGTTTACTGCTTTTTTGTTTTGTTGATTGAGTTGTCTGCAATCACGGATTTCCTTAGTCAGGATCTTGTAGTGCAACTCGAAATGTATCCAGAGAAAAACAAAGGTAAATATACAAAGATCAATTCCAATTTCTATTTCGGTTAGGTGATTATTAACTGTCTGGTGTATTGACTTTTATGCTGAATAATTGCAGATTATGTGGAGGTATTGAAGATTTTACCAGCCTCGACAATAAGGTGTGTGTTTGTTCGCTAATGGATGATATGGTGATCTTGTGTGAAAGAATTTGAAGCAATAAGGTGCTGATCTTTGGATAGTAAATGGCTGGCTTCCCATCTTATCTATTTCCCTTCTCTATTTAGTTAAGGAGTAATTAATTTCTTTAATAGATGAGAAATAATGTGTGTTCTCTTTGTTTGATTGATGGATAAGATTTATTTTGTGTGATTTGTTTCTAGTGTTCTAATTAGAGTATCAACATGTTTTAAAGAGTTATTTTGTCGTGTGTGCATTTGAGTTTTCTAGAGTGGGTTTTCTAAAGCGAGTTAATCTATTTTTCTTATTTTGACATTTGGGTTTTGAACATGGTTGTTGTTGTAAGAGTGAATTGAGGGAAATTTTAGAGGTTTTCTTGTCATTTGTGGAAGAAACATTGATCCAGTGTTGGTACCCGCTGAATTTATTTGTGTTTGTGTGAGATAAACCAAATTTTGCATTAGTTTGAGCAAAGAATTGCAATTCATAGAGTGTTGTGTAATTAATTGGCTTGTTATGATGAATTAGTTATCGCTTTTCTTCTATGCAGAACCTAATTGTTTGGCGACTTAATGCGAAAATAGGTGGAGAAGAAGAAGATCTTACTCTCCATACTTCTGCATATGAAAAGACTTGTTTATCTGAAGGGTAAGATTTTAACCTGCCTCTATTTTGTACTATTCGACTGATTTATTTTTATTTTAGTTGAATGCCATGCAGGTCTGGTTTCTTATGTCTCACTCGTGTCGGTACATACGGATGCAGGGATTTCTTTCTGTTGTTTTGCAATAGCTAACATTCTAAATGGTTGAGTTGAAAGTTGATGTGTTGCATGAAGGATACACGGATTTCGTCTGTTTTGGTAGGAAATCAGCTAGCAAACTAGTGATTGATTATGATTTACTTTGAAACCATTCCTTGGGTTGCATAAAGGATGATTGTGGTGTACCTGGTGAAAATGATGCTTTTTTTTTTTGTTATTTATGTTAAAACTTAGTTGTTCAATGAATGGCTGGTTTAACTAAGTGCGATTTGGTAGTTCCGGTACAGATTAATAGTAGTTTACCATGTACATGTAGTATGTGGTGATACATTAATGCATAATTTAATTGAAAAATGAAGTCTTTGTCGATTTCTCGTCTTTATTTTGTAAACACAGTAAAGTCATTCCTTGCCATGCCGTATCATTCCTTTCCTAAACTAGCTATTAAGATTTATAACTGTGTACCATGTTTGTATCACCTGCATTTTAACAGTTGAATGTTTATTGTGAAGATTTTATGGATAAGCAGAATGATGAAGCTTATGAACACCAAGACGGTAACTCTTGCTATCGCAGAATAAGCTAGAATTACCGTTTTTAATATCTATAGAGCAGGTTCAGAAGTTGGTGACTTGTAAGTTGGCTATTCTGCTCGATTAAATGAAATTATCCATTATTTTTGTGCATGAGACTTATCCTTATCATAGTGGTCGGTATAAAGTGTAATGCTCTTCTTGGCATTTCTTGGTTCTTTGTAAGCACGTTTCTTGGTTCTTTATAATTTGGAAAAAAAAAATGGGTTTTTTTTTGTATTGATTTTTGAACAACAAAAACGGGCTTGATAAGGTCATGGGGATCTAGCATCCCTTTCTTCTAGGTATTTTTCTTTGTAAATTTTAGTAGCCTTTCGCCATCTTTTTTTTTTTTTTTTGTTTTTTTTTTTTTTTTTTTTTTGTTTCTAACATTTGTAGGCATTGAAAATATTTGAATCAGTTGTGAGATGTGACACCAATAATATCCGTAATTATAACAAAGCTGTTGACAAAATATCTTTTTTTACTATGATTGAAAGCATCATTTGTTGTGTTTTATATGCTTCGGATTAAACATTGTATTTGCAACATTTTGAATTGCTAATAAAATACTAAACTATTTGCGACAGATTTTACCGACATATCAGAACGATGGAAATACGTAAATTTATTTGCAACAGTTGATACCGCAGTTAAAATGTATTATATGCAACAACTACATAACGTTAGTAATAAATAAAAATTTGTGACAGATTTGTGTATTGATAATGTATATGATTGTTCACAACATTTGAGAAGCGTCAATTATAAGAAAATAATATTTTTCTTAAATTAATAATTTCTGAATATTATATTAGTTACGGTGGAAAAGTGTTGCAAAAAGTTAATTTATTTGTCAATTTAATTATTTCGAAAATTAAATATTTATAACAAAAAACAGATGTAGCAGATATCTATTCTGACACTTTTTGAGATTTAGCTGACACTATAATTCTTTGACGCCAAAAATGTCACAAATAAATAACTTTACGACGTCTTTTTGGCTGTTGAGAACAAAATGTCACAAATGCGTCTGTTTGTTGTAGTGCAAAAATCTAAAGAAAATTTGCCAATATAGAAATGCTCCAGTTCGCTTACATTTGTTCGGAGAAAACGGCCAATCACTCCAAATATGGATTTTGAGTAATCTTACCCTGATGCTCATGAACACCTATGATGGGTGTCAGGCTGTGGACAGCCTTCTTGGAGCCCATGATGGGTGTCCCTTCTCGACCACTTGGAGCTTTCCGCTCCATTATGTGATTGTAAAGCCTTAATCACACTAAAAGAATCTACACATATAGGATAACAATAAAAATGCTCTAGTTAATGATATCTGCTTAATGGCCATGAACAAAAATACACCAAGTTACCTGAAACCATATGTAGCAACACCCCAAAGAAATCTCTTTATAATCCAAAGTATGAATCCATTGATATAAGCCGACTAAAAATACATTACTTCATCCATTGAGAGGAGGACGGAATCGCAGAAAGCCATATGTCAAAAAAATTAAAAACAAATTAAACCGCAAAAGGCTATAAGTTAATCACCTTTTGAATGCACGACATGAACCCATACATTGATCTCCCATCAATACAGTGAGAAGAGGTACAGCAACATCTGCAAATAAAAAACCACCATTAGTTGATATATATCTAACCAACTGAGAAATAAAAAAGCAAAACCCAAGCAGGAGATGAGATCTTACCTTTGCTCGAATGATTTATATATAGAGCATCAAAGTACAAAATTTCCAAAATATATGAATCTTGGTTTAGAAAAAATATCTTTAATTTAGGAAGGAACACCCAATAAGGTACATTTTTTTTTGGAAATTTTAGATAGCTATATTATTCTGATATCTCCGTGCTAAATGGTTGGAATATTTTTGTATAAATATAAAGATTACATATCTAGAAATAACAAAATTTGAAATCGGCTTAATTTTTTTATTTTAGACTTATTTTATTTGTAATTATGGTATGAAGAAAATTAAAAAAAAAAGGTTTAATATTTTGTTAATGCTTGAATTTTTGTTAATACTTGAATTTTTGTATGGTCGTTTTGTATCGGCTCACTTTAGATTTCAGTTATTGCTTCAATTTTGTTTAGATTCTAACGAAGATTTCAGTTATTGCTTCAATTTTTTGTTTACATTCTAACGATTTCGTAACTTTGTTCTTGTTGGACGAGGATTATTTAAAAATGTATTTGCAAGAAAGACACAACGTCGAACCAATTTGATCAATTTTATTTTTTTTCTAATTATGATCAGAAACTTTATTTAGTTTTACTTGATAACTTTATTTAGTTTTAATTGATAGAACAAAATTGTAATTAGGGAAAGAGTTATTTTGATAATTGTAACCGGACACTTGACGTTGGACAGTTTCTTTTACGTTTTTTTAATTCATTAATTATGCGACTGATTCTGTGATTGATGCATGATTGATTTTTTTTTCTAACGATGAAACCGTGGGTGTGATTGATTCTACGATGAAATGTGATTGATTTTTGATGTGTTTTTGGTAACATTATATTTTTCAAGATATTTTCTTTAGGTAACGAAAAATCTGTTTTCCATTAAAAAAAATCTTATGGGGCAAAAAAATATTTTTCAATTGCCACATCAAATAAATTTCCGAAAATGATTTATGGCACCCAGTTTTCGTGCACCCAATGCACCCAACCTGAGGTGGCATGCAAACATGGCATTTTCCAGTGAGATATTTTATTTTTGACTTTCACTTCATTTTGTCAACCGTTCATTAGAATTTGACGGGTTAGATTAAATATATGGTATTCTCTTACTGCTTCCACATCGATTTGTCCCTCTCTTCATCATCATCTCATCATCATCTTTGATCTGTGTTAATCCATAATTCCACTTAGCTTCGGTACAATCAATCGCGAGTAAGGTTCACAAAATAAAGAAACCTCAAGCCAAGTAAAGGTCACACAAGGATGAAATATCCCAAAAATGCATACTTCGTGCCAGTAACTTCTGAGATTGATTTGAATCCAACTCCGTTACATGAGTTTATGGCTTAACATCACCAACGACCCTATATTCCACTAATCCAATTAATTTATAAGCGCAAAAACTTACTGATATTTTGTTTTGATTATGTTTTGAACGGATTATAATCGGAGATCCAAACCTAAATAATTATATTATCTTTGACATCTTCATTAATAATAGACTAATTTGTTATCGATTCATAAGATTTCAGTTCAATATCCTAATAACTTTGCTACAACGATTGCAACGATGAGAAGAGGATCATCAACATAATTGATGTGGAATCAATGATTCACCAAAAATTAAAAATCGAAAATAAAAATAAATTAAAATGAATTAAACTCAAGGTATTAATGGCATTTACGTGTACATTAAGGAAGAAAGCCATGTGTGCATGCCACTCAGGTTAGGTGCATTGGGTGCACGAAAACTGGGTGCCATATATCATTTTCGATAAATTTCCTTTAAAAAGTTTGGTGGAGCTAGAATCAACCAGAAACTCCGATTAACCACGTCGCTCGCTCGAAAAAACTCAGTTTTTATATAAAGAAAGAATGAGAGTGAATATTAAATTTAAACATGAAAAGCTTCATAGTTGGTTATGAAAATCTGCCTTGCTTTATTCTTTGTATTTTTCTTTTTCTTTTTGTTTTTGCTTATAATCGGTGCGTAGGATTGTTAATTTGTCATTGAATACAAACTTCAATGAATTCTTGCTTTTTCAGTACCAGTAATTAGTTGTTTCAGGTGCTTTAAATTATAATTCTGGCCGTCAGAGTCCATTAAAGAGGAGCGATCCCCTCACACTTTTATTATCACACTATCTCACACATTGAGCGTTATTTTTGTGAACAAAAACCAGACCGTAACGTTTTTGAAGCTAAAATTTTGGGGATGTGTTCCTCTTACCAAGTTCTACATACCTACCAAAAATAAGGGTATTCCGAGACATATAACACCACCATCTACTACTTTGAAAATGAGCCGTTGAAAATCAACGGATTTCTGACCGTCGAAATTAATACCGGTAGATTATGAGGTTTCATATTTCGGAATGTCCTCATTTTTGGTAGGGATATAGAAATTGGTAAGAGGAACATATCCCTAAAATATTATCTTCAAATCCATTACGGTTTGGTTTTTATTCGCAAAATGACGCCCAACGTGTGAGATAGTGTGATAATAAAAGTGTGAGGGAATCCTCCCTCTCCATTAAATACAAACTTCTATTTCCCTTAATCTCTCACATCTATTTTTTTTTTCAAACCTTTTTTCTTTCTGTTGTTGTTGTTGTTATTGATGTCATTGAAAGCATAGATGTGCAAAATATACTACAGGATCGATATGAGAGGAGTAGATCATTCATTATACTGTGGTGAAGCTTCTTGATCATTTTACTCTCACAACTCAGTCCATTGCATATTTTCATTTCTCAGTGGAATAGTGGCGCATACAAACTTTGCACCAATAGAAATGAGAACAACATGTCATAAAAGAGTTGGGCTTCTTAACCTGTTGGGAGTATCCATGGATATCATTTTCTGGCCGGGTATTGTGTTTCCATACAACATTTGTTGCCATTTTTCTGAGGGGGCTTCGTTATTGTCATAGGCAAAACATGCATTCCCTCGTGTAATAACTGTTTAATTACTTTTATAATATTTGCATGTTTAAAAAAAAAAAAAACAAACATGCATTTGCTTGAACGATCATTGACTTTGATACACTTAAGGGCCATTGGAACGGGTACGATCCTACCAAAAGAGTCTCTACCATCATGACTTTCGAAAATCGTTAAATGTTGGAAATAAAAACAAAAATTCTTAGAAAATGAAAACGATGATTTTTTTCTTTCTAATTAAAGAAGCTTGTGCATCGAGTGTTTAATCTATCTATATTGTTATCGGTGTAAGCTCTCACACAACCCATTCATAATTTAAGTAAGCTATTATTGGGGCGTCACACTTCATTAGAGGGGCTTCACTTGGATATCTGGTGACCAAAAATCTGGTTAAGGGATACCTTTGATTCAATAGCAATTTGTCCAAATTACCCTTTAATTAAAATTAAAACAAAAACAGAATAAAAACCTAATCTAATCTTCACACTTTCAACCTCTTTTGACTCCTGCTCTTCTTCTTCTTCTCTTTCTCTTCTTCTTCACAGTAAATTTTCACATCAATTCATTTCATCGTTTTCGATTAATCGGCGATCCGAAAAATTGAACCTCGTAAGATTGAAATCTGTATGAAAGATGAGGAAGAAACAAACTGATTGCAGTGATGGTAATCTAAATCAACCCCCTGACCAACAACTTCATCCTCAACAGCCACCGATTGAAGCAACTGATTTTTCGGAAATTGGAACTCCTCAACAACAACCCATAGTGTATGCAAGGTATTAATCGACAAACCCATCTATTCTTACTCGTTTTGTGCTTAAAACATGTTAGATTGAATCAAATCGAAGAAAATTAGGGTTTTTTTTTTTTTTGAAGCTGTTACGCCTAGGTTCGCCAAGCGTAAGTCTAGTGTTCGAAGAACTTACGCCTAGGTTTAGAGGAATTCAAACCGTAAATTGATTTTGCATGTAGGTTTACGCCCCAGTTAGCGAGACAATTTTTCCAATCGTATCTACTTACGCTTGGTTTTTCAGTAGACAAAACCCAGGCGTAAAAGTTTCTGGATGTTTTGGAGAAAGTTGCAATTTATGTTTACGCCTAGGTTAAGGCACCAAAGTTTCCAGGCGTATTTAGTGTACGCATAGGTTGGGTTACATAATTTTCCAGACGTATAGTCTTACGCCTAGGTTACGGAACCAAAGTTTCCAGGCGTATTTAGTGTACGCCTAGGTTGGGTTACATAATTTTCCAGACGTATAGTATTACGCCTAGGTTGGATGATTGAACTTTCCAAGCGTATTGTTTTACGTCTGTGTTCGATTCTATTTTTCTCTAGGATTACCTAGACGTAATTAAGCCTGAACATTTTTTTTTATTAATAGATTGGCCTGTGTTACTAATTCATCAATACTGATTCTATAACATATATTTCTTGTAACTTGCAGGAATCGTGATGGAGCAAAGCCTAAAAAGAATAGAGGAAATAACTTAACACCAAAAGATACTCCTACACCTCGCCATGGAGTTCATTGTGGGGTCGATTATAGAGGTTTCCGCAAGGGTGCTAACAAGAAGAAGGATATGGTTCAAGGAAGTAGCTCAACATGTCCTGAAATTGAAGATAATGTTTTCCAAAATCTAGAAATTGAAGGGGAACAATTTCAACTACTGGTGATATCGGGAGGTACACTCGTGATTAGAGATACACCAAATCAACGAGAAGAAGAAGAAGTTGTTGTTCAAGGAAAAGGGAAACAAGTTGTTGTTGCTTCACCTGAAGCTACACCTAAACCTCAAGTGAAGGAAAAGAAGCCGAGGCAGATACCTTCACCAAAAGGCAAGCATATTCCTAAAGGCAATGATTTGTTTCCTGCGAAGAAGAATGGTAGACTTTGGGGTGAGGCGCCCGATGAATCTACGGTCTTATTTGGTTATCCATATTCATGGGCTGTTAAGGTTTGCCAAACCAAGGTAAGAATCTCAAAATTTCACTTATTTTGCATGATTTTGTTCAAGTTGATACTATTGGGTATAATTTAGAAATTTAACAAATTTGTTATTAATACATTCTTTGTAGGATCATAAAATTGCGATAAAGAAACTGAAACATAAAAAGGGTGGTTATTGGCCGTTATGTGAAGAATGTAAAGAGGTTCGTGATCTTGTATTGGATACAGGGCTAGGTAATGGAATTCTTAACCATCAGCATGAGTTTGATTCTATTATTGCTTGTGCCTTTAGAGAGCGATATTGGTTAGAAACCGATACTTTTCATCTTCCATTCGGCGAGATGACAATAACGCCGGATGATGTGAAGCAAATCTTGAAATTAAATGTTGAAGGAAAATCTGCATTTCAAGGTTTTGACAACAATATGAGTTGGGAAGACCTTTATGTCCTTGTTAAAGACACACTTGGATGGGAGCGAGCCGAGACGGAGAAACAGGTTTAAGTGGGCTGGTGGAGATAAACCCGGATGAAGCAAGAGATGGTCCATCCATACCGTCAAAAAGATATTGTTGAAGAATCCGAAAGATATGTTTGGAGGAACACAAAAGGCTGTAGTTGAACGTCATGAGGTGATAGATGAAACAAGAGCTCGTCGTGACAACCACCGCATACCTATTGCATTCCCTTGGTACCATATTCTTTCCCGATAACTCGGGAATCGAGTTAATGTCCACTATTTACAATGGTTAAAAGATTTCCAGGAGACCAAAAAGTATGCTTGGGGCAATCGCCACCCTCGCTTTTTTACTTGATAGTTTTCGAAAAGCTTCGAGGGTTGGAGCCACGAACTTCTTCGGGAATGTTGGTCTTTTCGTGTAATCTATATAGTTTCGGTTTTGTTATATTTATCATTTTTTTTATTGGTTTTATGTATATAATTTTTATGGTTATATATAATTTGTTAGGCATGGGTATATGACCACTTTCGACCATGAGACCTTCTACATCTTGGTCGATGATGAGATTGGTCGTCCTACGGAAAAAAAAGTTTGTATTCACCGGTACCCAAGTAAAGCACAAAGAAGAGAAGATAGCTGAATTAAGGTTGAAAATGGATGCTCTCACCGTTGAAGATGTAATATTTGATCCTTACATAAATCTAAAGAAAGATAAGTTTGGAGAAGAGATTGATCATCGTGTTTTTTCAAGTTTGGAATCCTACAACGGGCCTTTGTTTCATCCTCATGGGTACGTAATGGCCAATCCACGTCGAGTTCTCCGCCAATATGGTTATGCGCAAGAAAAAGTCACTCAAGAATCTTTCAAATTGTTGGCTAATGCTTCTTCCGTAAAAAGTGCCAATGTCGTGCTCAACTACAGCCCAGAGCCAAGTATTGATGTTTGGAACGACCGCGATAATGCACAATACCAAGTCCATATGAAGGAGCTCATTCCTGCTCTAGGAACAAAGGAAGCCGAAGAAGATTATTTGGAATGGTATTACCATTTTGGTCATCCTCATGTGATCAATAATGATCCGAAGCGGCAGTATATATCCAAAAGGCTCAAGAAAAGAAGAAGCGTGAAGCTGAAAAGAGAAGTGTATTTGATGCGGATTGGAAGGCACTATATTTCAAGATGGTAAGTAAAGTTGTTATTTTTCATGACGCCATTTCACATTTCTACCAGTATGTTTCATAACGTTATAATTGTTTGTACTAATATGTTTCATTTTGATATGTAAAATAGAAAAAGAAATGCCTTCACTTGGCACAAACATTGAAAGATGAGGCCCTCACATGTGCACAAGTAAAGATTTTAAAATAGCAAATCAAAGACTTGCCGAATCCAAATAAGAATGCTTCACTTGAGAACTTAGAGAGGGGCACGAAGCGGAGTAGGCATTCGTCGACAGATGTGGGTACTAGTCAACGCCAGCCATCACCTAGTAGTTCTGAATCTACAGAAGAGGATATGCATGCTTGTGGTCAGGGTCAGGGTGGTCGAGGTTGTCGTGCAAGTCCTCGTACTCGAGGTGGTACCAAAAGAGGTCGTGGTCGTACTCGTAATGAGTAGACATTGTAGAAGACTATTTAGTTTCTTTTGGTTGTTTCTTTGGTTGTTATGAACAAGTTTCCTTTGGTGTAGAAGACTATTTATTTTCTTTTGGTTGTTTCTTTGGTTGTTACGAACAAGTTTCCTTTGGTGTAGAAGACTATTTAGTTTCTTTTGGTTGTTTCTTTGGATTTGCTGCTAGTTTTAAAGTGAAAATGCAAAATCAAAATTAGGTACTCAGGAACATTTACGTCCAGGTTTGTGGTAGGCAAAACCCAGACGTAAGACTGAACACAACAAGTTTTAGGATTTTGCAGTTTTACGTCTAGGTTTGGGGTTCAGAAAACTCAGACGTCATTCTGACAGTAAGTATTTCTCAGAGTTACGTCTAGGTTCGTGTTCTCTAAAACCTAGGAGTAAATAGTTTTTAAAGTGAGTTTGTTGTTTTTTTGTCCCTATTTGGTTTGAAAATGAAAAATAAAGCAGTTACACATCTTGGTTTTATATATAAGTTGAACATACATGCCCAACCATCTTATTTTTTCTTATTTATACATATAATATTGTCAACAAAATACTTCATTAAAAACTACCAAAATACATATAATATTGTCATTCAACATTATATTCAAAACTACAATTATCACTTCTAGACAAAATGTTTTATTCCTAGTGAGTCATTCAAAATATTTTCACCACCCTTCACGAACGTTTAGTCATCCTCATCATCGCTCATCAATGCAAATGAGACATTACTCCTTGACATTTGTAATGCCTTCCAAAATTCAAAACTTTCCTCGAATCTAATACACCAAGACTTGGACCATTCGTTACAATCGAATAATGGAGGTAATGGGCAACCTTCACTCATTTGGAGTCCAATTAAATGGTTTCCGTGCACGTAACCAATCACCACTCTTTTTGTTTTATCCGATTCTTCGTCAAATGGTATCTTTGTCGGTGCAAATGTGAAACTCAATGCATTTGAGATATAATGGACAACGCAATTGAATGCATTGGCGAGTAGTTGGCCGTTTATTGGCATGGACATCCAATACTCACTTGTCAAACATTTATTGCCATGTAACCGCTTTTCCCATGCCAAAAACCTTTTGTTTAACACCATCTCGGACTCGTCTTTTTCACATCTCATCATTGGTATGTAATAATCTCGGTTCCCACGTAGTTCCATTAAACATTTTTGCCTTACATAGTCAACTTCTTCACAACCCCAATCTTTCGCGTCCTCAAAGGTTCCAAGTTGATCCACGAAGACGTGGTAACCACAATTCCCATCTCCATCTACCTCATCCGTGGCCTTAATATAATCACGAACAAAGTCGGGAAAAAAAAGAAGATAATTTTCATAAATGATATATAAATTCCGGGAATATCGACCCTTCTCATCTCTATGGGGTGGTTTGTAAGTTGCGTTTGGAATACGAACCGTCCCATTCCTTTCACTTGACAGAAATATTCCAACCATCGGACTTTTTCCTATACTTCTTGCTAATTGTTTAACACCGTCTCTACCGCCAAGTTTTTTTCTTGTTTTTCCTTGGGAGGGAACTTCGCATGCTTTGGAACCTTTTCTTTTATCTCCCCCATCTTTTGTTCCGCATTGTTTGGAACCTTTTCCTTTAACAACTTCGCTTTTTTATAGTTGTTTGGAACGAAAGACCGGACCTTTTCCTTTGAAGTCAACTTTGCTTGTTGAACTTTCTTGAGAGGGAGGCTCAAGATGTTTTTCTTGTACATTTCGATGACTTGGTTCTCCTTCTTTTTCTTGTACATTTCGATGACTTGGTTCTCCTAAATCCATTTGACCTCTCCTTTGTTTGTTTCTACCTTGAACATCCTCCTCCATCTCATCCTCCGCCTCATAGGATTTTCGCAACAATTCAATTCCTGAAGGATCTATTTTCTTTGATTCTTCCAACAATTCCCCTGCCGTTTTCTTTACTACACTCCTCTTTTGTTTCGTAGAAGGCCTCCCATTTCTCTTCCTCTTAGGTGGTTCCTTCATATTGTTCCTAGTTTGTGGGTATACGAAGTTACTCAAGTTACTCAACCATATTTGCCTTTGCCCCCGTGTTAATGTATCATATTTCGCGGCTAGCGCTTTTCCGATGTCGGTATCGGCAAATGTTCCTCCAAAATCTTGATCGACTATTGTTTCATGGAATTATAATTGTTGCCAAAAGGGATCAACATCTTATATTGGAATAAATTTGTCATTGTAATTGGCTATGACATGCCGACATGGGAGGCCCAAACTTGTCATGTTAGGACAAACACACTCTCTTTCGTCATAGTTACCCGACTCAAATTGTATCACTTCTTTCATGATCAAATCAATTGCACGATGCGACACTTTATGATTAATTGCATCAAGCCAAGCATTGTTTTTCCATTTAGTGTGTCTACTAGATCGGTTTTTTTCAAAATACTCCCTAACTCTATCAAGATCACGGAGGAAATAGGTGTGCATGGCTTGGAATACCGTAACAAATCCACCATCACCACTATGAAGCTTCATCTTCAACCGGTTGTGAGACGATTCCACCGTACTTGTAGCTTGGTTGCCTAAGTATCTATATTGGTTTGTGAATGCGGCCACGAACTTCTCTTTGTGCGGATCCAACCAATTGTCTACCAAGTATTTCACCATAGTTGGATAACTTCTCAAACTAGACAATAACATACGAGATCGTTGTTCATAGTCTTCCATAGTGAGAGAATATGCCATGGCTTCCCAATCCTTTTGGAAACTAGCCCATCTTAGTTCTGCCAACCCGTCATCCTTCTTAAATTTCTCTTTGGCTTCCTTTGGTTGATCAACCGGTAGTTTCTTTATTCTTTCCATTTGACTTTTCTTTGTTGGACGAATGATGGTCTTACATTTAGTCTCAATGTTATTCCATAGGTGGAAGGTGCAAAGAAGGTGATGAGCATCTGGGAAAACCCTCTCTATTGCATTCAACAATGCTTGTTCCTTGTCGGTGACAATCACCTTTGGAGTATATCCCTTCACGTAGAATAACTTCACTTGTTGTAGTGACCACACATAACTCTCTTCAAGCTCATTTTCCAAGAAGGAAAAAGCGATACTAAACGGAGAGTTGGTGGAAGTTTGTCCAACAATGTTCAACACCGGCATCTCATACTTGTTGGTCTTGTACGTGCAATCCATTAAAAGTACTTGATTGGAGCACCGCGCTAATTGTATAAACTCGGGATGAGCCAATATGAGATTCTTTATTTGTTCATCCTCATCTTTATTATGGAAAACCGAATAATTATACTTCTCCCCCAAATGCCTTAATTGTTGCATTTGATTTCTATTTTCCCATTGTTGATTTTTCAATTTTGTTTTGCGTTGTGGATGGTTGGAAAAGTAGAAACATTCTTTGGGTTGAGGAGCTTTATATGACCAAGTATATCTAGGGGTTTCATACGGTTTTCCGTCATGGAACTTACAATGAGTTTTTCTTCATCATTAAGCCGCGCCGCATAAGGATGGGATAACAAAGTATCCGGTATGGGATGGTTATGACGACCACATACAACTTTCTCCAAATACCAATACCACTCCTCGCTTTTCTTGTTGTGCTTGAATTGAAGCTTGAACGGGCATTTAGTCTTCTTAGTGAAAGTAGTATTCTTCCTATTCGTATTTGGTTCATATATGGTACCCTTTTTCACATGACTTTTACTCTCTCTCCACTACACTCGCAAACCATTTGAAAGTGGCGGTCATTTGTTGATCCATTACAAACTATAACACACATAATTAACTTGCCACGTTCTCTAGCCCATTTCTTTGCATCTTCTTTATCTTTCCATCTCTACATGTTCCAAAAACTCAAAGTTAGTAAAAAACAAAAACATAGTGAATGAGCAAAATATCTTTCCATTAGTTTCAAAAAAGAAAAAAAAAACACTTACCAAGTCATTCAAATAGTGATGGGATGAATCTTCGGTTAGAATTTCGTTTGCATTAGGTTGAGAAGGCATTGGGCTAGGTGGAAGCACAATCTATCAACCAAAATATCACAATATTAGTCAAAATAAATAAATAAAGAAAACTAGAATTACGTCCTGGTTATAAGGTACACGGACCCAGACGTTTTAGGCATAGGAAAGGTTATGGTTTAAAAATTCATCCTCTAACCTAGACGTTTTTAATTACGGTTGGAAAGGATGAAAATATAACCTAGACGTTATAACCTACGTTTGGAAATAAAAAATCCTAACCAAGACGTAAAACAAGTATTAAATACCCATGCAAAAACTATTTACGATTGGGTTTTGGATGAATTTAACCTAGGCGTAATTCTCAAGTTTTGTCCTATTGGAAACCAGTTACATTTGGAATTCTTCTAAAGCTAGGCGTAAACAAAACTTACGGTTGGCAACGAAGCAAAACCCTCTTCCAAACCCAGACGTAAAACTTAATTACGGTTGGAACAAAGCCCAACCCAATCGTAATTTGCCATGAAAGTCTAAAAATATCAAATTTATTATCGTTCTTAAGCTAGTTTTCAACGAAATTGAACCCATGGGAGATAGTTTAGAGGTGTACCTGCTGATTTTCAACCATTGGTTCTTCACTTTGTTGATTTATTTCTTCAATTGGTGGAGATTCATCATCACTTTGTGTTAAACCCTCTCTACCATCTAACAAATCATCAATCTCTTTATCTGCAACATGAGAATGTAAAACTTGTTTTCTCTATCATACAAAGATTCACCCACCTCGAATTTGTAACTTGTTTCATCCATTTTTGTTGAGTGAATCAAACAATCTAGGTTTTGAAAAAAAAACTCCAATTTTTTCTTTTTCCTCTTCTCTCTAGTTTTTTTCCCACATAAACTTTGTCCCAAAATTTACAAATATATATCAAAATTCATCTTCTTAATTTAATTAGATAATAATTAAAATTAATTAAAATTAACTAAATAAATAAGGTTTGTTTGGTCATTACACAATTATTTGAGATAAGAGATTTTTGAAATTACTTACGGGTGACCCGTTTTTGTCCTATTAGGTGACGCCCCTCTAATGGAATGTGACGCCCCAATAATAGCCTTCTAATTTAAAGGACACGAGGGAAGATTTGAACTTTAAATACAATTATATAATTTTGTATTATTAAAAGAGATAAATTCAGAATCTTCCAATCATTTTATACCAGACACAGCTGTACATACGCTTCATAATTGAATTTGTTTTGAGCAAGTGAGAACTTCATTAGGCTTGCACTTCGCAACGTAAAAGGAAATCGGTATCAAGATTTTAACTGTGGTTGGTTTGGTAATTTCAACACTACAGTTTCCCCTAACATCTTACTTTACCATCCTTCGTGTACTTTTTCATTTTGGATTCATAATTCAGGACGATCTTGGTTGGAATGATTTTATATATAAATGTGAAGATGTTCACGCAAATCCTTTGTGCCCAAAAGACTACTGAAAGTGTAGTAGTTATTATGTTTGTACCATAACGGACAAGCCAATCAGATTCAAACAAGCTTTAATTTTAAGTTATTTTTATATGGTATTTTTCACATTTCTTTTCTTGCAACTACTAATTAAATTTGATTAAAATTAATGAGAATGTTGTTAATAAAAAACTATCCAGAATCCTTTTAAAAAACTCTATTCAGAATTTTTTAAAAAAAAATAACGGAATATGGGTCATTTGTCCAAATATTTTTAAAACATGGTTCTAATGGACGAGTAAAAATTAGTATGAGTGAAATGGACACAAAAAAAAAATCAAGAATGAAACTGGATTCATCCTGGTTTAAACTTAAAAAAGAGTGAGGATGAAACTGGATACATCCTGATGTAAATTAAAAATAAGAAAAAGTATTTGAAAATAGGTAGGTTGTTTACATCCTTTCTATTTTTACATTCTCGTCCATTTAAACAGTATCAAATTTTACATATCTTTTTCACCAAGGAATTGTTGGTTTTGGTCTTTTTAACCAATTTTGTGAAAAAATAATGTGATTGTGACATGTTCGGGAGGGATAAAAGTTGTTCAGGTACTCGAATTCTTTTGCACTCTTCCATGGCGATGATTTAATTCGACTAGATCATTTTGCGGGTTCTTTCTTTGATTGTCTGTCCCTTTTTTTATGCCGGGCGGTTTATAAATCCGCTCCTTTGTAATTTGCCTTTTTTCTCTATATATATTTATCCAATAATGTTGATTATTTACACAAGGGAATATTTGAACTTTTATAGTAAGATTTTTTTACCTGGCAAGATTGGGGTATACTCAAACTAATTGGGGTATACACAATAAGACAAAATCGGGTCATTTTGAAGTAAAACCAAGCCACCCCTTAACCTTGTTTTTTCTAAATGGCTAATATGCCCTTGGTTAATTAACACTAAAATTCTGATTAGGTTAATTAATTGAGTTTAGATTAAAATTTTCAAATTATGAATTCAGTAGATTAATTTTTTGATCCGTCTTATGAGTTCGATTTCAATCCAAAAATTTTGGTTTTGAAAATGAATAAAGTCGGCAAGGTCGTGGTTTGAATAAGCTTCCGACCATACATCCGCCGGAATGGTCAACTTTGAATAAGCTGCCGATCGCTCTTCCGCCGGCAGGTCAACTTTGAATAAGTCGACGACCAGATATCCGCCTCTAATGGTCCTCGGATGAAGAACACGCCGACTATCTTGGGCAGCAATCTTACGGTCGGCATGTAAATATTTCCTACCCTTCCGGCTATATTAAACTCGGCATGCAAAAAAAAAAAACAGCATTGCCGACTGACATAAAACCTAATCCTTTATCCATTCAATTTTGGTTACTACATTGATTGAAACATAAAACCTAATCCTTGTCGACGGAAAAACGAATGCACTTAGCATGTGCATCAAGCCTTTGAACCCCTAGGCAACCCTAGTGGACGAGTTATAGTCTCGTGAGGGTTTACATAGAGGTCTACCCACAAAACCTATACAAAAACTTCTAAAGCCATCAATCTTCGTCCGAGGACGATACACCCTCCATCATCTTCGGGGCATACTCCGGGATTTTGGATTCCATGAATTGATAGCTTGCATCGAATGCGAATGCATCCCCCTTTTCCTCCAAGTAGCGCGCTTTGGTGACTTCATGCTACAAAAACATTCCACAAACTTACTTTGTTAGTGGTGTTTAGTAGGAAGATCAAACAACATTGATCACGTAAAATAAACCACAAAAAAACTTACAAATTGTTCAATGGACAAGTTAAAGTGGGGAGCGTTGAAAATTGGTTTTGGATAGCTAAATAAGCAAGTATCGCATTTTCAATGACTATGTGCCTATCGTGCACTTGTTGAACACTTCTTGAGTTAGGATTCCCACACTCTTGGCTAAAAGTGTTGTGAACCCTAGCCCAAAAGGTTGTGGAATCCACCCTTACGGAGGACCGCTTCGAACTCTAGTCTCCGCATACCAAGCTTTGGTGATTGCCAAATCTTCATTAGAATCAAATGAAGCCATTTCTTGTGTGTAGAGAGCTATTGGGTAAGTTAGATGGAGTGTGTGATGATATGAGCTTTGGAGAGTATATGCAAATATTTGTGTGTTGTTTAGTGGAGATAAGTAGTGCATTTATAGGATGGTGCCCAAATTTGGCCGTTATAATGTCCAAGTACAAGTGAATCAATGCAATTGTACTTGCAAAAATTTGAATTTTGAACCCACCGGCGGGGTCGTAAATTTTCTACAATGCCGGGGTCTCAAAACGGCCGGAAATGTATGGGTTCATTAGCTTGCCGGCCAAAATACCACCGGCATTTTTTTGTTTTGTTTCCCTTCCGACCTTACATGATTTTAGGCATCATAAGAATGGTATTTTTTTTCAAGATATGGCCGGCAGGGTCTCTATTTTCGTACCCTTCCGGCTACAAAAACACCGGCTTAGTAGGAATCGTATTACCTTGCCGTCCCTGGTAACTAAACAATTTTTTGTTGACAGGGCCGGCAGTCTGACATTTCACAACATTGCCCGCCCTTGGACAGGGTAGCTTCGAAAAAGCATGCCGGCAAATGTATTGGCACTTTATATAGCTAAACAAACCATTCATTCAACAACTAGAAATCCAACATTTTTTTGTCCAAAATACGAAAACATGTCCCATAAACCGTAAAAAAAAACCTGGTAAAAACATTTGTCCACACCATTAACTTAAACATTTGTCCACCACAACATAAAGAAATGAACTAGGAAAGCATTCATTGGCCACGACCACGGCCCCGTTTTGGAACACTACCTTCACCACCACGACCACTGCTGCTACCTTCACCACCACGACCACTGCTGCTACCTTCACCACCAGGACCACTGCTGCTACCTTCACCACCACGAGCACTACGAGTCCTCTTTTTATCAGCCTTTATCTTGGCTTGTGCATCCTTAATAGCTTTTTCTTCCGCCTTTACTTCAGCCTGAAGTTGCTTGAACAATAGCTGGGCATCCTCAATGTCAACATTGCAAGCATAGTCAATGTGCTTGGTTTGCACAGGTTCTCCTCTGTCTTTCGCGCAACACAACACCCTCACAAAGGTCTTCAACTGATCCTTCTATATTCAATTAAACAACAAACAATTAATAGAATTATTTGGTAATGCAATCAATCTTAAAATAGTAAGAGCAACTCTAAAATACTTACAAATATCTTAAGCAATGTTGTTGGGTCTTTCGATTCAATCTTCTTCTTACGAGCTAGTTCTTCAGTAGTCATTGTTCTAATCACAGTAGGACGAGCCCAACCCAAGTACCACGCCATGTATTTCTCAGTAGCTTCATGACCGGTGGTCACCTCGTCCAAAAGACTCACATCGATGTTATGGCCCGGTCTATCGTCCCAATGTTCTTGAGTTGGCGCTGGATCGTAAGAGACGTTAATAGTTTTTTGGGAGGTTGTGCAGTCATCCCGGTTCACAGTAAAGAACGGCTTTTCTTCATCGAAATGAGGTTCTTCTTGGACGTAACCCAATTGTCGCATTACCCGATGTGGATCGTACATTGAAAATCCTTCAAACACAGTCATCAAGGGTCCATAGTATAATGCAACAACTTCATTTCTCCTTGGGATTAAACCTTGATTTCTATCCTCTCGATACGGATCAAATATCACCTCTTCCGCAGTCAATTTGTCGATGGCGTCTCGGAGTTGCATAAGATTTTGCGGCATTTCCTTATCTTGAGTACCCTTAAAACTGTACTTTTGGGCTCTTGGCAAATGAACCTAACACCGTTATCCACTTTGACGTAAGAGTTGTCTTTGAACAAAGAAGGGAAGTGCTCATATATCCAAACCTATGCAAAAAGAAAAAAAAGTTTAGTAAGAACCTTATCTTACGAGAATTTTGCGAATATAAATGTTCTAGACAATAAAATTACCTGGAAGAGACATGTGTTTCCGTTAACTTGCTTAGTGAGTGCCCTAGAACATTTTGTCAACTCATTGATCAAGAAGGTGACCACCGCAGTACCCCAAGAATACCCACGCATCTCATGTAAGGGATCCAATAGTTGCAAGTAACTGGCCTCGACTTGGTTTCCGGAACTGTCGGGGAAGATACATTTGCCCAGGGTGTATAGCAAATAAGCGGCCGCGGTAGCATTGATTCGCACCGGGTGCACCATTCCTTCCCTATCAAGGATTTCCCGAGTCTTCCATAATCCGTCCCTCAACTTATTCACATTAAACTTCTTGGTTAGTCGACCATCCTTCTTGTCAAGAACATCATCCGTCTGAACCTGACTCCAACCGAACAATTTATTGCTCAATTCGTAAATCTTCCCGAAAGAAATGGCATTATCGAATCCCTCAGTAGCTGCTTTTCCATCAACCTCGAGGCCTAGAATTTGTTGAGCATCATCGGGAGTTATCGCCATCTCATCGAATGGGAATAACATAGTATCGCCTCTCCGTAGAACCTCTCACAATGCACGAGATACGGTAACTTTATCATGATTAATATTCGAACTCTCCACCGCAGCAACAACCCGGAGTTCCTCACAATCACTTTCACCTCCTCACATTCCAAGTCAAGATTCCAAGTATGTGTCACTGAACACGAAGCTTGGCGCCTCATGAGACGGATGGAATGCTTGTGATCCTAAATACCAAAAAAAACAAAATAAAAAGAAATACAAACACTTGACGCAAATTTAATTAAGATAGTTACACACTTGAATAAATAACAAAGACGGATTAAGATTACTTACGATATTATTATGGACCTTACATGCCCATGAGTGTTTGTATCCAAAAAGAACATCTCCACCATTTGCTGGGGTCCCTTTTGGAGGCTCACCTTCTTTCAGTGCAACCATTAAGTGTTTGGGAGGCATGTGAGAATCAGCCGGTTTAGTGATCACCCTCTTCTTCGTTCCGGTTGAAGTTGAAGCTGAAGCTTCGGTGGATTGAACAATAGCTAGAGTTTGTTCTCCTTCTCCATCTCCATCTCCATATCCTTCTTCTTCTTCTTCTTGTTCCTCTTCCTCTTCAACAATTTCATCTTCGATGATATTCTTACCTTTATCTCCATTACCATCATCATCATTACCTCCTCCATACTCAGGCATGTCTTGATCACCATCATCATCATCATTGTTACCTCCTCCAGCAGCCGGATTGGTTTCATCAACATCATCATCATCATCACCTCTTCTACCAGATGGAATTGATTGGTCTTCATCTGGAGTCTCGTCTGAATCATTGGGTTCAGATAGTGGTTTTAATACCTTTTTCGTTCCCGGCACAACGTATACCCCTCGATATTTTGAAGACAAGAGTTTATTACCAACACGAGGAGGGTTTGAAGGAGGACTAAGAGCTTATTTCAGAGCTGCTTTCTTCTTTGCCATTAGCAATCTGAACAACAACAATTCAGGGAAAAAAAAACATTACATGCCGGCAGGTTAGACATATACAACATATCCGGTGGAACAATGGCCGGAAAGGTCGACAAAAAGATGAGTGCCGGCTAAGACAAAGCTGGCAGTGTATCATAAAAATAGCCTTCCGGCGCACAAAAAATATAGGATTTTTCACTAAACTGGTCGGAAAGGTCCATTTCCCACACATCGCCGGCTGACAAACAGCCGGAATGGTTTTATATAAATACCCTTCCGGACGAAAAAATTCTAGGCATCAGGAAACATTCTAAACAAGTAGCCGGAAGGGTAAACAATAATAAGATGCCGGCTTCATTAAAAAAAACTTACGCCGGAAAGGTATACAGATGAATAACCTGTCGGCCTTGCTAGTAGCAGTTACAGAAACTTACAGCCGGCAAGTTCTTCAACCTTATACCCTCCCTACCAAACCCTAACTATGAAATCCCGGAAAGGTCGATAACAAAAACCTTGCCGGCGTCAGAATCGCCAATTCACAAATTCGAATTTTCTCGACCTAATTTGACATGCAAACATGAAATCAAGTACTAGAGTGAGTTTAAACAAGCCCTTACTTTCTTAAGCGCACCATTTCACGTGTTTCAAATGGGTTCAATTACTTATTCTTCAACCGTTTTTTTCTTCACTTTCTTAGCAACCAAACTTGCAATTCCAGGGTTATATTCATTGGGTTTTCGATTAGTTTCTTTCATTCGAGTTGCCTTCTTCCGTGGTGGATCCATTGATGAAGACTAATCGGAGTTTTCGAATCGACGATTTTAACGAATTGATCGACGAGTTTTGGTGGTGGTGGGGGTGATGGAGCCGGTAAGGTTGTGGAGGAGAATAAGAAGAGAAGAAGATGAAATGAAGAGAATGAAAACTGATTTAGGTAGTAATTAGAGTTATAATGGGAAAGGGTAATTTTGTAACTTTATCCATAGACCTCCCCTTTGCTCTTAAAAAAGAGTCCCTTTAAAATTGGGTATACCCCAATTAGTTTGAGTATACCCCAATCAAGCCAGGTTTTTTTAACTTCTTTTCTAAACGAATTTAAAATATTTTATTATTGGATAAAAAGTATTACATTAACTAGTTGGAAGCTTAACAAGCTAAACTCCAACAACATACCACTACATTAATTGAACAGGTTGCTGTGCTAGCCTACCAGCGAGCCTCATGGGTAACCTAGCCAAGGGAGCCGAAGCGGATGGGGGACCGAGATTGTGTCACAAGGGGGGCAAACTAACTCTACCTTTCATGTTAATTTCTGCAATATTACGCTATTGGGGGCTCAAACCTGAGACCTCCTAGAACTCGTGAAACTTTGGGAAACGGGATGACCAGATGAGCTTGGTAAGCATGAAACTAAATCTTTTCGTTACTATTATTATTATTAACTTTTTAATGATTCCTGTTATTATTACATGAAACTAGTTGGAAGCCTAACAAGCTAAGCTCCAACGACATACTACTACATTAATTGAACAGGTTGATGTGCTAGTCTACCAGCGGGCCTCATGGGAAACCTTGCCAAGGGGAGCCGAAACGGCGGGAGGGGGGGCGAGATTGTGTCATAAGGGGGGCAAATTAACACTACCTTCCATGTTAATTCCTGCAATATTACGCCATTGGGGACTCGAACCTGGGACCTTCTGGAGCGCATTAAACTTTGGGGAACGGGGATGACCAGCTGAGCTAGGGGCCCGTTCACATTATATAACGATTATTATTATTATTATTATTATTTTAGTGGGCTGGGCTTTCCAAGGGTGTCTTTGGAGAAGAATAAGTAAACTTCGTAGCCTCGTAGGGGTTGGTTGGCCGAAAGCTTTCTGTATTATGCTTGCAAGAGTTGCCACAATCTAGTGGTTGTATGAGCATCTTGATGGCAAAGAATTCGATAACAACATCATTGAAGGCAATAACATGGAAGTTTAAGGAATGGTTTCGTCCATATTGCAACTCATTGAAAGCATAACGAATAACGATGATTGTTTCTAATTAAAGAAGCCTTATGCATCGAGTGTTTAATCTATTTTGTAATTGGTGTAAGCTCTCACAGCCCATTCATAATTTATAGGACACAAGGGAATATTTGAACTTCAAATACAGTACATAGTTATGTGTTATTAGAAGAGATAAAATAAATTAAAAACCTTACAACTTTTCCAATGATGCGTCCATACACTTCATAAATGCATATTGTCTTGAGCAAGTGAGAAATGCACTGGGCTTGCTCCCCGTAACATAAAAGGAAATCAACATCAAGACTCTAAATGCCCTTGGTTTGGTAGTTTGGACACTACAGTTTCCCCGAACATCTTACTTTACCATCCTTTGTAACAATTAACATCTAGTAGAACTTTTTCATTTTGGATTCATAGTGATCTTGGTTAGAAATGATTTAATATATAAATGTAAAAATGTTCACACAAATCCTATTTAAATATTCACGTTCAGTTTAACGCCTTCAATGGTGCATGCATACAGAAAGTGCCCAAAAGATTACCGAAAGGGTAGTTATTATGTATAGTTTATTGAACAATGGCGCCCTTTGAACAATAACGGACAAGCCAATCAAATTTAGACAAGCTTTCATAGTAAACTAGTTTTATCCGGTGTTTTTCACATTTCTTTTCTTGCAACTACTAATTAAATATGATTCAAATTAATGAAAAAGCGATTAATAAAAAACTATCCAGAATTTAGCATTTTAAATAAAAAAGTTACGTGATTAAATAAATTGAGACGTTCCGGAGGCATGAAATTTGTTCAGGTACTCAAATTCTTTTGCACTCTTGCATGGCGACGATTTAAATCGGCTGGATCAAAAGCGAAGTTTCGACGATGTTGTCATAGATCAACGATATAGAGAAGCTAATGCAGTTGCTGACTGTTGGGTTTCACGTCTTATGGCCCAACATTATGGATGCCCCTTAGCTAATGGGGGAAGTCAACTAGCACATGCCTATGTTTTTGGTTATAAGGACCAAAAGGCATCAGGAGAAGAAAATGTGTGTTATCTTCTCAAGTGAGTGAGAAAGAGAGTGAGGCAGTAGAGAAAGAGGGAGAAGTGAGGAACCATCATTTTTGGTGAGATTTGAGTTATCTTGAAGAGAAGAAGAAAGGGTTCTTGTCAAAGATCCGTTTGGTTCGTTGTGGTGAAGATTGTTCCATCAATTTCCACATCTCTTCAAAGGGGAAAATTCTAGGGTTTGTTCAAACCCTAGTAGTAAGTAATCTTACTCTTGCTATTCTCAAATTGATAGTGAATCTTACCTATTTAGGTGAATGAATTGTTGATCCACCCTAGCGGTGAGTGTAATTAGGCAAATTGGTTATCCAAGTGCTATATGCACCTTGAAGTTGTTGTTATCCCCAAATTGGGAGAATTGTGTGTAACCCATTATTGTTATAGTGGAAGATTTGCCCGTGGTTTTTTTACCCTTCACCTTGGAGGGGTTTTTCCACGTAATTGCCGGTGTTGTGTGATTGCTTCTATATTGCGTAGTTGTGTTATTTCCGCATTTGTATGTCATTGCTTGTGTAGGTTTCGTATTGCGCATAGCGGCTCGGATTTGGTAAGTCTCCCCCAACAAGTGGTATCAGAGCTTTTGGGTTGAGCTAATCCTGTGTAATGACGGAAGCTAGTACTAGTAATAGAATGGTCAATTTGACCGATGAGAACTTTGTGATATGGAAGGCGAAGATGGAAGACTGGTTATATTGTAAAGATCTCTATGATCCAATAGAGAGTAAGGGAGTGAAGCCTGAGAAGACAAGTGAAGAAGATTGGAAAGTTACTAATCGTAGCGGTTGGTTTCATTCGTCGCTGGATTGATGATGGTATTTTTCATCATGTGGCTAGTGAGACACTAGCATATTCTTTGTGGACCAAGTTAGAGCAGAGATATATGATGATCAGTCTCCTTGTGCAAAAGCTCTTCTATTCAAAAGGCTTGGAAAGTTTGTGCTACAAAGAAGGGAGTTCAATGGCGCAACATTTAAATGAAATGAAGGGGTATTATGAATCAGCTTACATCTATGGAGCTGATAATTCTGAAGAGATTCAAGCTTATTTGTTTCTAAATACTTTACCAGACGCTTGGGAGCCATTGAGGAATTGTCTCGGCTTATTCGCTTCCTGACGGAAGTTGAACATGACTGTTGCTACAAACAGTTTGCTGAATGAAGAAGTTAGAAGAAGGTCATTGGACTCATCTCATTCAGAAGCTCTTGTTACAGAAAATCGGGGTAAAAGAAAAGACAGAAGACAAGTTGGCCGTAGCAAGTCAAGGGGTCAATCAAAGTCCAGAAAGAACATTGAATGTTGGAACTGTCGTATGAAAGGTCACTATTCAAATGAATGCAGAAGCTTCAAGCAAGAACACAAGAAGGGAAAGGAAATGATAAACAAGACAAGTGATGTTGCAATTGTTGTAAATGATGGTGATATTATTTTATTCTCGATTGTAATGAAGTTTGTGTGAGTTTGCAGGGTTCGATTCAGAGTGGATAGTTGATTCAGGTGCATCTTATCATGCTACTCCTTATAAAGATGTATTTACCTCCTACAAGGCTGGTGACTTTGGGTCGGTCGTAATGGGAAAAAGTGGTGTTGCTAAAATTGTAGGAATGGGTGATGTAAAAGTTGAGACCAGTGTTGGCTGCACATTGGTTCTCAGAAATGTGCGACATGTACCAGATCTTCGTTTGAATCTAATGTCACCTGGAGTGTTAGATGATGAAGGGTACAATAATCACTTGGGTGATGGAAAATGGAAGCTAAGCAAGGGCTCCATGGTTATTGCAAGAGGCAAGAAGTGTGGCACATTGTACAAAACACAAGGTGAAGGTGTTTAAAGGTGAGTTGAATGCTGTTGACAAAGATTCAACCTCCGAGCTGTGGCATAGAAGACTTGGTCATCTTAGTGAGAAGGGAATTCAAATCATCACCAAAAGACAAGTCTTGCCAAAGGCTAAAGGTATGCAATTGGGTAAGTGTACTCATTGTTTGGTTGGTAAACAAACTAGAGTTTCCTTTCATAAAACTTTACCCAAGCGTAATTCTGGTATTATTGATCTAGTTCATTCCGACGTATGTGGACCTTTAAGGGTCAAAACACTTGGTGGTGCCTTTTACTTTGTTACTTTCATAGATGATGCTTCAAGGAAGGTTTGGTCATATGCAATCAAGACCAAAGACGATGTTGTTCCTGTGTTCAAGATGTTTCACAAAGATGGTGGAAAGAGAAACAGTAGAACCTTGAAGTGCCTTCGTTCGACAACGGGGAGAATACATTGGACCACTTGAAGTGTATTGCAAGAGCATGGGTATACGTCATGAACAATCAGTACTGAAGACTCCACAACATAATGGTGTTGCAGAAAGGATGAACCGCACTATTCTTGAGAGAATCAGGTGCATGTTATCTCATTCCAAGTTGCAAAAGCATTTTCGGGGTGAAGCAATGAAATACTGCATGTATTTGATCAATCGATCTCCTTCAAGACCGCTAGATGGAGAAGTAGCGTTGAAAAGGTATGGAGAGACAAAGAGCCTACTTATGATCACTTGAGAGTGTTTGGTTCGGTGGCTTTTGTTCATATCCCAAAAGATCAGAGATCAAAGCTTGATGACAAAGCAAAGCAGTGTGTGTTCCTAGGCTATGGGACAGAGAAGTTTGGTTACAGATTTTGGGATCCAGTTGACAAGAAGGTTATCAGAAGTAGGGATGCAGTATTCCTTGAAGACCAGACTATTGAAGACTTTGAGAAGATTGAGATGCCAAAGCTTCAAGATGATATGACCTTGGATCCAAATCCAGTTGTTCCTTCTCTTGAACAACATGATGATGATGTTGATGGTAATGGAAATGAAGAAGAAGAACACAATCATGAAGATGAAGCTCATGAAGATGTTCCAGTGGGTGATGTTGAGCAAGAAGTGCAACAACAACCGAAGCTGAGTTGAGAAGATCCAGCGGGACCAGATTACCTTCAACAAAATATACACCACATGAGTATGTGATGCTCACAGATGCAGGTGAACTAAAATCTTATGAAGAAGCTCTTAGTGTTCCCTGAAAGTCGAAGTGGTTGAAATCCATGAAAGAAGAGGTTGGTTCTTTAGATGAGAATGACACTTTTGATTTGGTTGACAAGCCGTAAAACCGAAAAATTCTGAAAAACAAGTGGGTATATAGAATCAAGACTGAAGATGGTAAATCGCAACCAAGGTACAAAGCACGCTTAGTTGTGAAGGGTTACGAGCAGAGAAAGGGTGTTGACTTTGACGAGATTTTCTAACCGGTGGTGAGATTTCCTTCTATTCGGGTTGTCTTGGCAATAGCCGCTAGTTTGGATCTTGAGATAGAACAACTAGATGTCAAGACAGCATTTCTTCACGGTGAGTTGGAGGAAGATGTGTATATGGCACAACCCTAGGGTTTTGAAGTCAAAGGCAAAGAGCACATGGTGTGCAAGCTAAAGAAGAGTCTATATGGTTTGAAGCAAGCTCCTAGAAGATGGTACAAGAAGTTTGAATCGTTCATGAAGGAACATGGGTACAAGAGAACAGCTTCAGATCATTGTGTATTCATTCAAAAATTTGCTGATGGTGATTTTCTTATTCTTTTGCTATATGTTGATGACATGCTTATTGTTGGCAAAGATAAGAAGAAAATTGACAGGTTGAAGTCAGATTTGAGCAAGTCTTTTGCTATGAAAGACTTGGGAGCAGCAAAGCGTATTCTTGGCATGGAAATCACTCGTGACAGGAAAGCAAGGAAGCTATGGTTATCGCAAGAAAGCTACATTGAGAAGGTGTTGCAAAGATTTAACATGGACAAGGCTGAGCCGGTAAGTTGTCCACTTGCAAACCATTTTAAGTTAACTCGTGATCAATGTCCTGTGAATGATGTTGAGAAACGGAAGATGGAGAATATTCCTTATGCATCCGCAGTTGGTAGTTTGATGTATGCAATTGTGTGTACAAGGCCGGATATAGCTTATGCATTGGAGTGGTGAGCGATTTCTATCAAATCCCGGGTCCCGGAGCATTGGGAAGCAGTGAAATGGATACTACGGTATCTAAGGGGTACTTCTAATATGTGTTTGTGTTATGGAGGTGACAAGCCGAGTTAGTTGGCTACATGTTCTCGATTTGGCAGGTGCTCAAGGCAGTCTCAAGTCAACATCGGGTTACTTATTTACCTATGCAGGGGGAGCTGTGTCTTGGCAATCCAAGTTACAGAAATGTGTGGCATTATCTACTACAGAGGCAGAGTACATTGCAGCTACGGAGAGTTGCAAGGAGATGATATGGATGAAGAGGTTTGTTAGAGAACTCGGTGTGAAGCAACAAAGGTTCATCGTTTATTGTGACAGCCAGAGTGCCATCCATCTCAGCAAGAATTCGAGTTTTCACTCGAGGTCCAAGCACATCAATATTAGGTATCAGTGGATACAAGAAGTTCTCGACGAGAAGGTCTTGTATATTGAGAAGATCCATCAGATGACAACGGTTCGATATGATGACAAAGTCGCTACCAAAATACAAGCATGTGTATTTCGCAGCGGGAGCGGGTTTGGTGGTGACGGGTACCTCGCCATAAGTCGTGAGGGGGAGATTGTTGGGTTTCACGTCTTATGGCCCAACATTATGGATGCCCCTTAGCTAATGGGGGAAGTCAACTAGCACATGCCTATGTTTTTGGTTATAAGGACCAAAAGGCATCAGGAGAAGAAAATGTGTGTTATCTTCTCAAGTGAGTGAGAAAGAGAGTGAGGCAGTAGAGAAAGAGGGAGAAGTGAGGAACCATCATTTTTGGTGAGATTTGAGTTATCTTGAAGAGAAGAACAAAGGGTTCTTGTCAAAGATCCGTTTGGTTCGTTGTGGTGAAGATTGTTCCATCAATTTCCAAATCTCTTCAAAGGGGGAAAATTCTAGGGTTTGTTCAAACCCTAGTAGTAAGTAATCTTACTCTTGCTATTCTCAAATTGATAGTGAATCTTACCTATTTAGGTGAATGAATTGTTGATCCACCCTAGCGGTGAGTGTAATTAGGCAAATTGGTTATCCAAGTGCTATATGCACCTTGAAGTTGTTGTTATCCCCAAATTGGGAGAATTGTGTGTAACCCATTATTGTTATAGTGGAAGATTTGCCCGTGGTTTTTTTACCCTTCACCTTGGAGGGGTTTTTCCACGTAATTGCCGGTGTTGTGTGATTGCTTCTATATTGCGTAGTTGTGTTATTTCCGCATTTGTATGTCATTGCTTGTGTAGGTTTCGTATTGCGCATAGCGGCTCGGATTTGGTAAGTCTCCCCCAACACTGACCACCTTGCAAAAGCGACTGCAGCCAAGGAAATCGAGGGGATTTGGTTCTCACAACCTCCCCATGCAATTATTCGTCATCTTGGTGATGATTATAGAGGAAGAGCAGATGTGAGAAATGTTAGGCTAATTAGTTAGTTTTTGTGTTTGTGTGTTGCTTATAAAAAAAAGAAAAAGAAAAAAAAAATTCATTTGTTTTAAGAATTTGACAAACTGAACATTCATTTGTTTTAAGAATTAAAGCTTTAGTTTCACAAATTAATATGACCACGTTTCTCCTAAAGACATTTTTCCGTCTTCCAAATTTTGTTCAAATCTCATTTGATGAACCTCTTGTCGCTCCGAACTTTTAATACCCTTACTAAAGAACAAAACTTAAGATTCACCATATTTATTATACTCCCTCCGTTACTTTTTAATAGGCCAGTTTCTATAAATAAATGTTACAAAAAAATAGGCTGGTTTCCCAATTGGGAAAGTCAAATGTTACTTTAATTTTTTGGGACCACTTTTCTTTTAATTTCTTTTGATGACAAGTGTTATGTGGACCATTTCAATTACTTCTTTGGTTGACAAGTGTCATTGGGACCATCTCACTTCACTTCTTTTATTGACAAGTGTCTAGAGGACCACTTTCAATGATTAGTTCTCATAATTTCCTTAATTTTCTCAAAAAATAAAACTGGCCTATTAAAAAGTAACGGAGGGAGTAGCAATATTGTTGCGGTAGGTATACCATGAACTTATCGTTCATTAAAATTTTATAGAATCCAATCCAGAATCTAAACTCATTCTTTCATCGAAACCAGCTATAACATCTGAATTTGATTTTTTATTCAACTAGACCAATGTCCATGGACTCTTTATAGACTTTTTACCTGGTTGAGTAAACTCAATATAATTCAACTCAATTCCCTCTAGCATCTCAACTCTTGAAAATATCCATCTTCACCCCAAAATTCATAAATGCAAAATGTACCAAATCATGCATGAGAGTTGGATTATCTTTTTTTCTTTTCTTATATAAATACTGAATAAAAAATGTGACGGAGCCATGTTGATCATTAATCTCGCATTCATGGCATTTGCTTAGTGCCTTGGTTTTGGTGCATGCCAAAATTGAACCAAAAAGAAGGATAATTGTGTCCGAGAAATTCACGAAAGTATCATTTCAAAATGATAACATAAGCATGTGGGAACCCTAGTTAGTAAGTTCGCGAATGATTCGCGAATCATTCGCGAATTTTTCCGTATCACGAATTTTACCGTTTTATTCGCGTACGTTTGCAACTCCGAACCCAAGTCGCGTATTATGTGGCATTCCCGGATTATTCGCGAATCGTTCACGAATTTTATGTATCCCGAATCCCGAATGATATGCCCGCTTAATTCGTCATAAATTCTTTAGCTTTTACGTTTTTAAAGGTCCCACTTTTTGGGGTTTACTGCCTCCCGGGCATACACGACCCAATATTAGACGTTGTTGTAATTTTTATGAAATAAAAATGACTGAAAAAAATTTGAAGGTGAAGGTGAGAGAGATCTCAAACTCACTGACCAAGCATCTAAACCACTATACCACGTCCTCTTGGATAACTAATGTTGTATATATTATTGATATCATCATATTAATTTTATTTTTCTTTAAATAACTCACACATATGCATAAAAATTGGTCTATGACCTTATAAATATAAATTATTTAGTATATATAGATACCGAATTTTCGAGCCGAACTCACATTTATAAATCGAATTATACACGTACGTATGCCGTTCCGAATTCATCGACGAATCCCGTCCCGTTGACCGAATCTTGGACCGAATCTGAATTTTACAAAACCGTATAATACTCGTACGTTTGCCGTTCCGTACGTTTTCCGAATTCCGAATAGCTAACTAGGGTGGGAACTATACTGCTTGGTGTAAGAGGAATCATGGTCAAATATCATCTTTTCATCTGTAATTGATTTTTTTTTTTTTCTATTTGCCGTAATTTTGCCAATATATTATTGTTTAATCCAGTTTTTTTAAACGGAAATGCTATTCGTCTCTCGTTTAAGTGCTCTATTCTGCACACGCGCTCAGGTGTTATACTGATTCGGACACTCATTACTCTTCTCTCACTTTGACGTGTGATATTTTTGTTTTTTTTTTTTTTTTTTTAATTTTTCTCTTTTCATGATACCCAAAGCCAAAACATAGCAACCGCCCACCACCATTCAGTTTCTTCCACTTCTCCTTCCCCTACCACCACTGCTAGAGGTGTAAATTGGGTGTACAAGACGAGCACATCCCAAAGACAAAGACGCTAAAATTTGAGCACAACAAATTGAAAGACGTGACTTAGCCAAAGACGGCACAACACGTTAGTTAAATGGGACGTCCGGGTTTGACTAATTGGCACAAATAGCACAAAGACAAAGACGCTGCACGGATAAGCACGTGGCCCAGCCCAAAGACAAACCCCACGGTAAGAGAGCACGTCATAACATGTACAAATACACCATATAACAAGGCATAATACATCACATTTTTTGTATATTTCATAAAAGAGTCACTATTCTAGCTAGTTTTTAACATTTTATGTTGGCTTATTTATAACAACACATATAATACCTTAATATTTGGAAAATATATTTCAATATCGTTGTTATAATGTCGTCACCTATATTTAACTAGAACTTTAATTTACATGACAATAATCCAATTTTATATTTGATGGGCTATTTCTATTTATTGAATAAACTTGTTAATTTTACTTGAAATAATTTCAAATGAGATGTTGTCTAATTAAATTCTTGTGATAATGTCCGACTTAATGTATACATTAAGTGATTTCAAATTGTTTATAGCACGTGTGCCAGCACGGCACAGAGACGACACGTTTATTCGTGTCTTTGTGCCCGTGAGGTGTGTTGTGCCTAGCTTTTGACTAGTAAAGCACAAAGACGGCACAACACGTTTAAATCGTTGGCAAAAGACAAGACGGCACATGGCACGTGAAGCACGCGACTTCGTGTCTTGGGCATGTCTTGCGGGACGTTTTTTACACCTCTAACCACTGCGTCCACCCAGGGCCGGCCCCATAGGGTAATCAGGGAAAGGCTCACTTTAGGGCAGCAAGGCCTTGGGGGCAACTAAAGCCTTGTTTGGCATTGGGGGTATTCATAAACATTTAGTATTGTTAGGGACTTATTGAAGAAACTGCATAAATGTTTGGGGCAGATGTTTCAATTAATAAAAATATGGAGTTAATGATGAATATCCGTTAACCTCGTCAAATCTTTTCGAGTTTCTTCTCAGAGAACTCGTTTTCCCTTTTGACTTTTCTTTTGGAGCATAAAACGAAAGGAGAAAGGTTAATTACTTGTCCTCTTGTATTCTATTCTATGTGATTGAGAATTATATTATCTCAATAATATAATTTCATTTCTCCATATTTCTAATTCTAAAACACATATAAATAGAGAAAGTTAGGGTTTATATTTGGGTTAGAAGATTTTTTTTTTTTCCCTGATCGATCTAATTATGGGGGGCATAAAAAAAATTTTTGCTTCCGGGCAAAAAAGGAACGGCCCTGGTCCACCACACACCTCTGTCAATCAAACCCATATCACAAAATACTTACTAAATCAAATTCTTCTTACATTTTATTGATAGATATTGCTAGGTTCAATAAACAAGAACCTCTGAACCCATCACCTCCTTCTTATTAATCAAAACCCACCACCACCTAAATACATTCCGATCCAGATTTGAAGAACCCCGGGCGATTTACATTTTCCGGATCGTGGATTTGCAACCCCTAAACCAAAGACAATTTTCATTACCCAATTCCATAAATCAAAAACCCTAATTATTATTTGATCAAAAACCAATTAATTTAGAAATAAAGCTAAAACCTAATCATTAAACTAAAGTAACACAACAATACAAACTACCACCACTTCCAATACCACCACCAGTCCACCACCGACTTACAAGATATCTCTTTTATGAAGAAGAAGAATCCTAATTTGCTTCATCACCACCACCACCACCACCACCACTTATTCATGCTTCTCATACTACCACTTCTTAAAAGAGAAAGAAGAAAACAATGCTTCAAAAAAAAACTTCAAAACAAAACAAAAATTGAAAAGAAGATGAAGAAAAAATCTGAAGACTGCTTACTTTCGAAAAAAAAAATTGATTAAGCATTAATTCTCTCACTTTCACTTCTTTACTTAAATAAAAGAACTGATAAGAAAATAAAAAAGGATCTTAAATTAAGAACAATAATTTCATAAAGATCATCAAAAAAAGAAGAGACCAAATTACAGAGGAAGGGGAGAATTTTTTTTCAGAAAGAGAAGGGAAAGTTGGAAAGAGAAAAAGTCAGGATACATAGAAAAAAGAAAAAATATGACGTGGAGTATTGCTTTTCTTTTGGAACAGCTCACCCCGCCACGTCGTACAGTGTGCAGAAACGAGTGGGGAATAGCATTTTTCTTTTTTAAACATTAATAAAAAAAAATGATTGGGAATTTATGTTACTTTTCAAATCTTTTACGGCAATGCTATTTGAAGAGCTATATTGCTCCCCACTTTCCTCCCTGATGAGCTGTCATCCTATGTGGCGATGAGAAAATCAAATTGCAGAAGCCACGTGAATGTTTGGTTTTTGACCAAAAAGTAGGCGGGAAATTAAAGTGTATTTTGAATTTTGAAATATATAATCTAAATTTGTAAGGGAATGTGAAATTTTGAAATTTGAATTCTTAAAACTTGGGCTGGATTCCTCTTATCTTGTATACCCGTATACATGTTAAGGTTCACTAAAACAACAAATTCTTGCATTGGAAACAAGATTTGTTTGTTTTATTGCATTGAAAACAACAATTCTTTGCATTGGGAACAAAATTTATTGTTTTCAGTGCAAGAAAAACCAATTTCTAGTAGAATAAGACAAAAAAAACCCAATTTCCAAAGACATAAAATAATTTTTTATTAAACCTTAACGTGTATACGGGTATATAAGTTAAGAAAAGCCTTGAAAGAATTCATTAGCTAAAATTTATAAAAGACAACTTCTGTCTTTTCTCCTTCATATAGTTTTTCTTTCCGTTCTCAATTTCTGTAACAGAGAAGATTAATGTGGTATAGTTTGTTGGCATACATGAATGGTTATTAGATCAACTAAATTGATTGATGGGCTAATTTTGAATTTAATCATGTATTCACCTTCTACTCCTTGGTTCAAAAATTGGGTTCATTTAAATTTTGTATACTATTAAGTACAAGTATTTATTTGTTATGCTTACAAGGTGTTTGCCTTATTGTCTAAATGAGAATGGAAGCTGATAATTAACAGATACTGACATACTGTTGTTTACGCGAAGTGTGATTGTGATATCAACCTTTCAACGAGACTATAGTCTAAATAGTGTTTGCATATACATTCAAGCACACACAAGCTAGAGCAGAGGAGCCGCAACTTTTTAGCTCTCTTACTAAATTAACAACCAATGCTTTCACATGACCAGTTGGCGACATTCTTATGAATTTGAGACAACACAATCCCTTATGAACAAGCAACTTTAAATAACAAAATGGGGATTAATTAAACCTTTAGATTCTTTAAATACCGATGCTATCATTTGCATATTAGAAATAACAATTTTAAGCACATGCAACATTGTCGAGAAGCTGAAAAGCATTATAGTGTCTTGTATGTACACACACATACATATATACCAAAAAAAAATTAAGCGACGTATGCTGCAAAGCAATTTTCATAATTACAAAATACGCTCTAGCTGCATGATTACCAAAATAAACGTGACTTCATAATTTGTGAATGATTTTTTTTTCTGCTTACCCTCCAAACATCTGCATATTAAGCAAAGTTGTATGCGGCAAAGTTGGTGTTGACCCTTGCACATGAAAATGACTCATAACATTTGGAAGTACTCCGTAATGAGGGTGTGGATGTGGATGCGGATAGAATTCCCAAGGTTGGTACATATGAACTTGTTGTGCTCCTCCATTAGCTTGATACATAGGATCTCGTGCTAGTCCATTTGGTAGATACATATGAGCCGTCTTTGCTAGTAATCCACTAGATTCTTGTTGCGGCACAACCTATATAATTCCAACCATATTGGTTATGACATTGTGGAAAAAAAATGATAAATATGAAAGAATGAAAGTAAGTCACCTGAACACTTCCGTCTCTTCTCGAATCGGCATCTTTTTTTTCTTTATTTTTGCTGCCCGGTGGTCTGCCACGTTTTTTAGTTGGAGGTGCAGATACATCAATAGCTACAAGCCCATCTTCATTACATGTACTCCCATCATTGCTGGTTATCTTCTTGCTACGTTTCCATGTGCTTTTATATGTGTTACTTCGTGGTCGGCCTGGACGCTTTATATGTTTTGGATCAAGTACAGAATCATCTACTACAACATCCACAAATTATTTAGGCGAATCTTTCTCTTCCCTTTCATTACACTCACTAGTGGAAGGACTCTTTGGTTCAATCTCAGAATTCTTTAGCATCTTCAACTTCATGTCTAACAATAGCTTAATATCATTGAAATCATGTTCCGAGTTTACTGCTCTATCTGCAACCTCACTAAAAAGAATGTTCAAGATGTTGTAACGTTCACGCTCAACGGTGTTTTTCCAAACCCCTACGTTAGCTTTCATACTTGTATGAGACCTCTTCACATCTATCCTCCATCTTCTTTTTATGTACTTGTCAGGTAACAAGTCAATTCCATGCCGGATTAATATATTAAGTGCATGTTTACAGAGAATCCATTTAAACTCGAATCCCCGACAACTGCAAGAAACCTCGCAGTCAGTTGCAATAAAGACCACATCAAAGTTCATTAATTTCTTAATTCGTTGATCATCAATCCCGTCAATCCACACACTTTCACGAGTAACATACTTAAATGTTCCAATAGGATCCTCTTTTTGTTCGATAATTTCACAATACATTTTGGAGGTCAATTCGTCTTGAAACTCTTTGAACTTTGACATAGTATACATTCCTCGCACATGTTTTTCCATTTCATAATAAGTTGCGGTAGGAATCAATTTGGACAATGATTCTGCATCGGCCTTGGTTTCTTTCTCTACCTTATCCCTCGTTACGAGTTCATATTGCTCCATAAATTGTTTCAAAGTTGCTTTCGGACCAAGATATCCATCAAAAAATGAATTCATACTCTCGCTTCTTTGTGTAGATTGCATTCCATCCCAAAAACAGTCTTTTAAATAGCAAGGTATCCACCGACGCCTTTCTTCATATAATCCTTGGAGCCACTCATTGTCAAACAATTCATACTTCTTTAACATCTCCATCCATTTTTTTTCAAAGTCTGATGGATATTGTGTATTATAGACAACCTTTTTCATTGTATATTTAATACGCAAATACTTACTATGACTTTTAAACTTTTCCGGCAGTTTTTTCATCACATGCCATATGCACCATCTATGTTTGATGTTTGGGAAGACTATTTCTATCGCGTTTTGCATAGCTTTGGCTTGGTCAGTTACAATTGCAGGAGGAGCACATCCAGACATACAATCGAGCCACTGTCTAAATAACCATACAAAAGAGTCTGTATCTTCATGTGCAACCAAACCACATCCAAACAGTATTGATTCTCCATGGTGATTTACCCCAATAAATGGAGCAAATGGCATGTTGTACTGGTTCACCAAGTATGTACTGTCGAAAGAAATAACCTCGCCAAACTCTTTATATTCTTCCCTGCACCTACCATCTGCCCAGAATAAATTTCTCAAATAAACATGGTTGATGTAGAGAACGGAGATAGAGAATCAAATCCTTCACTGCACCAAATCCCTACTATTGGAATGATTCGTAGCACATCAAATCAGGTTTTTCATCTAGCCTCTTTTCCTTTTATCCCCTTTTCGAATCCTGTTTGTCTGATTTCTTTCGATTGCTATTTTTTCTTCTTTGAAGCTTCTAATTTTAACCAGTATTTTAGGTTAGCTTTATTATTAGAGGAAAATCATTGGTCTAAAAATCTTATTAGTTTTATCAATCTTGCATTTGTTGTCTGTGATTATCATTATTGCTATTGTGGTTTGTCTATTAGTTTGGAGTTTAAGTCCCTTCCTGATCTACCTAGTACTTGGCCTAGAGGTTTTTTTATTTTATTTATAACTTGTTCTCATCCCTTAAAAATGAGAATTCTGCCGTGGAATGTTCAGGGATTCGGCAACCCTACTACCAGGAATTCACTTTGGAATTTGTTCAGGAGCCAAAACCCTGACATGATTTTCCTATGTGAAACTAAAAATAATTCTCCTAAAATGAATCAATATCTTAGGAGATTCAATTTTCCAAATTCCTGGGTTTTCCCTTCTAATGGGTTGTCTGGTGGTATCTGTTTATTATGGAAATCTAGTTTTCAATGTGAAATTGTTCAAAACTCTGACAAAATGATTAATGCTATAATTTCTGATGATCCAAGTAAACCTGAGTTTCTAGTTACCTTCCTTTATGGTTCTGTGTACCATGATGAGAGATTGGAAAAATGGAAATACATTGAAGAAATTGGTTCTAGATCCAATCTCCCATGGGCTATCATTGGTGATCTTAATATTATCATGCATGCTCACGAAAGATCTACCTTTTCTTCCCATACTACTACTGAATATCCTATAATTCAATCTATCATTGATGGAGCTGATCTTTCTGATTTGGGATATTTTGGTAATAAGTTTACTTGGAGTAATAGGCAGTCAGGTGATGATGTTATTTTTGCTAGATTAGATAGGGCTGTAGGTAATGGTTGCTGGCTCAATCTATATGGGGCTTCAAAAGTTTATCATATAGATACTATAGGCAGTGATCATATACCCATTATCTTGGAAACTAATCCATTGTCTTACCAAGGTAGCAAGACTTATAGATATTTCAAATGTTGGAGCAGTGACCCTTCTGTTAAAGAGGTTATATCTAATGCCTACTCTAAAGAAGTCAAGGGTTCTTCCCCATTTCAACTCACCAACAAATTAAGGTTTGTTAAACAAGATCTTAAACTTTGGAATATTCAGCATTTTGGAAATATTGACAATAAAGTTAGTACCCTTAATAGTCAGCTCAATGATCTCACTAATCTTCCTCATTCCCCTGGGAATACGGAATTGATTAAACAAGTAGAGTTTGACCTAGATCATTGGCAAAAAGTTCAAGAAGAATTTTATGCCCAAAAATCTAGACTTTGATAGGAACACTGGTTATTACCACAATTATGCCAACAGGAGAAAACACTTTAATCACATAAGTGCTTTAAAGTTGGATAATGGTCAGTGGGTTAATGATAGATCTGATCTTGAAACCCTTTTGGTAAACCACTTTAGCTCTATAGGGACTACCTCTAATCCTTATAGGAATGATGAAATTCTTAATTGTATTGACCCATGCATTTCTGATATTGAAAATAATACCTTGCTCAGACCTGTTACTAAGCAAGAAATTGTTGATACTATAAACCAAATGACGCCCTGGACTGCCCCAGGGCCAGATGGTTTCCCACCTGGGTTTTATAAGGAGAATATTGATCTCGTGATTAATGATTTATTGAAATCTGTAAATAGTTTCTTTGAATCAAAATTTTTGTTAAAAGAGATGAATCACACTTTCTTATCCTTAATTCCTAAAACCGATAACCCATCTTATCCGTCTGAATTTAGGCCAATTTCCTTATGTAATTCTAATTACAAAATCATTTCTAAGATTATTGTGAATAGAATGAAGCCTCTCCTTAGCAAAATGATAAGCCCTTTCCAGGCTGCTTATGTTCCCAATAGGAACATTCAAGATAATGTCATAATTGCACATGAAATGGTTCACACCATGAAAAGGAAAAGGAAAAAGGATAAGTGGGGTGTCATGGGCCTTAAGCTTGATATGTCTAAGTCCTTTGACAGAGTTGAATGGGGTTTTCTTAGAGATATCCTCAAAGCTTTTGGTTTCTCAGAGCATTGGTGTAATCTAATACACCAATGTATCAGTACCACAAGTATATCTATCATGTTGAATGGATCTCCATGTAAATCCTATAGACCAACTAGGGGTCTGAGACAGGGTGATCACCTGTCTCCATACCTATTCATCATTTGCATGGAATCTTTCTCTAGGTACCTTCTTCATGATGAAAAAAATAATCTCATTCATGGTCTTAAAGTTTGTAAAGAGGCTCCTAGCATTAGTCATCTGCTTTTTGCAGATGACTGTCTTATTTTTGCTAAAGCTTCTCATACTGAGGCTTCTAATCCTTTGAGCCTGATCAAAGATTTTAGTTTGGCTTCTGGTCAAGTTATAAATCTTCAAAAATCTGGGTATTTTTTCAGTAACAATGTGCATCCAGATCAAGCAGTTTCTCTTATAAATGACCTAAAAGTTAAGAAAATTGCTTTAAATGAGAAATACCTAGGCATTCCCCTTTTCATTACTAGGTCCAGAACTGATTCTTTTAATTATCTTAATGATCATTTTGATAAGAGAGTTGCTAAGTGGAAAGGTAAGCATTTCAATCAGGCTGGTAGATCTGTTATGGTTCAAAATGTCTTAAAGTCTTCTCCTATATATCACATGAGCACTTTTACTATCCCAGATAACATAATCAATAGTATGGAATCCTCACAAAGAGACTTTTGGTGGGGTAAGTCTAGTCCAGGAGGTATCTACTTTAGAGCGTGGCCAAGAATATGTTCTCATAAACACCAAGGTGGTTTAGGATTCAGAAACCTTAGATATATGAACTTGTCGCTTTTATCTAAAACTGCATGGAAATTGCTTCATAATCCTAATGCTTTATGGGTTATCATTCTTAGATATAAGTACTTTAAACATGTTCATCCTCTTCATTATGCTAAAAAAGCTGATTGCTCATGGGCTTGGAGAAGTATAAGTAGAGGTCTTGATTTCATTGCTCAAAATGCGGTGTGGGAAGTAAAAAATGGTAAATGTATCTCTGCTTTTGAAGATAATTGGTTGCTTAACCCTATCGAGCCTGTTTTTAAGGCCAGACCAAATCCTAACTTTATGGTCTCAGATCTTATTGATGAAAACACTAGAAATTGGAAACCTGACATGGTAAATACTTTCTTCACTCATCAAAATTCTAGGAACATTCTTGCCTCTAGGATTCCCCTGCCTGGGAGGATAAGCTCATTTGGCCCCATTCTAGAAATGGGCAATTTTCTGTTAAGTCTGCATACAAAGTTATTTCTGGAGAGATAGATTATATGAATAATAATATAGGCAGTAATCCGTTCTATAAGGCTTTATGGAGGCTCCCAATTCTTCCAAAAGTTGCTCTGTTTATTTGGAAGTGTCATGAAAATATCATCCCTGCTAAGTCTGTTCTTGCTAGGTACAACAACACTCATGACTATCACTGCAGCATGTGTAACTCTGATCAAATAGAATCTCCTGAGCATATTATTTTTCATTGTTTGTTTGCTAGATCAGTGTGGTCTCTAACTCCTTATGCAGACTTAATTGAACAAGACAGTTCAAGTTCTATCAGTATTCATGACTGGGCCATCAAATGGATCACTGATAACACTCTGAAAGACAAGGCTTGTGTTGTTTTCACTATTGCATGGAGCATTTGGAAAGACAGATGTTTCCACATCTTCCAGGGGAGAATTCTTAATCATCATTCTACTTCTAAGCTAGCTCTCAAACTAGTCTTAGACACTAAAACTTATCTTAAGAATGATTCCCCTTTACATGTTCTTTGTCATGATCCTGAAGAAGAAAGAAATCTATCCTCTATCACTGCTTCTTTATCACTTGACTGTATGATTCTCTTCAGTGATGCAGCTTTTGACAAGGAAACTAATATGTCTGGAATTGGTTTAATTTTGACAGATATACCTCAGGTAGGTTCATTGGATGCAAGCTCAAGGCTGGTTCAGTAAGGAATGCGGAAGAAGCTGAAAGTCTGGCTATTCTTGAGGCTGTTCAATGGGCAAGGCAGGAAAGCTTGCAGCAAGTTTGCTTTATTAGTGATGCTAAAGTAGTAATTGAGTCTCTGAACTCTTATCCTAACCAGTTATACTGGTATAATAAGATAGTCATAGATGACTGCAAAATCTTAGTTTCTGATTTTCAGTTTGCACAATTTTCTTTTTTAAAACGAAACCATATTATTCTGGCTGACCAAGCAGCCAAGTTTAGTAAGAGGTCTAGAACCTCAGGGGAATGGTGGGGAAATGTTCCAAGTTTCCTTAATTATTCAATGTAATTTCTTTCCCAGTAATAAAAATATTTTTTCTTAGCAAAAAAAAAAAAAAAAATGACCATCATCGTCAAAATCCACTCTTGAATAAAATCCTGAATTTTGTGATTCCATCTTGTTAAAATACTTTAGAATTGCAATTGCACCTCCTTCCCCCCAACCGTGAACTACGTAGCTTATCAATCAGATTTCTACAATCTTTCTGACTACATGTCATATTCTCATGCCCACCAAATCCATTTACACATACGCCATAGCTTTTGTACAACCTCACACCTGATTAATCAAGGAGATCAATTTGATTCTTTATCCAAGGATTAATATATCGGTTACAACGAAAATATCTTGCATTTTCTGGATTTTGTTCATGATTATGCTCCAAAACAAGCTTGCTAATTACATAACCAATTAGATAATCTTATCGCAACACTAGCTTAGCTAAGCAACCACATTTAATTGTGGCTTGAGGCTGTAATATTTTTTCAGAAACAGAATCACGCTTACCTGCTCGAGCACAAGTAAATGTGTAACTTCTTATCTCCCCTGCGACATTCTTCTTAAATGTGCTTTTCATTACCGGAAACCCAGCTTGTTTTCCAAATGCTTTATAAAATTCCCATGCATCATTTATGCTTTTAAACTTCATACCAACAACTGGCTTTATATTAGGTTTAACACCATCAGTATCAATGGAGTCTGACTTCGTAGAGATTCCGTCCTACATCAACAACAAGAATTTAGTAAGCAACATTTTCTGAGTGAGACTTTTTGCAAACAAGTCCTAGGCATGACTGTTTTCCACAAATTTCTTTATATATCAATAGAAAGTATCAGTTTTTATACCCAACATATTCACCTCAAAGAAATTTTTAGAGTAGCTAATCAATTTTTTTTTTTTTTTTTGTTGAGATTTTGTATAAGAATCACTAACCTTATTTTTAGCATTTAAATTTTCTTCTTCGATTTCAGTTATACGCATCTTTACTCCTTGTTTAGCTAATTTCTTGTTATTCACCGGAGAGAATAATAATACAGAAGAGAAAACAATAATACAGAAGAACTTACCTTTTTTTTTGGTGAGAGAAACGTACTAATATAGAATATTATTTCAAAATTCATCACTTTAATTTCCCGCCTACTTTTTGGTCAAACACCAAAAATTCACGTGGCTTCTGCAGTTTGGTTTTCTCATCGCCACATAGGATGACAGCTCATCAGGGAGGAAAGTGGGGAGCAATATAGCTCTTCAAATAGCATTGCCGAATCTTTCAGGATTATTGTGGAATCTTTTGACTAGGAAATCCTTCTGTTTGACTTCGCCAAATTCCCCAAGGTATGCTACGTTTATCCTTCTGTTTGACTTCGGTAATTTTCTGATCGGACTTCCTTGAACATGTAACTGTTATACGATGTTTCCGTTGGCTTAATGGTGTTCTTTTTTTATCGATAAAAACTTGGGCACAGGCCACTCGACCTAGCAAAGAGGCACACGTCTGGGACACTTGCATCTCCGCAAAGAGCGAGCTACGATGTTAAACTATAGATCCTGTACGCTTAACACGTTATTAATGGGTTCCCTACAAAGTGACAATATGTTTGATTGACTGTCTGGTGTGCATTTGTCTGTTAGAAAGGCTACGATTACCTTGATTTTCACAGTTCTGAAATGATTATTTCAAGTAATTATCCTTGATCAATGAAACCTGGTAATGACCTCCCAGTCTAAAGATTCTGCACTCCCCTGATCGTTGTCATTATCTTTTTTATTTATTATATTTATTGGTAGGTCGGAACCCAATGCGCTTCCGCATTGCATTTCTCCTTGTTAGACCATTTAAAAACTTTCCATTATATGGGAACATGAATTTGACTCATCGGAATCTTTTTTTTCTTTTGGTCGGTAAAATAATTGGTGCTGGCGAGTTTTAACTCAGATCTCTGATATCGTCACCTAGAAACTTTACCACTATACTACAACCCCTTAAGTGCCTTTCTTCAATGAAATGTTTTTTTTGACCATAAAAAAAAAAAAAATTTAACTAAGAAATTATAAAATCATAAAATTTAATTAATATATTAAAAAATTACAGAGCTTTTGGTTGGCAGCCGAGCAACAAGCTGAGCCCAAACGCCTTTGTGATTAAAATTGTAATTATAATTTTTATTTTAGTTTCAGTTAAATATGTGGCTAACGAGTAACACCGAGTCAGATATGGGGAATCTAACATCCGATTCACTTCGAGTCAGATCCGAATTGAGAGTCAGATCAACCCAACAAGGTGCTAACATGGCCTGAGTCAAATCACAATTCACAAATGCTCTATGTTTTTTGTTTTTGTTTGGAAAGAGACGAGTAAAAGAGGAGAAAATATTTGATGGGGGCGTTTTTTGAAGGGGGCATGGGGACAAATGATATGTTGACACCTGCATTTGATTTTAATGAATTCTGTTTCCAAAAATACCAACACCAATTAAGAAAACATATTTTCTCTCCAAAATTACACTTCTTTTATATTTTTTGGAAACATAACTCATTAATATTAAATGCACGTGTCAACATATCATTTGTCCCCCATGCCCCCTTCAAAAAACGCCCCCATCAAATATTTTCTCGTAAAAGAGTAAACTAAAAAAATCTTGAAAAACCCTAACTTAAAAGTTCTTTTGCTTGATTAGGGTTTTTCGTGGTGTAGAAAGAAATGTAAGTCTCTCAACTGTATGGGTTTTGATTTTGAGATTCAGAAGTTTCGATTTTTCTGTTCTACTTATCATACTTTGTTTTCTTTAATGTCTAAAATTTGGGATCCTGCAAATTCTTCTTCTTCTTCATTTGAGAAACAATTTGAAGGGTTCCACTAGCAACTTGAAGATTATGGTAAATTTAAAGAAATGATTAAAGTTGTTGTTGCAAAAATGGAATCAGTTATTGGATTTATGCATTTATATTTGGATTATAGAGATGGTCTCATTTCATTCAAAAGCATAGGAATTTTGTAATTGGGTCTTTTATCTTTGAATTGAATCTTTAGGTATCATAATTGTCACGATTGTACAAATTTTTGATTCTGTGGGTAGTCTTTTTCGATATTTAAATCTGCGATTAGAATTTGGTCACATACCATGTCTAGTTTGTGAGAATCTAACCAATTGGAAATGAGTAGAGTAGGTCATTTTCATTTGAAACTGGTTGTCACGACTCATGAATGGCGTTCGATCAGTTTCGAAATGAATTCTATATATTCTAGTGAAGGAACTCGGCTATGGATATCTTTGTGTACGAAATGAGTAGAGTATGTCATTTTCATTTTGAAAATGAGTAGAGTATGTCATTTTCATTTTGAAATGAATTCTATATATTCTAGTGAAGGAACTCGTCTATGGATATCTAGTTTGTTCTGAATGTTCATATGCACATTGCATACATTTAACTTTCAGTTTGTTCCTTGTTGTTCTGAATGATCAACAGAAGAAGATTATTGGCTTGGATGATCAAAGTAATTCCATGGAAAAGATAACTCAACCAAACAACCTGCATCAGCAAATAAAGGTTTTGTTATATCTTCTACTTCTTCTCGATTTTCAGTTCAATATTTCGATTTCATTTCATTTCATTAGTTTTTTTTTTTTTTGAAAATTTATTGTCGTGTAGGACTTGAAGATTGCGTCATTACGCGGATATATTCACATGAAGCTAATGGCAATTCGTTGCCGATACGAAGATAAACTTGATGGGGATACAGATCTGAAATCAATCATCAAACGAAGGCAGAAATTTGGGAGTGATCTTGATTCTCTAATGGTGGAGAAGGATGTACTTGACAGTGCATCACTCTACAATGAAGAGGAGAAGAGTTAATTAGGTAGGGAATTCAGCAAGAAAAACTGCAAAGTGAGCTTGAATCACGGAAGAAAGAAATCTCTGCTGCTGGAATTTACTTAGATTCACTTGACGATTTGAAAATTGAACTGGCTTATGTACTAGACTTTGTCAACAAGGAGAAGTCTGTACTGGAAGGCGATGCTGAGTTGTTTAAAGAAGAAACGACCAACCTGCAAAATGCGATTAAGTATTTTGATACACTTGAGTGGCGAAATCTGATTGAGATTTTTAACAAAGATATGATTATATATGGAATTGGTATCGATTTATTCGATAAAGGAAAGACAGGTGAATTTGCATTGCTGAACAGGGACAAGGCTGTAATGGCAAGGGATGTTCAATTACTCATAGAGAAGTTTATCTTTGCAAGTGGGAAAATGAAACAGCAATGTGATAAGGATAGATTGCAAGGTGAAACCGAATCACTTAGTGAAACGACAAGGCAAGGAGATGAAGGTTTTGTTTATTCTCAAAAGCTTGATTACAAAATCGGCCAAAGGCAAGTCTAAATAGGCAGATACGCCTTTACAAAGATGGTGAGAAGATTTCACCCAAAATAATATCTTTCCTAACATACAAGATATTTCCTAACTACCGTATATACAAATCTCTTAATACTCCCCCTCAAGTTGGAGCATGGAGATCACGAATGCCCAACTTGCGGAAGAAGAAGCTCAAACTGAGGACGTCCAAGCGCTTTGGTGAAGATATCTGCAAGCTGAGCCGTTGTGCGAATATGAGAAGTGGTAATAGCACCTGATTGAATGTGATCACGTACATAGTGACAATCAATCTCAATGTGTTTGGTGCGCTCATGAAAAACAGGATTAGCAGCAATATGAAGAGCGGATTGACTGTCACAATAAAGACGCATAGGCTGAGAGTGAGACACACCAAGAGATTTCAATAAGGCCTTAAGCCAAGTGAGTTCACTACAAGTATGAGCCATAGAACGGTACTCCGCTTCGGCTGAAGAACGCGACACCGTGTGCTGCTTCTTTGTCTTCCAAGATATAGGCGAGCCTCCCAAAAATATAAAATAGCCGGTAAGAGAACGACGACTAAGGGGGCAGGAGGCCCAATCAGAGTCACAGTAAGCAATAAGTTGAAGAGCACTGTCCTTACGTAGAACAATTCCTTGACCAGGATGACCCTTAAGATAACGAAGAACTCGAAGAGTAGCTTCCCAATGTGCAACTCGGGGAGATTGCATGAATTGAGCCAATATGTGTACTGAATAACACAATTCAGGACGTGTAATAGTCAAATAAATCAAACGTCCAATAAGTCGGCGATACTGAGATGGATCTGAATACAAAGGTCCATCATCTAGAGCCAAACGATGATGTTGATCAATAGGTGAAACAGCTGGTTTGGATCCAAGAAGTCCAGTCTCAGAAAGTATATCCAAGGTATATTTTCGTTGAGATAAAAATAGACCATCAGTACCTCGAGATATTTCAATACCCAAAAAATACTTGAGAGGACCTAAATCTTTCATATGAAAGCACCGACTTAAGTATGTCTTAAAAGTAGAAATAGCAATGGAGTTATTCCCGGCCAATAATTAAATCATCAACATAAACAAGTACGTTAATGGAATTCTCACCTCGTCAGAGAGTAAATAGGAGTAATCAAGATAAGACTCGTATAAACCAAAAGCCTTAAGAGCACTTGCAAGCTTAGCAAACCAATTACGTGGAGCTTGACGAAGACCATACAAGGATTTGTGAAGACGACATACTTTTCCCGAAGAAGTAGTCGAATAGCCTGGAGGAAGTTGCATATATACTTCCTCATCAAGATCACCGTGTAGAAAGGCATTGTGAACATCCATTTGGTGCAACTCCCAATCTTGAGCCACTGCGACTGCCAAAAAAGTTCTAACCGAAACCATTTTGGCTACGGGAGAAAAGGTTTCATGGTAATCAATCCCTTCCACCTGTCTATTACCAAGAACAACCAATCGAGCTTTATATCTTTCTACACTGCCATCAGAATTATATTTGATTTTATAAACCCACTTACAACCAATAGCCTTTTTCCCTGGCGGAAGATCAGTAATAGATATTGTGCCATTTTCATCAAGAGCACCAATTTCTTCAGCCATGGCTACGCGCCAACATGGAAGTTTCACAGCTTCGGCATAGCTGGTTGGTTCCTTAAGAGTAGTAATAGCCGCCAAAAACTGAGTGTGGTTAGCAGAAAACTTATCACATGAGACATAATTAGTTATGGGATAAGGCGTACCTGAGGACGTTGACGAGTGAGGAGTGGAGGAGCTGGGGTCTATTTTTCGGACAGTATTACATACATAATCAACGATTCGAGTGTTAGGAACCCGGAACGAACACTTCTTCTAACCCTTGAATCGAGAAATATCACTATTCAATGAGTGATTTGTCTCAGAGCAAGTGAAACCTCCAAAATCTGAGAACCATCATCACTGTCCTCATCTGTCACGGCCTCAGTAACTTCAGGGGAAACAACATCCAACGCCGCACCTGACCTGGTAGGTGAAGCATCACAGGAGCGAGAATTAATGGTCTCTGAACCTCCACGAGTAACAATCTGTGAAGTCCTATCTCCCACAGACAACGACCTGTCAGTCTGTTTTTTGTTCCCTGTGTGTCTGCGAACGCCAGTTCTGTCCTGGGTTCTGTCTGTAATATGCTGTGTGGTCCTGCCTGCCACAGACAACGACCTGTCAGTCTGTGTGCTGTCCCTGTCCATCTGTAAATCATTGCTGACAGTGTTGTCCCTCCTGTCAGTCACATAAGACGTGTCCCCGTCCCCGCCCGTTTTCTCTCGAATTTCTCACTGCCCGTCCTCATGTCGGTGTAACCTCGTCACTGCTACATCACGTTTCTCCGAATTATTGTCCGTCGCAAACGAACCTCTGCCCGTAGACGCCGACGTTTCATCCCATGAATCGGCCACGGACTGCCGCCTGTCCTATTTCTGTCATTCGAAAAAAAACTGATTGTTCATTAGGAACTCGCGCCCGGCATCCCGACAACTTTCTTGTGTTATCATGCATATGGAAATCTATTTTCAAAGAAAACCACGTCGCGAGAAACAAAAAATTGTTTTCTTTCCAAATCAAATAACTGCCAACCCTTTTTTCCATAAGGATATCCAACAAATACACGACGTCTACTTCGTGGATTAAACTTGTTCCGATCAAGAGGGACAAGGCTTGCATAGCACAAACATCCAAATACTCTAATATGATTATAAATAGGTGACTTCTTGTGTAACAATTCATATGGAGTTTTTCCATTAAGCAAAGTACTAGGTGTGCGATTAATAATATAAGCCGCACTTAGAATGCACTCACCCCCAAAAACGAAGAGGTAAATTCGCTCGGAATCGTAAAGCACGCGCCACATTTAATATATGACGATGTTTGCGTTCCACTCTTCCATTTTGTTGTGGTGTATCTACACAAGAGGTTTGAAACTCGATCCCTTGTTCACGAAAAAATGGAATTAATGGGCGAAATTCAGTACCGTTATCACTCCGAACTTGCTTAACTTTTCTATCAAATTGAGTCTTAGCCATAGCACAAAAATTCTTAAAATTCTGCACCACCTCAGTTTTATGTACCATTAAATAAACCCAAACACATCGTGAATAATCATCAACAATAGTGAGAAAATAATGTGCACCACAAGAAGACGAAGTGTTATATGCGCCCCATACATCACAATGAATTAAACTGAAGATATCATTTGCTTTATTCTCACTAATAGAAAAAGTAGCCGAGTTTGTTTCGCTTTTTAAAACAAATATCACATGGTTCTTTAAAAATGCTGATAATCAACTTTATTCATACCAGGAAGCAAAGAAATAATCTTATTAGAAGGATGACCTAAACGCCTATGCCACAAATAATAATCTTCACTGGTGGTAACTCGATTTGCCATAATCTGCGCTCCACTGTGGAAGATATAGACCCCATCTCGTTCCTCACCCACACCAATCAGCGTCCTCGTAGTTCCGGTCCGTATCACACACAACTTATCAGTCAAAGTGACAATACATTTGAGGTCTTTAATTAAGCATGCTAACGAAATCAGGTTGCAGTGAAGGTCGAACGTATAAAACACGATATAATCTCATGTTGTCTCCAAACACCACAAAGTGCCTTCACATGAAGAAACCGAGTATGTACATTCTAAGTTTTATTGAAGAAAAAACAATTGATATGTTTTAAGAAAAAAACTCTTTACTCCACAATCATGTGTCTTGAGGCCCCCGTGTCGAGTATCCACTTACTATCTCGACTTCTCCTTCGAACTATCAATGTTCGAGTTTTTAAACATTCCAACAATCGCTTCCCATTGGGCATCGTAAGGGTATTAGCAAGACCCGTGACGATCCCGTGATGAAATTGAGCTTCCACTAGATTTGGTATTTGCCAAAGGCAACATTAGCTACGGTTGAGGACCACTTTTCCACGACCGATATTTTTTCCATCTTTGACGCTGGCCCACGTCCTCGTCCACGCCCCATGCTAGAATCCTCATTCCACCATTCCGGTACCCTTTTAGTTGAAAGCAATTTTCTATCTCATGACCAAACTTTCCACAAAGGTGCTTGCAAGTTGGTTTCTCTGTAGAAACAGAGACAGTCAGCCTTTATCATATCCTTTTGATATCTTCGAGCTTGCGCCGCAAAACCCACAACATCAAAGCACGAACCTCACGGTTTTTGTAATTGTTTGGTGTCTTTCCTCTTGAACAATAAGCGCATATACACGACTCAAGTTTGGAAGAGGATCCTGAGCAATAATATGAGATCTAACAGTTCCATATACTGCATCATCCAATCCCATCAAAAACTGATGTATGCGTTCTTCGTCACGTTGCTTATTCCATTGTGTGATAAGAGAACAGGTACACTTACCGCAGCTGCACAACGGTGGTTTAACATGATCATTGATTTCTTCCCAGAGAGCTTTCAAACGTCCATAGTATGCTGGTACAGCATGTCCATCTTGTCGACATCTTGCTAGATCTGAACGCAACTGCATCAATCTCGGTCCATTACCAATAGAGTAGTGCTGCTTCAAATCATCCCATAATTCTTTGACAGTATCAAAATATGTCAAACTTGATCGAAGTGTGGATTCGATGGATGTAAGAACCCATCCAATCAACATAGAATTAACACTCCACCAATCTTCAATGTACACATCCTTTTCATCAGGTTGAGTAAGTTTTCCATCCAAGAAACATGTTTTTTCTTTTGGCTCGAAAGGCATTCATCATCGATCGAGACCATTCTTCATAATTATCACCATTAAACTTCACGGAGAGATCAACATACCCGGATGATCTGAAGGGTGTAAATAATAAGGTGAAGTTAAATCAACTTTCCGTTCTTTAGTTGAATCATCTTCAGAATTCTTTCCAGTCATGATGCTAATCTTTTAGCAGATTTCTTTAATTTGATTAGGTTAAGTCGAACCTGGCTCAGATGCCATGAAACGACAAGGCAAGGAGATGAAGGTTTTGTTTATTCTCAAAAGCTTGATTACAAAATCGCCAAAGGCAAGTCTAAATAGGCAGATACGCCTTTACAAATATGGTGAGAAGATTTCACCCAAAATAATATCTTTCCTAACATACAAGATATTTCCTAACTACCGTATATACAAAATATATATGCAAATCTCTTAATACTTAGCAATGAGAAGACTAACTTCGGAAATGAGGCTGAGTTGCTCAACAAGGACAAGACGAAATTGCAAACCGAAACTGAGTTTCTCGACAAAGAAACAGTGCGAGGTGATATTTGTTCGCTCGATGAAAACAAGGCTATTCTTGAAAGTGAAATTGAATCACTTAGCAATGAGAAGACTAACTTCGGAAATGAGGCTGAGTTACTCAACAAGGACAAGACGAAATTGCAAACTGAAATTGAGTTTCTTGACAAAGAACCAGTGCAAGGTGATATTCGTTCGCTCGATGAAAACAAGGCTATTCTTGAAAGTGAAATTGAATCACTTAGCAATAAGAAGACTAATCTGGAAAGTGAAATTGTATCGCTTAGCAATGAGAAGACTGACTTGGGAAATGATACTGAGTTGCTTAACAAGGAAAAGAGAAAAAGTCTTTGGTGCAAGGTGATATTTGTTCGCTCAATGAAAAGAAGACTATTTTGGAAAGTGAAATTGAATCACTTAACAATTTGAAGACTAAATTAGCAAGAGGCGCTGAGTTACTCAAAAAGGAGAAGACTACAGTGGAAAGTGATGTTGAAGAACTCAACAGAAAGAAAAGAAAACTAGGAAATGATGTTGAGTTAATCAGTAGGGAGAAGTCTGAAATGGAAACTGGTTTTGAATTCATCCGTGATGAGAAGAATAAGCTGCATAGTGATATTGAATCTTTGAACAAAAAGAAGGCTGAGCTACGAACTGATTTTGAGCTCACCAACAAAGAGAAGGATAAGTTGCAAAATGATATTGAGCTTCTCAATGAGGAGAAGGATAAATTGCAATCTGATATTGAAAATCTCATTGAATTTCTCAATGAAGAGAAGGCTGAATTTGTCCGTTCTGTGACGCTTGATGTTAATGAATCTTTTTATGAGCGTGAGAAAACATTGGCTGAGAATGAAAACATGTTCCTAGAGCTTAAAGAGATGAACCAAACACTGGCCGCCAAGGAACGCTTTTACACTGAAGAGCTTCAGGAAGCTCGTCAAGAACTCATCAAGGTATATCTAAGTAAATGTGGTTATATTTTATCATTTTTTTTGAATTTTTGGTTGATCTAAATGTAGATTTTGCAGCAAATGGAATCAGAGAAGGCAACCAAAAATAAGGTGATTGGACTTAAGAGAATGGGAGGAGATCAAGTGCTCTGGAATTTTAAGGAGAACAAGAGAGCCACATTGAAGGAAGTGATTAGTTTTCGATTAAGCAGTACAAATACATAAAACAGACCAGTTTCTACATGAGGCTGATGCAAGTATTCCTCTTATTGGGCTAAGGATTTTCAGCTGGACAGCGAGAATGTGGTAATATCTAATATTTGAGGTCTTTTCGGTACACTAGGGGGAGGAGGCTAACATAATAATAGAAGATTGTAAATGTGTGTGCAAAAATTAAGTGACGAGATAATGATAGTTATGGGAGGATAGAACAGAGATGTTAACGGTCTTCTGATGATGTGAAACTGAACTTTAGAATTTGTAAATGCTTTGAATTTGAAATGCAAAACTGCTGCTGAATTAACCTTTTTCAGAAAATTTTCTTCTTGTCTATGTTGGCGTGTGCATCTTCAGTTGTTAGTTGTTACATGTGGCAGATGGTTATCTTTCCTTCTTTTTTATTCTCATCTAGTCTTCTCGTGTCTGTATAATTTCCTTAAATTTGTGCACAGGACAGTGAACCCATCAGATTGTTGCAAGATTGTTGCAATGATGGTTATCTTCATAGATTCAGAATTTCTCTTGTTTAATTTGGATTAAGCACCGTCCAGCAGCCAAATCATCCGGGTAGGAAGAAGGGCTATGACAAAAGTAAAAGAAACTCCTGCTGGATCTCTGTCAGTATTACCAGGTATGCATCATTTGAATTACAATAACTTATTCCAATGCATGGTCAATTTTTCATATTAAGATGTATATCTTGTCTCATACTTTGTTCGTTCGCAAATGAACCTTATCAGCATTGGTTACTTTCAGTTTGTAAGTAAGTTGCGATTTGTGAATGTTTTATCTAAATGATGCTATTTTAGAGTCAGTGTTGGTACATTTGTCCCAGCTGAGCTTCAAACTAGTTAACGTTTTGAATTTGAAATGTAAACAGCTGCCAAGTTAGCCTTTTCCAGAAAATGATTCATCTTGTCCTATGCTGGGGGTGTGCTTATTCAGTTGCTAGTAGTTACCTGTGGCTCATTTTTCTTCTAGTTTTCTTCTTCGATCTGCTTTTTCATTTTTGTTTAGTTTTCGGTTGATGGTCATCGAAAATGAGAGAGTGCATTTCAGTCTGATATTCAAGTTGGAAATGCGTGCTGGTAACTTTACTGTCTCGAGCATGGCATCCATCCTGATGGCCAAATGCCTAGCGACAAGACTGTTGGCGGAGGAGATGATGCATTCAACATCTCTTTTCAGTGAAACTGGTGCTGGAAAGCATGTCCCTCGTGCAATTTTTGTAGATCTTGAACCCACTGTCATCGATGAAGTAAAAACTGGAACGTATGTCAACTCTTCCACCCTGAGCAACTCATCAGCGGCAAAGAAGATGCTGCCAACAACTTTGCCCTTGGACACTACACAATTGAGAAAGAGATTGTTGATCTCTGTTTGGATCGTATTCTTAAGCTGCCGAAAACTGCACCGGTCTTCAAGGTTTCCTAGTCTTTAATGCAGTTGGTGGAGGTACTGGTTCTGGATTAGGGTCACTTCTTTTGGAACGTTTCTCAGTTGACTATGGAAAGAAGTCGAAGCTTGTTTCACTGTGTATTCATCACCCTAGGTCTGAACCTCCGTTGTTGAGCCATACACCAGTGTCCTCTCAATCCACTCTCTCCTCGAGCACACTGGTGTGGTTGTGCACCTCCACAATGAGGCCATCTATGATATCTGCAGGCACTCAGTTGACATTTAACCGTCTAGTATCTCAGGTGATTTCATCCCTCACAGCCTCATTTGAGGTTTGATGGTGCCTTGAATGTTGATGTGACCGAGTTCCAGACCAATTTGGTCCCATATCCTAGAATCCACTTCATGCTTTCATCCTATGCCCAAGTCATCTCAGCTGAGAAGGCCTACCATGAGCAGCTTTCGGTTGCTGAAATCACTAACAGTGCTTTCAAGCCTTTATCTATGATGGCAAAGTGTGATCCTCGCCATGGAAAATACGTGGGCTTGTTGTCTGATGTACGTGGATGTTAAGGAGCTGTTGCCACCATCAAGACTAAGAGAACTATCCAGTTCGTTGATTGGTTGGTTTCAAAGATTATAGGTATCAACTACCAGCCACCTACTGTTGTACCAGGTGGCGATCTTACAAGGTTCAGAGAGCTGTCTGCTGCATTGTCTCCAACTTTACCAGTGTTGCTGAGGTCTTCTCTCACATTGACCACAAATTTGATCTCATGCATGCCAAACCTGCCTTTGTAACTTTGTTCACTGGTATGTTGGTGACTGGAGAATTCTCGGAAGCTCGTGAGGATCATGCTGCTCTTGATTACCAGGAGATTGGTGCTGAGTCTACTGAGGGAGACGATCGTGATGAGGGAGATGAGTAGTGATCTTTAGATTTACAACAAGCATGTACTAGTTCTTTGCTGTTTTTTGTTCCTGTTTGATGGTGATGAAAAAGACTTGTATGTTTCTGAATTTTCTTAATAATCTTGTGGGTTATTGGTATTTGGATCATTGGATGTAGTTTTTCACTTGCATTCAGCATACTCTGAAATACTACAATTATAGCCCAAGTTATGTGGCAAAGTCCAACACACCACATTGCGGGCCGTGTGGTTCCGTCCCATTCAGCAATCTGGCAGTGCTGATCGGCAGGGGTATTATCGACCCTTGGAATATAAACAGAATATGCAGAGATTTGAAATTACTCAAGAGGAGTTAGGGATTGATATCTTCCCTTCTCAAGACCGTGAGTTTCTTCTACTGATCATCTTCTTCCTCTTATTAATTTGATCGGTGACCGTCGCTGTCAATCAAGATATTCTCCATCTTCAGAAGGCATTTCTAATGGCGCTAAACAGGTACCACCACATATGAACTTATTATTACAAGGATTCCCACTCCTCCGTTTTCAGTCTCCATCGGTATTAATCCTTACAATTTCCGGTGGTGCTGCAATTTGGAATCGAAGGAAGAATATTTTTCATACTACTTAGCCTCGAGCAATTGAAGTAGGTTCTTCCACCTTTTTCTGTGAATTAAAGTATTTCTGCTGCTCCAAAATTGACCAATTTATAATGAATGAATGGATGTGGATTTTTTCAGTGCAGGATCTTTTTTTACTGGAATTGCATCTTGTTAAGAAATCCCCATCCAAATGACGAGCAGAATTCTATGAGGTAATTTTTGACACCATAAGGTCTTCCACATTTCAACATTGCTTGATTCTCATGTGACCCTTGAGCTTTAATTGGCGGATTTGGTAGTGAATCCATCATCTATATTGTGACTCCAAATCCTTTTGTTATAGATGGATTCATTCTTAGGTGGATATTGTAGGTCTTGGCCAAGAAAACCTATTGTATTCTCTTATCGCTTAAAATCAGAACAAGCAACAATGCCATGTCCTAATATATGACCATGGTTTCAGTCTAGCATTATCAAGTTTTAACTCATCTCGTGATAAAATCAGTTTTATGAGTATGGTAAATTTAGTGCTATGTTGGGCTTTTAAGAATTTGATTATTATTTGATGGTAATTCGAATACAACATTTCCAAGTATCAGTGATATCAACACATTTTGTTTCAAATTGAAAGAGCAATAGGAATTTGATTCAACTTCGTTTACTTGTTTTTTCATTTAGTTTGATAAGTCGATAGGTCAAAGGTGATATTTGCAATTTGGTTTTGTGTTGAATATGCCTCCAACTGGATGAACAAAACTTCTACATCATGTTACAAATTTTTTGAGAGATGTTTGTTGGTGTGTATGTCCCTGCCGTTCTTTCCTTCCTTGGCCAGAGCATCTGCCACTTAATTCCCTTTTCTTCCTGTGTAGACTGCCTTGATTGAGTTGAAGATTTTGAACATTTCCTTAACTTCCTCTAAGATCCTACTACACTGCCAATCTATGTCAACTTGTTCCCTTCCAGGTAGTTGATGACATCTTGGTTGTCTCCTTCTAGGATTACATTAGGTGTTCCTTTGTCCATAGCCCATTTTGTAGCTGCAAGTGCCGCCAAACTTTCCGCCATTGTTGCTGATGATGCTAAAGTAGAAATGCTGATAGTCATACCAAATGCTTGTCCAGAGATCCTAGTCTTACATCAATTCCATTTCCCTGTATGAAGCATCAAAGTTGATCTAGAAATGCTGATAGCCAAACCAAATGCTCTCTTGTTATCCCTGTCCAGAGATCCTAGTCCTACATCAATTTCCATTTCCCTGTATGAAGCATCAAAGTTGATCTTGACAGTACCTGGAGGTGGTGGAGACTAGTTTTATTTTGTCATATCCTTAGGTATCTTGATGTGTTCTATAATAACCCTGTTGAAGATTGCCGTGTAGACTTCTATCTCATTCTAAATGATCCTGATTAGCTCTTCAGGGGTTTGTCTTTGTTCATGAAATACCACCTGGCATCTTACTTTCCAAATGTTCCATGTCAGAGATGTCACTATGCCTCACACTGCAACCCAGTCTTTCATGTCATCATTCCATTTAGAGGGTTGGTAAACCATGAAAGGATCCATGAATGAATATCCTAACTATTTCTGACTCTATAGGCACTACTTAGATCAAACCATACTGACCTAGCATAAGGGCATTTCATTAACAAATGATAAGGCGTTTCTCTAGCAGAATCACACATAGGACACCTGTATGTATCTAAAACCATCCTAGAAGCTAGAGTATATCTTACTGGGAGACAGTTAGAGACACATTTCCAAAGAAATAGGTTAATCTTAGGGGTGGTTTTGATCCCCAGATCTTACTTAACAGGATAGATGGTTTCAAGCCTAGAATTGATAGTCAGGCTCCAGGCTCCATCTAAGCACATCCTGGTTATCCCATCGAGGTCTGATACATCTGATGGCTTTGACCGTAGCAGGGTCGAATAGCTCTTCCAGGAGCTGAATATTCCAGTCCTGATTTGTGAAATTCCATAGTTGCTTTATTGTTCTTATGTCCAATTCTGCCACTAGTGGGGAGGAGGAAGTCAAGGTGTGCTGAAGTTTAGGAACCCGCAGTTTTTTTTTTGTTTGATCTAAATCCCGTATCCCGAATTTTTTTGATATTATTGAGCCCAACTTTAATCCCACTCCAAGCAACAGTACCAATTTTGTTCACCGAACCCCTTAAGAGGGTAAGATCTCGGAAAGTATATCGATTTCATAATCCTAGCACAAAGTGCATTCTATTGAGTTACTAGCCTCCATGCTAGTTTAGTTTGCATCGATTCATTTACCAACTTCAAATTCTTGAATCCAAGCCCTCCTTGTTTTTTTGATTTGCTTAAACTTCTCCGAGCCTTGATGTAGAACCCCTTTTCTCCTTCCTTTTCCCCCACCAAAAATCCCTTTGCAAATTTGTGAGAATAGTGGTTTTCACCTGTATGGGAAAGCAAGTCATCTGGTACAGTGGGACCTCATCCAGAGTAGATTTCACTAATACAGATCGCCCAGCCTGATTCAAAGTGATACCCTTCTACTCTTGTAGGCGACATTTGAGCTTAGCTATGAGATTAACAAAGTTCATGGTGCCTAGATCTGTGAAAGAAGAGAGGCGTGCCCAGGTATGTTTCTTTTAGGTTCATTTTCTTCATTCTCAGCTTCCTAGTCAGCATACGGCTAAGCTTAGGCGGGAGATTTGGTGTGTGAAACACCCCGGATTTTTCCAAATTTATCAATTGTCCTGAAAACTCCCCAAAATCAGTTAGTATTAGGTTTTGAGTTTAGAATGTAGTGCTGTTGAAAATTATAGTTCAGATATGGGTTTGTAAGATTATGATCATCTATTTCTCCTTCTTGCTGATGATTATTACTTGTAATACTCATTAAAGTTGAAGTTGGTGGATGTATGTTTATGCTGATTCTACAACAGTACAACCATTATCATTGTATGTTTCTTGCTGCTGGTTTTGATCATGCTGATGAAAGTTATAAACATCATTGCTTTGATGGTGATAAGGAGGATCAGTGGAGTTTGAATACCAGCTTCCTAGAAAACCCCTGAGTTTTGGTCCTGCAGCTTCATCTCCTTCTGTTGTAGTTGATGCATTAGATATAATATGCTATTTATGATAAACATATTCATGATAAAAATTTGATTCCAGTTTTCGTGATTGCAGCCAAGTATTATTCCTCGTTGCTATACACAACTGCTATTGAACGGGCAATCTGACTAAAGAAACAAAATTCCTCACAAGTAAGGTTGGTAACTTTCAATCTTCATTAAGTTGTATAGTAAGTACAATGCTGAATGGCTGCAGTAGCATTGGCCTGTTTGAATCTTCACTATTACTATTGGTATACTCTCAAATAATGATGGAACCAAGTAACAATGATAGTAGTTCAGTAAGAGTTTGCTAACGGCCACTAAACTTCTTATATTGTGAAAAACAAACCCAATTCACAACCATATAAACAAAAAACACAGTTTCATACTTTCATATATGCAGGTGTTGAAAAACATAGTGATAGTTTAGAGAGAAGAGAGAGGGAGAGAGGAGGAAGGAATGGAAGAAATAACATCAAGTTCCGATGGTTCAGTGACAAATTCATCATCCTCATCATCACCACCACCTCAAGGCTTACTGGAAAGATTAAAACATTATGGACAAGAACATGTCTTCTCACTTTGGGATGAACTTTCTATTCAAGATAAAGATCTTCTTGTTCGTGACATTCAAAACTTAGATCTTCCAAGGATAGATCAAATTATACGATGTTCATTGCAATCTCAAGGGCTACCTGTACCGACAATTGAGCCTGTACCGGAGACAAGTGTTTCAAGTGTGGATGTTCGAACACTTGAAGAAAGAGAGAGATGGTGGAAAATGGGTTTGCAAGCTATATCTGAAGGCAAATTGGCTGTGTTGCTTTTGGCTGGTGGTCAGGGGACCAGGCTTGGAAGTCCTGATCCCAAGGGATGTTTTAACATTGGACTCCCGTCAGGAAAATCACTGTTTCAACTTCAGGCTGAACGAATTCTATGTGCTCAAAAGCTTGCAGCTCAATTCGTAAATGAGGGCTCAGGTGGTTTTGTGGCAATTCATTGGTATATTATGACTAGCCCAATGACAGATGATGCTACAAGAAAATTCTTTGAGAGTCGTAAATATTTTGGTCTAGAAGTAGATCAAGTCACCTTCTTCCAGCAAGGTACCATACCATGTGTCTCAAAGGATGGCAGATTCATCATGGAGACTCCAAGCAAAGTGGCAAAGTCTCCAGATGGTAATGGAGGAGTATATTCAGCTCTTAAAACTTTAAGGTTGTTGGAAGATATGGCCATGAGAGGTGTTAAATATGTAGATTGCTATGGAGTTGATAATGCATTGGTCCGTGTTGCTGATCCAACTTTCTTGGGATATTTTATTGATAAAGGTGTAGTTTCTGCTGCAAAAGTTGTTCGTAAGGCTTATCCGCAGGAAAAGGTTGGTGTATTTGTCCAACGAGGTAAAGGTGGGCCACTGGCAGTTGTTGAATACTCTGAGATGGATCAATCGATGACTTCTGCTATCGATCAGGAGACAGGGCGCCTTTGCTATTGCTGGAGCAATGTTTGCTTACACATGTTCACTCTGGATTTTTTGAATCAAGTGGCTAACGGTCTCGAGAAAGATAGCATTTATCATCTCGCTGAGAAGAAAATTGCCTCTATCCATGGGGACATTATGGGCTTAAAGTTGGAACAATTTATATTTGATGCATTTACATATGCTCCTTCTACCGCTCTCTTTGAGGTCATACGTGAGGAGGAGTTTGCACCAGTGAAAAATGCTGACGGGACGTCCGCCAACGACACCCCTGATAGTGCACGGCTGCTCGTTCTCCGTCTCCACAGTCGTTGGGTAGTTGCTGCTGGTGGTTTCTTAACTCATTCCATACCTCTACATGCAACAGGAGTGGAAATCTCACCGCTTTGCTCTTATGCTGGAGAAAACCTTGAAGCAATATGTCATGGAAGAACATTCCATGCACCCTGTGAAATTACTTCCTAGTTTGAACGTCGTTAGATTTTGTTTTGAGTGGTTCTTTGGCAACTAAAAAAACATCAACTTTCTGCTGTAGATAGATCATCATCTATGTCAATATGAGTATGTATTTCAAGTCTGATGCAAACCACATAATATATGGTTTAGCTTATTAGAATATAGTTGATGGGAACGGCAGAATTTTGTTATGAAGCCTGTGTATTTGTCTTCTTTTCATTTTGAAGCATGTCCAAGTGTTAACAGGAACATGATGAGTTAGATATTTTGTTTTAACAGCTGTTGTTGAAGATGTATGTACTTGCTCATAACCCATGAAAGTACTTCTTTTTCAGCTATTTCAATTTGGTCAGGTGGTGGAGAGTCTCTTATTCCAGAAAAGATGTTCGGGAGAAATCTACAACAAAAAGCCTATGAGGAACACAGTGGCTAAAGTAAAAAAGGAGAGACCCCTTTACAGAGCTCAAAAGGTATGGAAGCATATGTTATACATCAAAATGAAGTGTTATTACCACAGGTTCACAAGTATTCTTATTGTGCAAACTTATTCTCATCATATCGTGTATGTCTATGCTTGCCAAGTTAATTGCATTGTGGTTGCTGATGATAGTAAATCAAATGATCGACTGGCGTTACTCACAACGGAAATTCGTGTACTAACTTCTGGGATGGGAAAAGTGTTGTCTTTATCCTCTCGACATTGCAGCAAGTTGAGCCTGTCGCCAAGTAAGTTGATGCTCTAATTTTGTGTCACACGTGAGAATTGGAGAATTGGCTTACCAGGTTTGTCTTCAAAATAAACTTTCAGAAGGCAATCTTCTTTCCCACTGTTCTAGTTAATGAAGATTTTAACCATTTTCTGTTGATGCTTATATTTCAACCCAGATCTGCCTTGAGTTTGAACTTTGAGCCGTTCAACACGTACTTGCCTGATATTAAAGTCGTTGTGTTCTATGGTGGTGTTAACATCAAGACACACGAGGAATTATTGAAAAACAAGTGCCCTCACGGTCTTGTTGGTACTCCTGGGAGGATACTTGCATTGGCCAGGGAAAAGAACTTTGCAGAGTGGAATGTTAGGCACTTCATCCTTGATGAATGTGATAAAATGCTGGAGTCTCTCAGTATGGTTCTCTACTTCTCTGGCTCTTTACAAATCGCAAAGCCTGAAATACTTTTAGCAGCTTGTGGTTGAAACCTCCTCATCTGTTTTCTTGATTGTTTATTTGCCAATAATCAGCTTCTTGTCTATATGTTTATTTCTTATAAAATTGTCTCCTGTTATGCAGGTGACTCCTCAGATAAGCAGGTTGTGATGTTTTCAGCTACACTCAGCAAGGAAATCTGTCCCGTCTGCAAGAAATAATGCAAGATGGTAATAATGTCCTCAGATTTCTGATGCTGCTTTCTGAGACCTGTTTTTTGTAGCTATATTATTTCAGACAAGGCAAGCTCCTAAAAGTTGTCATCAGTGCACTCTACTTCATGCATTGTGTTCTGGGCCTGGCTAGCTTCTGGAAGCTTTTGGGATATTGATGGGCCGGCCCGACATGTCATCAGATCCGCCCGTAACCCGCTGAATCACCTAAAGCGGGCTGCTTTTAGTCCATCTAAACAGTAGCCGCAGCTATAAAAGCAAAGAGAGTGTGCAAAAAAGTTCTTTTCTAAACCCTAATCTTTCCTCCCTGCCGCTCACAAAATCAAATCTGAAACAAAAATCAAGCGATTCAGTAAGATGTGATCTCCAAACTCCACCATCCCATTTGTAAGTGTTTCTGAAATTTGTAGTTTGATTCTAATTTCAAGCCTAAGATCTATGATTGTTTATCATCTTCTTTGGTATTAGAAAAATGATTGAATTAGAAAACGATGATGAACCAGATTTCACATCTGGATCTCCAGGTTGTTCTGTTCATATGCTTAGGTCTTCTTGTAATGGTTGCTTATGGTTTTATAATACAATCAACATAAGGTTTCTTTGTTTTTGGAACCCATCCACTAAAGAATACAATCAACAAAATGTCATGGATATACACAGATAACTTGCAGAAATGAAGATGGTTGGTTGCATAAGGATGTCATATGACTTTACTCGAAGGTTTTAAAAAATGCTATGGTAAGGGAAGAGTCCACAAGAAGTCATTATTTCAGTTAGTAAAATTTGAGGATAAATCCATAACCGATACGAGGGCTTATGACTATCTCCAGCGCTTAAAAGGCAAGTATAATGATTATGTGAATAATGGAAGAAGGATGATATGCTTTCTTCATTTGAAGAGGAAAAACATTGAAATTCTATTGCTGCATTCTGGTCTAGTATTGAAAACAACTTCTTCTTTTTTTAAGGTAAAAAATGTAGAAGAAGAAGTTGTATTCACTATTCGATGAGAATGCATTTGTGGGATGATGAAAGCTGGTTAGGAAATTGAAATTGAGTCTGGTTCAGCAAAAGGTCGTTCAAGAAGCTCTAAGTTGGCATCAAGATATAACTGAGGTTTGCCTAAATTGTCATGAAAAGAATGTTGCATCAAGCTTTCATCAGTATTTGTTGAACTGTTGGTGGCACAAAGACTATGAAAGTAGCAGCACACAGTTTGTTTCAGGTATAAGCTGGTTTTCCCTTTCATTTTTTATTCGTAGTATGATCTCGATGTTACTCTTGTTGTGTTCTGTTTTCGTAGTAAGATCTCTCTATGCTACCTGTTAATTTCCAAAGTTTCCCCTTTTAGATTAGTTCTCTGCCATGATAGATGATACTCTCTGTAGGAACAGCTATTTTTTGCGGTCGTCATCTTAAAACTATTATTAAGTCTGTTGCATTGTTTTTTTGGTCAAACAATTTACTCAAAATGGTTTTGTAACTCTTATCTCCTCTGGCTATGATACTAAGTTAGAAATTTCTCTGGAAATTCTGATACATTTTGCTGTCAATCTCTGTTTGCTGACTATTTCTGCTTTCAGGAATGCTGCAAACTATCCTGCTTTTGGCTTCAGTCAGCTGGTCTTCCTAGAGCAATGGTGCAAATTGAAATGTGTGTTTCTTAAAGAGAAGCTTTCTCCGGAGCAAGAAGCTGCTTGTCCTGATGCAAGTTGGAATTATAAGCTTCCAACAGTTTATAGTTTCTCTTTTGCAAAATAGAAGAGTACTAGTCTTGTTGGTATAAGAGATGGTCCGCCGGAAGATATACTGCGATTCCTGTACAACACGGCTGATGCAATTTGGAGTTCGTGAGCGTCAATCACTTTTCTTCACTGTTCTTTCACAACCAAAACCTGGGTCCAGTTACATCCCTGCAATTGTTATTGCACGTAAGATCTCATCGATGCTACCTGTAAATTTCTAAAAGTTCTTAACGGTAAAAGAAACCAACCCCAAAAGATGCTGGTTATCCACTTGGAAGCTCTCTGTCCTCTGTGGAGTTTACAATGAGTGCACCTGCAAGCAGTTTTGTAACTTCTGAAACCATATTAAGGCCATTGACCATGTAGGCTAAATGCCATTGCCATCTAATGATACATTCTGTTTGTTATTGACTCCACAGAATTTAAGTTTGATGTAATTTTGTTACATTAAGCAATTTTGATCAACTGAATGTTTCAATTTTGTTTGCAATTGGAGAGATTATTAAGAGAGGTCATCATCCTGATAGTATATCACTTTCACTACATGATTAAATATGTTGTGCCTGTCAAGGAAAGGTTGATTTTTGTGTTCAAAGTGTTCGCGAAAATGACTCAAACAGGTATTCAACCTACTGTGGTTACATGTACTACACTGATACAGGGGGCTTTGTAAAACTGGTGAAGTGGGTCTTGCTCTTCAGTTGAAAACCAAGATGTCGAAATGGAACTGCAGACCAAATGTTGTTTCGTATTCTGTCATCATAGATGCACTTTGTAAAGGAGGTTTATTTAGTTGATGAAGCTTTGGTTCTCTTCTCTGAAATGCACAGAGATTTGAATGTTGCAACTGATGTAGTTGTTTACACTTGTTTGATTGATGGACTTTGCAATTCAGGCCGGTTGAATGAGGCAAAGAGACTCTTTTGTTTATTTGCCAATAATCAGCTTCTTGTCCATAAATTTTTTTTCTTATAAAATTGTCATTCACTGTAATGTAAATTGTGTAGACATGCGAAGGTGTACAGCAGTTCTTCAAGGCGACTCCTCAGATAAGCAGGGACTTGTAATTATGTATTCATCATTTCTAAACTCATTTTGCAAAATCGCAATTACACTGGTTCTAAGGCCCAGATTTCAGAGCACTAGGCGTTTCATTATAAAATTTCCTCTATAACTAATTTTTCTTTTACTTGGATTTCCTAATTGACTTGGATTTCTTCAACTTCTGATCCTTATTAGTCGACGTATCATCGTTTCTCGACCAGGCATAATCACACGGAATGGCAAACGGATCCTCGTCAGCTTGATATTGCGCCGCAGCAGCAGTTGATGAACACCTCTGATTCTGTTTGCTGCTGCTTGCCAATGTACTATTACTTCTCCTCAACCATGAACTTGATGATGAATTGTTGTTCTGCTTGTCTTTCTGTTGCCTTTTCTTTTCTTCTTGTTGCTGCTGGTGGTAGTCCCCATTAGGACATAGATGTCTCGGACTAGTCACCGGAGTATAGAACTGTTCCACCGGTTGTAAATTCACAAACTTCGTAAATGTCACTATCACTCTCACCGTCGGAACCACCGGAATTGCAACCTGCGTCAATCACATCCGGCCATTCAGTAACTCGAATCTACCATTCCATATAGTCTTCCATATATTCAAACATAGTAAAGATGATATGACAAAGTCTTATTAGATTATAATAAAATTTGAAAACGTCATAGGGAAACGGAAATGTGGGTCCCGCAATAAAGACCGGACGGTTCCAAAATAATTAAAAAAAAAAAAGGGACCGGAAACCGATGACTCCGACCAAAAAAATAAAGATATTTTCCGTACAAAATTTTCGGTGACCCCACAAGTTTCCGTCGGATCCAACCTCGGATATTGATTGGTCCAAGTAATTAAACAAAGATAATAAATATCATGATGGGACCCATCTCAATCCTCATCATCCTCAACAACAACATCACAAGATTTGTGATGATATTGACATGACAATAAAGAAAAAGTGAGCCATGTAGGTCCAAAAGAACATCAAAAATCATGAGACAAATCCTGAACCCTGAAATTGAAATGCTCAAGCAAAGCTTATCAAAAGACGAGCTTAATAAATAAAGAGCTTTAGGTTTATTACCTTTACAGGAAATGTCCCATGCGGAAATTTGGTCGTAAGTAGTTCTCGCAGCCGTCGGACCGCTTTAACTTTATTCGCCAAAATGTCTAGTAACGGTAATATCTCCTCCGTTTTTAACGGGAACTGTTCCGTTAGCCACACCGAAGGCCGCAAGCTCTTCACGTATTCGCGTTCTTTACTCGGTAACGGCATCTGTACTGGTTGCGCCGCCGCCGGAGGTGGCACTGCAGGAGGTCTTATTCGCTCCATCGCGGTTGTGTCGACACTCTTCCTGCCGGCACCGACAGTAATCCATTCTCTATCTTGACGGACGAAACTACTGTGTCTTCTCCGATCTGATGATGATGATGATGAAAATGAAGTGGAGGTTGATAGTCTTGGATTTTCTGCGACTAAGAATCCGTCTGAATCTTCGTCGAGTTCTAATGGCAGGACAATATCATCTTCATCTTCATCTTCTGGTACTGCTTCTGCTTCTTCTGCTACTGCTACTAATTTTTCATTCTCATGGTGATTTTCTTCTGGATTTTCTCGATGATGATGATTGTGATTAGAAACTTTTCTTGATCTGAAACTGAAAACAACATTGTGAATCTCATAAGCTTTAGATTTCCATTCACCAACATTTTCAGTTTTCTCCTGTCTTCTCCAATTCATTCTAGGGACTAATTGAGCTTGTGTGACATCCATCCCAGGTCTGTAAACCGACGTTTGTTCCCAGAATCCATTGATATCAGCTTCAGAAAGCGGCGAATCGGCATTCTCAAACGCATCAAAAATCTTATGTTCGTCGCGGTTCAGTACTAGTAAAGAACCCGGTTGAATATGGTGTTCTGAATCTCCATCGCCTAGGAACAAAAAACTCTGATCTGTTCTCTGAATCTTGTATCCATCAAATCCAGCAAGAGAAGTATCAGCACGGAGATTACCATCACGTTTCCAGATTCTGTAAGTATCAGACGGAGCAATTTTACCAACAAACGGAACAATCGAGCTCTCAAAATGAAAAGAAATCTCCATATAAAAATCCCTCATCCGTCTCAGAACAGCAACAAGACGAGGCAATCTCCTCCTCCATTTTGACCAGGCAGCACGGTGATGAAGACGGAGTAGAATCAACGCAATTTCAGAGTTCCGGTGACTAGAACAGACAGCTTCCTGCAACGGATTCCAGCCGGAAGCGTTTTGTAACGAAACGTCAGATCCGGCGGAAGCGAGTGATTTGACAGACACTGTGTCGTTGAGACGGACGGCGAGGTGGAGTGGTGTCTCTCTGTTCGGAACGTCTCTCCGATCGAGGAATGATGAGATTGAATCTGCGGTTTTTTCTTGGGAGATTGAATCTGATTCTGTGTGGATTTTTGATGGATCGTTGAGTTTGGGGAGAGTGGAGAGTAATTTGTTTAGGGATTTGTGATCGGAAATTGCAATTGCGTAATGGATTGGACTGTGGAAGTAATCTTCTGGTTTCATGGCCATGGTTTCAGTTTTCTTTGCCATTTCAGTTTTGGGAGGACGAAGGGGGAGAGAGGGGTTTATCAGTGTATTAAAAGGTGGAGAAGGAATTCCGTTTTTTTTTTTGTAAAGAAGAAAACAAAGAGACGCTTTTTGGATTCTATTGGGCCGAAACTCTTGGCTATATTTGTGCTTTTTGTCTGAATTCAATTCAATACTTTAGTTCCATGGTCAAAAGACAGTCAACATCTGCCAATCAATACCTTTGCTTGATTTTCTGTACTGGGAGGTTGGCTTTCGGGTTCAAAATTGGAGTAAAACTGAGAGGAATATTAGCTGTAATGTTACTGTCGCGTATTGCGGATTATGATTTGGTGAATTTGGTAATGTTCTAGGTAAGTTAGAAGGTGAAAATTGTTTGGTATGTCGTATGTTAACAGTTTGAAGGTGACTTAATATGTTTGTTCTTTTAGTCGGATATGACTTATCTGATTCAAAAATACGTGAGACGGTGGTTTGGTCACATCTCATGAATCATGGGTATTTTGTCGGTTGATTCAAATGAATTGATTCAAATGAATGAGCGGTGGTTGGGGATCAAGGATTAGGATCGGGATTCGATAACGAGTAAGATTCAAAAATACGACTTCACGGGTATTTTGTCGGTTGATTCAAATTCAAAAATACGTGAGACTTACGATTCAAAAATACGTGAGCCGGTGGTTGGGTCACATCTCATGAATCACGGGTATTTTGTCGTCGATTCAAATGAATCTGGATCGGGGATTAGGACAGAGTCAGATAACAAGTAAGATCTGACTTATCTGATTCAAAAATACGTGAGACGGTGGTTTGGTCACATCTCATGAATCACGGGTATTTTTTCGGTTGATTCAAATGAATCTGGATCGGGGATTAGGACAGGGTCAGATAACGAGTAAGATCTGACTTACCTGATTCAAAAATATGTGAGCCGGTGGTTTGGTCACATCTCATGAATCATGGGTATTTTGTCGCTTGATTCAAATGAATCTGGATCGGGGATTAGGACCGAGTCACATAACGAGTAAGATCTAACTCAAAATAAGAAATAAACAGTCTAACATCCGACTCAACAAACCACTAATAGCATCCCTCGTTAACCTGTAGTATAGGAGTTGAAGCTTGTTTTAATTCTGTTTCCTGGTGTTCTATAATACTGGGCGCTAGTAAGAAATGCTATGCAGGCCGGGGAAGCTTCATGTAATTTTTTTCTCCAGGTAGCTACTATGAAGGTTCCTGCTGTACTTGGTATTGACCAGTTGTTACAAGCTCCTAACAACTTCCATTCTTTACATCCGTAATTTGCAATTTCATACCCTGCATATTTGACTCTTGGTTTACCTATGCTGTCTTTGCAGTACAACGAAAAATTGGTTACGAATTTGGTTCCATGCCGCACAATGTGGATGTTTGGTAACCATTATTTTAATTGATTATCAGCCCATAATCCATTATACAGATTATAATGGATTCTATATGCGTTTGGTAACCATTATAATAATTGCTTATTTTAATCATATTTGAAAAAATTCATTATTTCCATAAACAGGAAAAAGTTATTTTGAAAATTTATTATAATCAATTATTTTTTCTAAGAAACTCAAATTGAATTTTTTTTTCTTATTTTCTCTAAACTATCAAGAGAGAGACAAAAAAAACAACATAGGACTAAAAAAACCTGGCTTGATTGGGTATACCCAAACTAATTGGGGTACCAATGAGACAAAATATGGTCATTTTGAAGTAAAGCCAAGTCACCCCTTAACCTTGTATTTTCAAAATGGCTAATATGCCCTTGGTTAATTAACACTAAAATTCTGATTAGGTTAATTAATTGAGTTTAGATTAAAATTTTGAAAGTATGAATTCAGTAGATTAAACCTTTTATCTGTCTTATGAGTTCGATTTCGATCAAAAAAATTAGTTTTGAAAATATGAAAGGTCCGCAGGGTCCAGGTTTGAATAAGGTGTAGGCTATAATATAGCCGGCATGGTATTTGTTTGAATAAAATGCCGACCAATTTTAGCCGGCATGGTCCTTGGATGAATAAAACGCCGACCGTTTTGTGGCCGGAAGGGTCTTTGAATGAAGATTATGCCGACTTTCTTATGACAGTACGCGTATGTGTAGCCAAGCATGTTAAGGATTTATAACCCTGCCGACATTTACATATACCAAACAGAAAATAGAATATCGGAAGATCTAATTCACTTTATTCATGCAATTTTGGTTACTACATTGATTGAAACGGAGGGTTTACATAGAGGTCTACCCACAAAACCTATACAAAAACTTCTAAAGCCATCAATCTTCCTCATCCAAGAAGACGATACGGCATCCAAGTATTAGGGTTATCCTTCGGGATTCTTTCTGCCAAGAAGTGATAGCTTGCATCGAAAGCGAATGCTTCCCCCCTTTTCCTCCAAGTAGCGCGCTTTCACGACTTCGTGCTACAAAAACACAAAAACAAACTTACATTTGTTAGTGGTGTTTCATTGGAAGCTAATACAACATGGGTTATGTAAAAAAAACCAGAAAACTACTTACAAATTGTGCAATGGACAAGGTGAAGGGGCGAGCGTTAAAAATTCGAGGTTGGAGAGCTAAAAAAGCAAGTATTGCATTTTCGATTACTAGGTGCCTAGCGTGGACTTGTTGAATACTTCTTGCATTAGGATTCCCAAACTCGCCGCAAAATTTGTTGTGTACCCTAGCCCAAAAGGTTGTGGAATCCTCCCTTTCGGAGGATTGACGTCTAAGTCGATTTTCCGCATACCATGCTTTGGTGATTGCCAAATCTTCAGTTGAATCAAATGAAGTCATTGTTGTTTAGCTATTGGGTGAGTTTGATGGATTGTATGATGATATGAGCTTTGGAACTATTTGTATGTTGTTGTGTAGAGAGAAGTAGTGTATTTATAGGATTGTACCCAAATTTGGCCGTTATAGTGCCCAAGTACAAGTCAATCAATGAAATTGTACTTGTCAAAAATTTGAATTTTGAATTTGCCAGCGAGATTGTTTTTTGCAGAGGGTGGCTATGATATGGTCGGAAGGGTATAAATATAAAACAATGCCGGCGTTATGATGGTTTTGGCATCAATAAATCATTTTCTTCTGTCAATACGCCGGCAATATATTTTGAAGTTTTACTGCCGGCTATGATATGGTCGGAATGGTATAAATTTAAAACCATGCCGGCGTTATGATGGTTTTGGCATCAGGAAAAGGTATTTTCTGTAACAAAGTGCCGGCGTGTTCGAAAACATAATACACTGCCGGCTGTATCTTCGCCGGCTTGGTAATGATCTGACTCACTTGCCGACCCTGGTATGCAAGCATTTTCCGCTGACAGGGCCGGCGGTCTGACACTTAAAAACCTTGCCGGCCCTGGTATGGTCGGCGTGGTGAATTAAAAGAACCTTACCGGGCTATTTGTCTTGAAACTTTTATGTAGCTAAACAAAACTTTCATTCAACAATTAGAAATCAAACACTTGTTGTCCAAAATAAGAAAACATGTCCCATAAACCTTAAAAAACCATTTGTCCAACCATTAACCTTGACATTTGTCCAACCCAACATAAAGAAATAAACTAGAGACTGCATTCATTCACCACGAGCCCGACCACGACCACGACCTCGGCCCCGTTTAGGAACACCATCACTACCACTACCTTCACCACCACAACCACTACGAGCCCTCTTTTTGTCAGCATTCATCTTGGCTTGTGCTTCCCCCTCCCGGCCTTTTCTTCCCTCTTTACTTCAAAGATGACTTGCTTGAACATTTCATGGGCATCCTCATTGTCTATATTGCTAGCATAGTGAATGTACTTGGTTTGCTCTTTAATCGACAAAGGCTCTCCTCTTTCTCTCGCGCAACACAACAACTTCACAAAGGTCTTCAAATGCCCCTTTTATTTTCGGTTAAACAACAAACAATTAATAGAATTATTCGATAATGTAATCTTAAAACAGTAAGAGCTACTCCAAAATACTTACAAGGAAGTTAGGAATTGTTGTTGAGTCATTAGATGCCATCTTCCTCTTACGAGCCAGTTGTTCACCAGTCATTTCCCTAATCACAGTAAGACGAGCCCAACCCAAGTACCACGACATGTATCTCTCCTGAGCTTCATGACCTTCGGTCACCTCGTCCAAAAGACTCGTATCGACTTTACGGTCAAGTCTTTCGTTCCAATGTCCTAGAGTTGGGGGTGGAGCGTAAGCGACGATAATAGTTTTTTGGGATGTGCTGCAGTCCTCCCTTAACACTTTAAAGAAAGGCTCAAGATCGAAATGGGGTTCTTCTTGGACGTAACCCAATTGTCGCATTACCCGATGTGGATCATACATTGAAAATCCATGGGAGAACAACAAGGGTCCGTTGTATAATGCAACATCATCTCTCCTTTGGATTAAACCTTGATTTCTAGCATCTCGGTAAGGATCAAATATTACCTCATCCGATCCAATTTGTCCAAGGCGATTCGCACGTTAATAAGCAATCGCGGCATATCCTTTTCCCCGAGCACCCTTAAAAGCGTATCTTTGCGCTCTTGGCTTATCAATCGCAAGCTTTTGATTCACTTTGATGTGGGAGTTGGTTTTCACCAAAGTAGGGAAGTGCTCATATATCCAAACCTATGCAAACACAAAGTTTAGTAAGAATCAAACATTACAAGCATTTGGCAAATATAAATGATTTAGACAATATAATTACCTGGAAGAGACATATGTTTCCGTAAACTTGCGCAGTGAGTGCCCTTGAAGCCTTTGTCAACTCATTGTTCAAGAAGGCGACCACCGCAGGACCCCAAGAATACTCATGCATCTTATCTAAGGGATCCAGAGTTGCAAATAATCGGCTTCGACCAAGCTTCCGAACTGTCTGGGGAAGATACATCCGCCCAGACGTAGAGCAAATAACTCCGACGTGGTAGCATTGATTCGCACGGGGTTCACCCTTCCTTCCACATCAAAGATTTTCTTGGTCCCGGATAATGTATCCTCGCCTTCTTGATTAAACTTCTTGATTAGATTACCATCCTTCATCACAAGCATAGACTCCATCTTAATCTGATCCCAACCGAACAAAGTGTTGGTCAATTTGAAGATTTCCTCCCAAGAAATGTTATTATCGAAGCCCTCACTGACTGCTTTTCCCTCAACCTCGAGGCCTAAAATTTGATGAGCATCATCGGGAGTTATCGCCATCTCACCAAATGGGAATAACATTGTATCGGTCTCTCCGTAGAACCTCTCACAGAATGCTGATACGGTAACTCTATCATACTCAACATTCGAACTCTCCACCGCAGGCAACAACCCGGATTTCTTGACAATCACTTTCACCTCCTCACATTCATCCTCAAGATCCCAAGTCTTAGTCACTGAACATGAAGCTTGGCGCCTCATGAGACGGATAGCATGCTTGTGATCCTAAATACCAAAAACAAAAAATGAAAAGAAATACAAACACTTGACGCAAATTTAAGATAGTTATACACTTAAATGAAAAACAAAGACGGTTTGAGATTACTTACGATAGTATTTTGGATTTCACATGCCCACGAGTCTTTGTATCCAAAAAGAACATGTCCACCATCTTCTGGGGTCCCCCGGGGAAGCTCGTTTGGTTTCAATTTAACCTTCAATTCGAGGAGGCATGTGGGAATTAATTTGGTTTAGTGATAACCCTTTTCTTCTTCCGGTTGCACTAGTACTTGCAGCTTGGGTTTGTTCCCCAACTTCTTCTTCTTCTTCTTGTTTCTCTGCCTCTTCAAAAATTTCATCCTGAATATCCTTACCTTGATCTCCATTACCATTACCATCATCATCATCATCATTACCTCCTCCAACATTAGGCATGTCTTGATCACCATCATCATCATCATCATTGTTACCTCCTCCAAAGAGCCGGATTTCTTTCATCACCATCATCATCGTCGCCTTCTACCGGATAGAATTGATTGGTCTTCATCCGGAGTCTCGCCTCGAATCACCGGGTTCCGATGGTGGTTGATAATCATCATTCGGCACACGGATCTTTGTCGTTCCCGCCACAACGTATGCCCCTCGATGTCTTGAAGTCAAGAGTTTGTCACCAACACGAGGAGGTCTTGATGGAGGACTAAGAGCTTTCTTGTTTTCCTTTTGCAACCTGAACAAGAACAATTAAGAAAAAAAACTATAAATCGGAAGGCACAACACATATAACCATTCCGGCGGAATAATGTCGGAAGGGTCGATATCTAATCAACACAAAGGCTAAACAAGGGTCTGGAGGGTTTTATTCCAATAACTGCCGGCTTTTAACAACTATGGCTGGGTTTTCAACTACAAAAGTCGGCAACGTATATAATAAAAACAACAGGCTAACATAACGCCGGCGTGGTATTATTTAGATACCATTCCGACCTTTATTCTTCAAGGCATCAGGAGACGCTAAAAAACTGAAATCCCGTCGGCAAGTTAAAAGTTTATAACCGACCCGGCTTAAAACAATAAAATTTTCGCCGGCAAGATTATAGGTTGAATAACTTCCCGACCCTGTGAAAGCAGTTACAAAAACTAAACCTCCGGCATGATATTCAACCAAAGAGCATCCCGGCGGATCACTAAATATGAAATCCCGGCAAGGTCATGAAACAAACAACATGCCGGCTAAATAACTGAAAATCAAAGAATCGATTTTTCTGACCTAATTTGACATGCAAACATGAAATTGAAGTACTAGAGTGAGTTTAAGCAGGCCCTTACTTTCTTAATCGCACCATTTCTTCGTTTTAAGCGGGTTCAATCTCTTCTTCTTCGACGGTTTTTTTCTTCTCTTTTTGTTGAACTAATTTTGCAATTCCAGGGTTTATTGATTGGGTTTTCGATTGGCGCCTTTCATACGAGTTCCCTTACGCTGTGGTGGTTCCATTGATGAAGATTACTCGGAGTTTTCGAATCGACGATGTTAACGAATTAATCGACGAGTTTTGGTGGTGGTGGGGGGGGGAGTAGACGGTGTGGTTATGGAAGAGAAGAAGAGAAGAATGAAGATGAAAATAAAAAAAACTGATTATGGTAATAGAATTATAAAGGTCAAGGGTAGTATTGTAACTTCAACCAAATTTGACCTCCCCCTAGTAAGGTCACATGTCCACTTAAAATTGGGTATACCCCAATTAGTTTGGGTATACCCCAATCAAGCCAGGTAAAAAAATACCTAGTTTGATTGGGGCCAATCATTTTAATTGGGGGCCATAACTTTATTTGCACCCCAATTTTTTAAGGGGCGTATTAATCCGATATTGAAAAGATTGTTTTACCCTTTACTAAACACAAATTTTAAAAATCAGTTAACTCTAATTAAAAGCCTTAATTAGGCCCCCAATCTCATATACCATAAATCTAAACCAAAAGAGAAATTCAGTTTCTCTTTTTTTCTTTTCATCTTCCTCTCCTCCCCTTTATCTTCTCCACCACCACCATTAACGACTCCACCTCTATTTTTTTTTTCTTCAGCCGATTCATCGTTTAATCGTCGATGTTAAAAGAGAATTGACGATTAACTTCTTCTACAAACATGGCTCGTACAAAGCAGACCGCTCGAAAAGCACTTCAAATCCCTAATCTCGTCGACACCGTCAAAGGAAAGGTTATCGAGGGACGAACTCCCAAACCCAAAAAATCGAAACCCAATAAAGATATGGCTCCAATTAGAAGGTATGTGAACTTAAACCCACCTTTTATTCGATTTTTTGTTGTGTTTCGATTGTGAAATTGAGTCTGATAACTGAAATTTAGCGATTTCAGTTAAAGGGTCGTTACTATCGAAATGGAAACCCCTAACGACTTTTCATTTTCATGCGTATTATATGAAAAATCGTTTGTGTATTAGGTTGAATATGACGACCCTAATTCTGATCCTTCTACATTTTTTGCCCTAGAATAGAGTTGTTAATATTTTAGGTTGCAGATGACGAATCTCTTTTTCCGACCCTTTTTTATTTCTTAACGACTCTAGATGGAACTCGAACAGTCTTCTGTTCCAAAAATGATAGTGTCGTCATCTCAGGTCCCATAGAGTCGTCACTTAACTATATGCCCTAGAGTCGTCAACCCAAATCGTAGGATCATTATTGACTTTTTGACGACCCTTTGTTATTTGGAATGGTCGTCATCATATAACTTTGAGTCGTCACATGATATACAAGGGTCGTTTGTTTTGTAGATCATTTGTGTGACGACTCTTGATCTGATAACCATAAAGTTGATGTCTTATTGGGTTTTTTGGTTTTTTTTTGTTTTGAATATAGTACCAAGAAAACCAAAGACAAGGTTCCAATGACGATAACTCCTCCTTCCAAAGCTCCCCGCCACGATAAATACTTACTTGTCGGTCCATTACGCGGTAAAAGCCGAGTGAGGTATCATTTTCTATCTCCGAACCAAGAGACAAAGGTAATGAGTTGTCGGATTCATCAGAATCAGACTCTCCTGTTATTTCCACTGGCAGTAGTGGTGAAGAAGAAGAAATCCAAGAAGAGGAGATACAAGAAGATCCTCCCGTAAGAAGTGAGGAAGAAGAAGAGGAAAAAGACAGTGATAAGGATGATGACAATAATGGTAATGGTGATGATTCAGATGATGGTAATGGTGGTGATGATGAGCAGGAAGGGGATGAAGGTAATAATGGTGGTCATGAGGAGGAGGAAGGGGATGATGTCTTTGGTAAGGATGATGAAGAGGATGATGGTAAACAAGATGTAGAACATGAAGAATGTAATGCAAATCTGAAGCCGTTAAAGAGGGTTAAGCGGATGGAACCGATATTGCACCCAGCGCGAGACACGTTCCCGCTACTCATTTGATGTTGTCCCCTCTTCGAAGTGGTAAACCTAGAGGAGAACCTAGAGATGGGGGCAAAGTTCTATTTGGATATTCTGGATCGTGGGCTCATACCATCTATGAGACAATCGTAAGAATCCCAACTTTGCGTACTATTTGATTAGTTGGTTGATATTAACTTTCTAATATGTTTTTTAATATTTATTTATTTATGTTTTGTAGGATCATAAGAATGCCGCACGTCTTTTTCAGGCACCAATCTTCTTTTAAGAAAATGAATTTGTGGCCGCTAAAAGGTGAATGTGCAAGAGTTAGAGAATATTTTGAAAACTCCGGTTTGTACCAGGCCGTTGTGAACTCTGTGATTGCGTATGACAAGGTTGCAGATATCTAGTTTCTGTGAAAGGTATTACGCTGAAGTCGACACATTCCAACTTCCTTTTGGCGAGATGGCATTGACTCCTGATGATGCAGAACAGATATTAGGGGTGCAGGTCGAAGGTAAATCAACCAGTGATACGTTCAAGAGAAGGCCTAGTTGGGATGAAATTTATACATGGACCAAGAACTTGTTTGGCTGGGATAAAGAGAAGACTGCTGGGCTTTTCTTGCCGGGAACTAAGTACCCGAAGAAAGAGTTCAAACTTGTGGAGATTAGGCGGATGTTTGTTGGTATGTAACGAAGGAAAAAGATGAAGGTCTCTCTCGATATGGAATGTTGTTATGCGGCGGCTGCGTATTTGTTGTACGTCCTTGCGTCGGTTGTATTTCCCGACAAAGAAAGGTAACAGGTCGCGCCAACCTTCGCAGACTTTTGGACCCCTTAGAAGATGTGAACAAGTACTCTTGGGGACTGCCATAGTTGCACATCCGAATAGTCACTTTCCCAGGATCTCATGAACGAACTTCTCAAATTAATGGGAATTTGGCTATAATCCAGGTATTTGGATTGATGAAAGTTTTCTTCTTTTAGTGTGTTTTTTTCCTTTGATTTTTTTAAGTTTATTTGATTGTTTTAAAAATTTGAACTTTGGTTGTTATAGGTGTGGATTTATGATCATTTCCCGTCACTGTTCAAAGATAATGAAGATGTGAAACTCAACCCAGCATGGAGCCAAGGTAGTCCAACAGGAACCCGTTGGTTGTACTCCGGTTCTCAAGATAGGGAAAAAACTGATGCGTTGATAGAAATGCGTCAAAAACTTGACAACATCACGGCGAAAGAGGTAATCTTTACCCCCTACAAGGATGATAGAGTTGGCGCAATGGAAGATGTCGTGTATTACCATGACCTTTTGTTTCACCCTAACAGTTTTCAATGTACAATCCGATGAGAATCATGCGTCAACTTGGGTTTATTCAAGAATCACCCGATGAACACTATGTACCTCCGTTCAAGCACAAGTTGAACAAATGCGAGGTGACAAGGATGACATAAAAGTGGTTTATGAATCTGCAACTGATGTCAATCATTGGAATAACAGACATTCTAGCCTCGTATACATCACATATTGGGTGCATGTGCATGAAGGTAACGAGGAAACAATGGATTACTATCAATGGTACGAAGGCTTCTCCCATGGCAGGGTGATACGGATGGATCAGACTACGGGTAGGAGGACCAACAGAGAATCCACCTATGCTTCTCAAGATGACGGTAGAGATGATACTACCATTCTTAAACTAGGGGTGAGTATTTATTTTTGTAATTGTGTTATTCATTTACATACAAATAAACGTCAGTTAATGTGAATTGGTTTTTGAATGCATATAGAGGGAATGAATGAAGCTTTTTGTCAAGGCTTTTTGTTGCTCGGTTGACAAAGGGGAAGTGTTTGATCCTGCGAAGCAACGTCGGTACGCTAATTACTGCACGCACATTGAAAATCCCAATGCAAAGAAGATGTTTGCTGAGCTGGCTAAGGAAGGTAAGAGGACCCGGAAAACACGTAGCCAACTATCACAAGAATGTGGTGAACAGGGGCAAAGTAGCCAATATCATGATGAACAAGGTACTAGAGAATATGTGGTTCCCCAGGGGGCAGTGATATTCAGGGTCCTCCTCCTAAGAAAAGCCGGAAAGTTTCCCGGTCAGGGAGGTAAAGAGGAGGTCGAGGTCGAGATGGTGGTCTTGAGTGAGGAGATGTTACCGTCTACTTGAACTTATGTTCATTTTACTTTATGACTTGAACTTATATGTTTGTTGAAACTACTTATGTTTTTGGTTTGGATGGTTTGTTGAAACTACTTGGTTTTAAGAAGGATGTTTACCAGTATGTTTGTTAGAATAATGTAGGACTCTAATGCAGACAAGATTATACATTGTGACAGAGTGAGGGTCGTCAGCTTTGTTTTCTAACAGAATAACGACCCTATTTCTGATACACAAAGTCGTTGAGTGTTTCAAATATAATTCTAACGACCTAGAGAGAAATTAATACAGCGCTGACATATTTTTTTGTGGATAGAGTCGTTATTGGTTATATTGAAACCAATGACGACCCTAGGTTATCCAGGAGATGAATCATATTTTCTATGGCTAGAGTCCTTATTGATTATATGGAAACCAATGACGACTCTAGGAGACCATCAAATTTTTACGGTTAGTGTCGTTAAGGGGTATGTATATATGGATGACGACTCTTAGTTGGAAAAACATCCAGGAGAAGATCAACATTAGGACCATAAGAGTCTTTAGGGTGAATTTTTTTCAAACGTCCATGGGAATGCTCTGCAATACTCGTGGACTCATTTTGGTAGTGCTTGTACTTATTGGTCCCTGCATAAACAAACTTCTCCTTCCAAGGATTCAACCATGTATCTAGGCAATAGTCGAGAACCTTCTTATGATCCGTACTCCAATCATCAATAAACTTTTGAAGATTTGCATAGTACTTTACTTCGGTCTTCGAATGAGCCAAATGGTCCCAATCTTTGCATAAATCCTCCCATAGATCACCATCTTCAGCATATTTTTCCTTTTCTTTCCTTTTCTCTTCAGCTATCTCTTTTTTTGAAAATTTACTTAGACGCTCGTCTTCCTCCTTGGAACGTTGATTACCCTTTGCAGGCTTGATCTTTTGGATATGATTCTTGCAATTAGAAAAAATATTCATTTGGGTGTGCCACGTACAAAGAAAATATTGAGCAAGTGGAAAAACTTGATGAACGTCACTCATTGCTGCAAAATCCCTATCCGTAAATATAACCTGCGATGTCTCTTCGCCATGGTAAATCAACCTAACTTGTTACAAAACCCAAACATAGTCCTCTATTTCTTCCTTTTCCACAAAGCACCATGCCACGGTAAATGATTGCTTATCCAAAGTATGACTAACCATGTTCAACAATGACATGTTATACTTGTTGGTCTTATAGGTGCAATCTATGAACAAGACCTGGTAAAAACACTGAGCCAAATCCACCATCCTAGGATGGGCAAGAAAATACGAGTCACTTTGTCGCATAGGACCCACCCTTGTTTGCATGGCGTAGTTAAGTTTTTCTACCAACCACTCTGATTGTTGCATAATTAATCTACCATCCCATTCAGTTCTCTTGATCGTTGCTTTGGCAGCGTAGATTGTGGAAATAATAGACAAGTTTGTCTTATCTTCCGCCCTTATTGCATTTAGGATCTGAAGGGGCCTACATCGCTTCATCTCAGGACCTTTTCCATTTGATGTGGTTTCAATCTGGCATATGTTGGGTGCCCTAAAAGAGTACTAGGTGGAGGATGGTTGTGACGACCATCCGGAATATTATACAACCTCCATAGATGAGTTTCATGATGCCTTTTGAAAACAATTCTTCGACGAAGTTTTGTACACCCTCGTCTTCTTCTTCTCATACTTGTAGTTCTTCCCTTTGTGACTTTTTTCCTGTTTTCCGGCTCTCTCGCATACCATCTCCATTTGCTTATAATCAACGTGTTTGCTTTGAACAACTATGCACATCTTCTCTTTTGCCTTGGAAATAATCCATTCCTTGACCTCAGCCTTTGTTTTCCACGTCTACATTAAAACCAATGACACGTTCATGATCGAACACTAATCAAACAATTTTCATAAAGATATACATCGATTCAAACATTAAAAACGTACCAAATCGGTCATATAGTGTTGGGAGGTATCTGGACCGATAATGGAGATGGGGTCAGGCTGAGAGCTCTCCCGTACAACCAACTACAGAGAAAAGAAAAAATATCATTCAGCAGTCGTCAATTTCTGAGATGTTAAAATGACGACCCTAACAGTCGTCATCTTTATTTACAGGTTAACGACACTAACAGTCGTCAACATTAATTTTGTAGAACAACGACTCTTTCCTCGATAAATGACGACCCTCTTTATACAAAGACGACTCTACATTCCCAAATATAAACCATTCTACCCAGTTTTCACCTTGGGTCGTTACTGTATACATATCTAGTTTAACGACTCTGTACGAAGTTATTGCAGACTTTGAAAATCAACGGTAACTTTGACTAGTAGGAGTGAGTTATTACGAAGTAACCGATTTTTTTATTTAAAAAAAAACTAGTCGTTGGGTACATTTTTGCTATAAATAGAGACATATCTCTTCCAAACTTATTCACCCATCACTTTTAATCTTCCTAAATCAGTCACCCATCACTTTCAAACACTAAAAATGGCTCCAACTCCGTTCAATAATCTAGAAGATGTTGCTATTGTTAGAGCACACACCACTCTCACAAAGCACTCATTGAGGAAGCGCAATGGGTGGCGAGTGATCTAAGACCAAACCAGAGGGCCTTACCTCGGGTTGGATCAAACCACCTATGCTTGGTGGAAACGTGTATTTAAGGTTTTCAAAGAACTAAACGGAAATCGTTCAAGGAGGACACTCCCGCAAATAAGGGAAAGGTACGCTTATTTATACAATGAATGCGTATTGATGAGAGAGGAATTGAAAGCTCGGGATGACGTTATGCCCAACGAACCTCGAATGAGTAGAGTAAGTTTGTGAATCAATAGGCCTTTCATCAAAAATTATTTATTTGGTTATCATTATTCAACAACGCTAACTTATTTAAAAATTGTTTTCCAAGATACTTTGGGTCGGAGCCAATACGAATTAAAGTACGGCCATGAGTTTTTGCACGAGGACTGCTACACTCTCTTGGAGGAAGTTGAATGGCAATTCTCCCAATATAATTAAACTCGTATATATTTTCTAGCGCAATGTATTGAACAATTTTATGTGTTTTCCTTCTATTTTATTTCAACTACATGTATGTTTTTTCGGATTCAATAAAATGCATGACTTAAAATATTGGTTCAATAACTATAGTTCAGAAAGGGTCGTCATGTTTTGAAAAAACACAAGTGACGACTCTAAAGATTGTTTGAAATTGATGGCATGAGTCGTCATTTTTGGAGAAAAACACATTAACGACTCTAAATGTTACTTAACACAGAGACTCTTTGACAGTAGAGTCGTCAGATACTAAACAAAACACATAGACGACTCTTTTGATCATCAAGAGTCGTCACTTGGTTAATATGTATAATAACGATCCTTAAAGCAGTTAATGTGAATTTTGAATTCACCAAATGTAGTTGAGTCGGTTAACAGTTAAAAATTCAAAAAAGTGACTGTTTATCTCACCCCTTCTTCACCCAAACCATAATTCTCAACCTTCACATTCATTCTCATTCATTTATTATCCAAGAGGAAAAAGAAGAGGAAACACCATGACTAGTACTTACACTTCAGAAGAGAATTGCGCTATTGTGAGAGCTTGGAAAACAGTCACAAACCACTTTGAAGATCTAGGAAAAGACATTGATCAAACATCGGATGCTTGGTGGAACCGTGTATTCATCGTTTTTGTGGCGTTAGACGGAAATTGCAACTCAAGGTCTTTGAAATTCGTCAAGGAACGGTTCAAGGAGATATTCTTCGAGTGTGAAGTTTTCAAAAGAGAAATCAAGGCCGCAAGGGAAGCCATGCCCAATATGTTGGGTGCTATAAGAGTAAGTATTTAAACAAGAGGTAAAACTTATCCAAAGCTTTAATCAATACTAACTGAGTATGTTTGCGTTTTCAGTTGAGGAATGCGTATGGCTATTACGAGGAGCTTCGTGGGAAAAAGTTTGAGTTCGACGATTGCTACTTTATCTTGGAAGGCACCATGTATAATTACATGCTTTATGATTAAGTGTATAAGTGCACCGTTATCATCTATTGTATTTCATTTCCTTTAATGTATCGCTATGAAAGATGTATGCCTTTTACGATTCAATGAAATGATTTTATGAAATCAAAAATTATGATAATCCAGTGCAAGGGTCGTTAGTATATTAAAGAAGACACCGAACGACTCTACATAAAATTTGAAATGGCTGGATAGGGTCGTCATCTTCTATGAATACATATATGACGACTCTAAGTGTTTTATTTACTGAGAGTTTTGGTTTTAGAGTCTTTTGTCTATAAACAAACAAAATTAACGACCCTTTCTGACCTAGCTAAAAGAGTCTTCAGTGTTTATCACACCAACCTAACGATTTTTCATAACCTGGAAAAGTTGTAGGTTTAAGTCGTCATTGGTAGTTTCAATTCACTGACGACTTTGAAGAGTCGTTAGTTTATGCAACCCCCGACTCTAACAACCCTCACCCTGAGTAGTTTCATAGTGACCATGAATCGACCACTTGGAGCACCATTCAAACGATTTGAAGAGTATAGGAAGTTTACCTCATTGTTTTGAGCTCCGAGTTCTTCATTTCGAGGATCGGTTCCTTGATTTTGAGCAATAGGTTCTTCATTTGCACCATTATCCATGGCTTCCTCTATTAATATTTCTTCATCAAACATCCAATCCATAGGATTAGTTGAGACGATATAACCATCAACACAATCATGGTTGTTATTTGAAGCTTCACCAACCTCATTCCCTCCACTTGAATCACTCATTTCTAAAAACCCTAGTTTTTCCACTCAAAAACTCCTCTTCTTCTTCTCAACACATAAAAACCCAAAAATAAAATTTCCCCAACATTTTATCCCAAAATCAAATTTTTATCTAAACACACTTACCACACTAGCCACTTAATTAATTCTTAATACTAATCACTCAGGGGCATTTTAGCCATTTAGAAAATATTTTTATAAGGGGTGACCCAAATTAAGATTGGGTGACCTTTTTTGTCCTCTAATGCTTGGCCCCAATTAAAATATTTGGCCCCCAATCAAACTAGGAAAAAATATCGTAGATCATTGTTCTTTCTTCCCCTTTTCGAGATCATCATTCTAAGATAATCAATTATTTGAAAAAAGTGTTTGGAAAAATTTCTTTTGAAAATGATTATATCAAATCATTTATCAATTTGTGATTATCTATAATCCTAAATAGATAATCATAAATTTTACCAAAACAAGGCCAATGGTTTGCAAAAAGGAATATACGAAGAAAAGCGGGAATCCTATATTGTTCTGCATATACGAAGTTACTTATAAAATTAGGAATAAACAAGACAAATCATAGTGCCACAAGGACAACAGAGTTGTGCAGAGCTCAGATCACTTTGAAGATGAATCTTAAAATGGAAGAAAATCAATGTCCTTTATCTAGAACAACCAGCCGTAAGTTTGATCGGTAGCTCCAAATCCAGTCAGCCATGTCTGGTGCATATGCATCCAAACAAATCTGTTTGATGCAGAATCCTACGAAAAGAAGACCACAATCAACCCCAACTAGTAGACCTGCATTGATGTAGTATAGCAACAGAGAAAAAAAAAATGTCTTACCGCGGTGCATAATACAACAGTAACAGTACAAGCTTTTGGCCCTTCATCTATGAAGACATGGAGAAATAAAATGCGGTGAGAGTTTCACTATATCATTAACATAGTCATAAAAACAAAATTGCCACTGTGAAAAGCAGAAAAGGACTATAAATTTACCAGATAACTCCCACTTATCGAACTTAACCAACCATGAGTCTAATCCAATTTGTGCAGAGGTGACTCGATCCACCCATATTCGGAACTTTTTTCCTTTTTTGTCTCCATAAAACTGTGGTAGTTCATCTATACAGTCATGAAGCGGCTGCTCTTGTCCAGAAGGATTGATAAAGACTCCAGATGGGTACTGTCCATGTACATAGAGAAATTGATAGTTAAAATGGATAGAACTCAAAACGAAAATCACTAAGCCATACATTCACACATACACTGCTCTCATGGGAATAAAATGAGAGATTAAGGATGTTTAATTGACGCGGTTTAATGAGATAAAATAGAGTTTGGGTAACTTAGTCTTTTTAATGTGTTTAGACATCCCTTATCCATCTCCCATGGATGGGACTAAAATCGACAGCCCCCAATTAAACTAGGATTGTTAACCCAAAGGGACCAAACAACGATTATATTTCAGACTTTTATCAAATGCCATCAGTTAAAAAATGAAAAACGTACAAAAAGAAAAATAAGTTAGCTATGGAACTTGTACTGGACTTACACAGATTGCTTTCAAGTCTGAAATATGTTGTCCGGAGTTAGCGATGTCTGCACGTCGCCATCCCTCATAGAACAAGTAGAACTTCACTATTTCATGACCAAGATTTGTGTTAGAAAGGCTGCCTTCTGGGAAGTCCATAACATCTCTCGGTGAAAGGTTTGGTCCTAACTTGAAATGACCAATGGCCTGTATGATTCCAGATGCACACCTCTCAGTTGCATGAATAATCTTAGGGCTGTTTTTCACATTTTCTGTGTGCCACTTCAGGAGCTCATCCATTGCATTGCTTACCTGCATAGCAGAGTTAAGTGACACAAGATTGAGAAAACCTGCAGGTTTAAACTGTTTTGACGCAATGATTGCATTAACAAAGGAACTATGTTTAGGATACAAACCATGACACCATACACATCCGGTACGGTGAAGAGCTCAGCATCGTTGCCAGAATCACCACAAACAAGAGTATTACGGGGTTGTTTCCCGTCACCAAATTTCTTCAGTAAATAGACAAGAGCCTGCCCTTTACCTCCACGTTTTGGTACAACATCTAAAGCATGGCCTCCACTAAAAATTATCTTTACGTCTAACTGCTCATATAAAAAGGCAAATAAGAAGCCACACAAAAACTGAAAAGATGAATAGAGACAACAAATTAAGACATGTACTTCTATCAAAAAGTAGAATTTTGTAACAAATCAAAACAAGTCATCCCAAGAATCTTACCCCACGTTTTTCAAGACACTCCGAGAGAGCCTTCATCACCCCCTCGGCTTTCTCCTTCTCTACGTCAAAGCTAACCTTATATTGTCTTTGCTGTGTCTCTGACTGCACAGTACAAGCTCACAACTATTCATAATCCAAACACAACTATGCGAGACCACAATTTTAAAGCTGCTATCATGTTAGTTTCATTCAAGTTTCAACCGGCAATACCTGATATTTCAGTTGGGGAAATTTATCTGTTTCCTCCATGACAATGTCTCGGTCCCAGTTTTGATTAAGGAATTGCTCAAAGCCACTGTCTGGTACCATTGATTCACCATATGCTATCTCAGTTCCTACAGACGTTATAATTATATCTGGAGTCAACATTGGTGTGCTTTTCTTCAACCACTTGTAAGTTTCAATTGTACGCCCTGTCGAGAAAACTAACAAAGAATTGTGACGGTAACTGGATTCCCACAGAGCATTGAACCTTAGCTGTGAAGTGTGATCATCATGAACATGATGGTCAACCTGGCCAGTAAAAGAACACAATGCCATGAATTAGAAGGAAATAAATGAAAACTCATTAAAACCATCAAGGTAGAGCCTCATACCATTGTCATGTCAAGATCTGACACTATCATAAGATTGGCAGGACCATCAAGTCTATCCATGAGCACTTTTTCGCTATACCAAAAAGAAAGCCACGGTCAATTAACATGTCTCACAAACACATAATAAGTATTGTCAAATTATCCAATCAAAGTTCAAGACTCTTTTGAATGAAATTGAAGTTTAAATCATTCACTATATTTGATGGAATTTCAAAATTTGAAAAATGCTTTAATTTTTTAGATTAAATGACTTGTAATTGTATTTTTCATTTTTTGAAACAAGCTGATCAACAGAGCTTCCATTGAATTAACGGAATTTATCCACATATTCATTGTCAACATCAACAATTCATAACAACAACTTTTACTAAAGATGCAACAAAGATAAATAAATAGCACACAAAAACTAAGAAATCTCTAAAAGCTCATAACATAGCAAATTTGTAAGAAATACATAACAGAAATTGCGATAATAAACATTAATTTCAACAGTAATTACCGGAGAGAATAAATTAGAGATGTTCCTATTTCTTTGTCTTTCTGAATAGGGAGTAGCAGTATTTTAGATTTGATCAAAAAAGTTGTTGGCTTTCAGTTAATATATATAAATTAAGAAGACTAAGGACTTCCTGCATAAGACAAGAATCTGGACTTAACTAATCTCAATTTGAATTTGTGAATATATTGGGAATCCAGTCATTGTCTTACAAGGCAAAACACCCACAAAGGAAAGAGGATGACACACCAAGTACATTTTTTTAATGGAAATTCCAAGGATATTCCTGTTTTGCAAACTTTTTATTTTTTTTATTTTTTTTGAAACCTGATTTCAAGGAGGATTTGTGCTACAGGAAGAAGTTTTCAAACACAAGAAGCAATAGGGGTTCTTGTTGCTCATGATTTGGACCAAGGAGGATTTATGCTACAGGTTTTGTGACTCAGTTATGGTGAACTTGAATCTATGATGAATTTTACGCGCTGATTCCTTTTTGTTACTCTCCTTATTCTTGTAGCTACTCTTCTATCCTCCTTGGCAGACCTTTCAGGACTTTAATGCCAAGTAGTATATCCTCAATCTGAAAATAGCAATGCTAGATAATGTAGGGTGTGATGAAAATTTAGCCATGAACCTATCTAGTAGTTATGTCACTGCATCAGCTGTTAATCCAAGACAAGTGATATTCTGATAGAGGACAATTGCAAGGGACAGATATCCAGTTGCTCTAACTCACTTGAGCCAGTTCAGGGCGGACACTTATCCAGCTATATGGATAGAAAAGAAAGATCCAGTTGCAGTTTGGGGTCAGGATTGGATGTATTGGTGCCTACCCAATTTATCTTGTCAGTGTTGATTCATTATAATTTGGGCAGTAGGTGATGAAACCGTGGACGACAAATGCTATCCAGGGTCAATTTAGACACGCCAATTGAACAAAGATCTACAAGGAACCTACAGGCTACAGGTGTTCTTATGGATTTACCTTTGTGGTGATGGAGGACATAAATATATGGACAGTGACATGAATCATTCTTCATGAGAGATAATTTAACACAAAAAAACAGAGTAACCAAAGACCAATCTATGCAATTTAGATCACCAAGAAAATAAAACAACTGTAGTAGTAAATAAAAGTTCAATTCTTACCAAATTAGCCCTCTTTTTTTTTCCAAAGTCATCTCGGCATACTGCAGCTCATTATGTCCTGTTATCAGGTGTCATACTGAGGCCTTCCTGCAAGACCAAGCATCCAAGTTACATCCAAAGGACTTAATTTAGTCCATTTCCCTTCCTCGGGATTGTAGATCTGAGTACCCTTGATGATCACAGCATGAGCTGATAAACTAACACCCCTTCGCAAGGGTTGCAGTAGAAACCAACACTGGTACGTACCTTCCTCAATAAGTTCCTAGACAAGATAACATTCTGTTCTCGCAGTACCGGCATGATGCATTGCAAACCCATACAGCAACAAATCCTTGAAATCATTGCTCCCGGCATGACCCTTTTCAGTCTGTCAAATCTCATGGCTTACACTATCCTCTTTCAGGAAAAGACTTAGGGTGTCAGTGTCATTAGCAAGGCAGTATCTCCTATTGTCAATTTTCACCGTCTTTTTTCACGATCCTTACCTGCTCTAGCCATGACCTTATAACAAATATCATTCATTTACTGGAGTCTTTGTAAAGACTTCCTCACAGTGATTCCAATATACTGTTGAACAAGTGGACATGGCCTGTAACTGCTGTCAAAACTGAATACTCCTGTTTTCACATCAACTCGTAAAAAATAGTGCCATCTTTGTACTTGGGGACTGTAGCTGACAAACCAACCAAACAGATGAGTCATACTTGCAACAACACTTTCATGAACTGTCCCCATATTATCACGAAGTAGATAGATCTCATCAATAATGACATGTTTCACCAGCTGTGAGTAGATGTTCGGTCTCCCGATTCTCTAGCGATAATATCCCACTTCTCAGAAGTCGTAATAATTATCTGTGTCATCAATTTGTTGATGAGCCAAGGACTGGTCTCCTCTTAGCTCATTAACTTTTGCATTATAGTGCTTAAGACGGTTAGACAAATATCAAGCCATCTCAGCTACTAAAGCTTTCATCTGTGCCACAAACAATCTTGTACAAACGACCAATCTGCTGAAGTATGGTTAACATAGCCACGTTTGATTTCCTAGCCCAAGTCGGAGCACACAAAAGGAGAATCTCTGCTGTGAAAAGTGCAGTCTTGTATACTTATCTCTGTACCCTATTCAACTAAATCATCCTATCGAAGGATGGTTGTGCCCAGTTGGGCATGACTGAAATCTTTATATTTACCAGGGGACAGAGCTTTAGGCTTAGGCACAGGCATATGAACTTCCTGGATCCTTCGCAGTGATTCCAGAAGGGCCTGGCAACAAGCTGACACTTCATCAGTAAACCCCTCTTGATGGAAAGATAAGGTTTCAAGGTCTAGGAATTGATGCTGCTCTTTCAACCAACCATGCACTCACTGATTCACCATCAATCACCGGACCTCTCCTCAACCTGTCTCTATCCTTGAATCTACCGGTACTCTCTTCTTTCAATCCCCTAGCTTCTTCTCTATTATTTTTATTCTTTAACAGTTGCTCTTGCGCGTACAACTGTTAAAGAATGGAAGGCAAGTCAGGACCCAATCCCATGATTTCTTGCTGGAGTTTCTTCATATCTTCCTGGTCTATTGCCCTTACAAGGTGACTACACCACTGATTACTTCACTGATTGCACAAACATCTGCATTGCCCCAGCAATCTTGGTTGCATGTCCGTCATCCTCCTTTTCAGAATCGTAGTCTTCTTGGACCTGATCACCAAAACCTTAAATTAACACGAAACTGGTATTTGAAAAAGGAAAGTGGAAGGAGTTCTAAATAAAATAGAACTACATACAAACAAAGTAGTTTACAGCCTCCTCCTGGAATTCCAAAGTAGAACAAATTAAACAAAAATTACAAATTGCATTCCTAAATACACATGAGCAAACAGTAAAAACTCAAACTTGACTACACTAACAGAACATAGCATTCCCCCCTGAATCCCAAAACTATTGACCCTTAAATTAAAGCATTCTGTAGAGTTAAGTTATGCATAACTAAATACTAAAAAACAAAGTTTTGATCTAAACAATAACAAAATCTCGTCCTAAACTAACAAATTTAAGAATTTGAGAATTCATATATTATGCATCGCCTAGCACAAAGCATCCAAAACAAGGACTGTTTATTTCATACGTTTGCAATGACAGTCCAGAACTCGAACAAATTACCAAAATTTTGAGCCATCAGGCATCAACAACTAAGGTGTGCCTTCATTTCCTAATGTAGTCCTCATGTAACTCACAACCCAAACAACTATTAAGCATACTGACAGAATAATATCATGTGGACTAGAGCTTGTTGGTATGTCACAGTTATGCCTTTACCGTATTTGTCTCAAATGAACATAGATTCAGAAAAACTTAAGCCCTGTCATCACCCAACTCTTCGGGACGAGTCATGCATCAACAAATCATTTCAGCTACTCCAATGCTTAAACTAGTTCTAATCAAATGCTACCGCGGACTGCTTTGCTTAATTTGACTACTTATATCCCAAACAAGGTCAATAATCCTCTTCCTATACTTAAAGACATACAAATTCAGTATTGTTCTGGCTCTAATTACTCTTAGGCCTTTTAACAAACACATACAACTCACAAACCTAATTTATTAAGGACTTCGATACATGACCATTAAAATCACTAAAGCATTTCCATAATTCATACCATTTATTTTAAACCTTGTAATAAGTAAAACCCATTGCTCAAAAACACCAGTAAATTCGAGAATATATAACATCAAACAAAATAATATAGAATGCTACAGAACTCAAAAAAGATTATTCAAACAAAAACTGTATCACTAACCTGATTTTGTAAAGAGCTCAGCAATAATCGATCTCGAACAACTTAAAACTCGAACTCAGTATTTTTACTTTCGAGGGTTTTCTTATTGTACAGATTTGGCGAAAGAATTTTTCATTTTTTTTTTTGCTGTTGTGATTTCGTCATTTGCTTGTGAGGGCAACAATCGTCTTTCCTTTCAAGTCAGAGTCGGGATGTAATGAGTCAGGGGAAGTTTAATACCTGACTGAAAAGCCACTGAGTCAGAGGTAAGCCTTAGGTCAGATAACGAGTCAGGCATTTCAAAATAATAAAAACAAACAATCTGACATCTGACTCGGAGTTAGTCAGGGGGCGAGTCAGATTCAGATGCTGAGTCAGAAAAAAACAAACATGGTCTAGGATATATAGAATTCTTCACAAAATCGGTTGAATGCGATTCATGATTCATGACAACCAATTTCAAAAGGCAATGAGAGTCTCATGACCATGGCCTACTCTACTCATTGCCAATTTATTTGCTCATAGATTTGACACATGGTATGGACTATGGAACCAAATTCTAACAACAAATTTCAATGTCAAAAACCACAAACAGAAACTATACAATCGTTGAAAATACAAATGATACTTAAAGATCCACATCAAAGATAAAAACCTAATTACAACTCAAACCACGCATGTCTAACAAATAGATCACATAAACGAGATCTGATAACCAAAAGTTGCGAATCTGGTGATTTTGGTGGTAGTGATTCTAGTGAACGGGGGTGGTAACTCTGAGTGTATGGTGAAGACTGAAGAAGGAGGAGGGAAAAGAGAGTGATGGAGGGAGACAGAGATATTTTTACCTGATTAAATTGGGGCTGGGTGGATTAAAAGGTGACTGTGAAGTTCAATTCCCATACATGGGAAGTGGATAAGGGGTGTCTAAATATAGTGAAAACCTATAGGAATATGAGGTGTGTCATCTCATTAAAAAGGGTTTTGTTATCTTGTGTATCCATGCACAAGATAAGGACCAATCATTGGCATTAAAAATAATAAAAAACAATAAAAAAATATGAGAGATGGTGTGTTTTGTACCGGAGAAGGTGAAGTTTGCACTTGTATACTGAAAAATTCAAGAAACTCAAAAAAATTTATCTCTCATATTTTTTTTATTGTTTTTTATCATTTCCAATGCCAATAATTGGTTCTTATTTTGTGCATGGATGCACAAGGTAACAAAACCCAAAAAAAATGGAATTCATTATGACAATTGCCAATTCTGAAACAGAAATGGACTTTCACAAATTCCATTACAGTCTTCGTAGTTCTAAATTTTAAGCATGTTGACTTCTAAATTTTAAAATAGACGCTGATCATGAAAAGTCATCACGGTTTAAATTTATAGACCATAACGACTCTTTTAAGTCGTCAATGTATAAATCTATTAACCTTGACGACTTCACTTGAAAATTTAAGGGTTATTCATATGTCATCATGATCTTAAATTTCAACCATGACGACTCTTGCCAATTTTGAAATAGAAAATAAACTTATACGAATTCTATTACAGTAGTCATAGTTCTACATTTCAACCCAGACGACTCTTTAATTTTAATTTTAAAACAAAAACTGATCATGAAAAGTCGTCACAATTTTAATTTATAGAGACGATTTTAAATAAAAATATTCAATATTGTTGACTTGACGAAAATAATCACGATCGTAATTCAATACCTTGACGATTTTTCATCTAAATCCGGAAAAAGTGAAAAACAAAAAATCCAAAGAAACGTTTAAAAATAAAAAGTTTATTTAACCCTGATTAAGTAATGTTAGCGTATTTAAGTGAGAGTAGATTAGCCATTATAAGAAAATATATGAATAAGGGGTTTTGAAAATTACTTCAAAATGACCCTATTTTGTCTCATTCACTAGTTCACTCTTAATAAACCCACATTTGGAGATATGGAAATTAAGTGGGAATACTGAATAAAACAAAATAAAGACATTTTGAAGTAAAATTCCATCACCCCTTATCCATATATTTTTTTAATGACTAAACTACTTTTAAATTACTCCATGTTGAAGTAAAATAGAAGTTTTATTTTAATTTTTTTCACTCTAAAAAAGAAAAACTTCTTTAATTTCATGGAAACAAATTAACTCCGTGTTGAATGTTGTAAAAGTATAGAAAAATCACGGTTGACTGTATCGACCATGTCCAAAATTTTAACATTGCCGTCAGCAAGGTCATATTTTCTTTCAATGCCAATCTTATCCTTCAGTTGATATCTACTTCAGCATTAAGCGGGGCAACTAATCAATATGTTGTGATGGGTGGAGGACCAGTTTCCCTCTTTCAATGCTACATTAGTTCTCTTTAACGGATGCTCTGAGCATTTCTTCTACTAGCAAAGGATAATATACAAAATGAAGATAAAAAAATGGAAACTTAGACAATTCCGATGCGTGGGCAAGAGAGAAGTTGTACTAACCAAAGCATTGCCCTCTGTAATAGCTTCTGCCCTTCTCTCATTTTCAGCACGCTGGAGGTTCAGTGCCTCCTTGGAGTCCCTACTGTCCTTCAGAAGGTTCAAAGAACTACACCAAACAACACAAATATATGATAAACAGCATAAGTCAAACTGGCAATATGAAAAGAAAAGAAGGGGGAGAAATTTACTCCATCCTATATATATTTACTGTGACCTAAATCTCACGACTCTACTTTACTAATAACACTCAATGTCGTGATTGTCAGTGTCTTTCTATTATAGCAGCAAACACATGTAGTATAGTTAGAATTTCCTTAAGAAGGGTTTTTCACCTATTTATAACATTGTTATTACAACTACATTGTTATTACAACTAATTTTTGAGGAACCAAGACAGACTCAGGATCAAACTAGGATAATTTGTATGAGAACATAGTTATTAAGAAAAAAAATTAATTTATCTGTATAATATGAGTAACATAGACAGTTAAGTGATAATGACATTTCCTAGCATGGAGACAGATTCACCTAAATGCAACTACACTATAAAAAAAAATAGAACAACCTGTGTTACTGTTAACCTTACAACTATAACACATGGATTATTGGTGTGAAACAACAACTAAGGACTATGGAGTATGGACTGTGAAATGAAGCTTCACAAAGATGAGAACAGGAGCGCGTTACAAATCAGAGAGATGCATGTTTTACAAGAACAACTCGAATTCTATGCATTATTAATTTCAATAATTTATTAAAAACCTTGAATACAGACTCAAATAGAAAGTTCAATAATTTATGGCAGGTATTTCGAAACTCATACCTCCAGATCCAAGCAATCCGCTCGCAGGTCCACCGTGTACATCAGAACGATCGATAATTGGTGATGAAGAAGGTGGGTTTCTTCCACTACCCGGATATGTTTGGGAGTCCTTCACTACCACTACTCATCTATTGTATAGAAATCCTTCTAACACATGCCCACCAATCTTTACAATAGTTTGCTATTCGTCTTCCCCATCCCACCCCAGTTGGTGTCACACGTACAGACTTAAACGCTGCCGGTGCTCGGACTTGCTTAGGTAATGCTTCTCGAAAACTTGCATCTACATATACAATCAATGACCCTACTCATTCAGATTTTATTAACATTCAATCATGATTCAGTAGAAAATTCATTTGTGCGAGGATTATCCAACAACTCCAAATTCATATGAACGACTTTTCTACTCGAACAAAAGGACATAACATACAACAATGTTAAAAAGTAGGCAAACTCACATAACAAGAAGAAGAAGAAGAATGAGTTACAGACCTTGGTGACGGTGACTAGAGCTGGTACCAAAACTTCTAGGTGGAGTAGTATTAGAAGTAGAAGTATGAGATGCAGTTTGATTCCAACACGCAATTAGTACCATCACAACATCACCTTGTTGTTGATCATCATTTCTTAATGGAGGATCACGACGCAGAGACGCTGAGACGCAAATACTTTTAATATGAGTAGAACAATTATCCCCAAGTCCTCGCAACAAGCTCTACAACGATTGTGACTACAATCTTTCTTGCTTGATTTCCGCAATCATGACAAGTTTGTATCGATGACATTGAAATAAGCACCATTCCACCATCACCACCACCAGCAAAACCAGCCATTGTTACATTACCAGCTCCATGGCTCTTATTATACATAATATTGGATTGGACCTCACTAAGCAGATTCTGCCCACTATTTAGAGAGTTTTCATTAATTGATCAACACGGGTTTTTTATTAACAGGGTAAATTCACATTATGATGGATTTGTTGATTTTGCCATTATTGAGTAGACCCAGTTGTAGTAAAAAGGGGTGTAACACCTGATGAAAAATTGCCGGTTGTTTTCTGAGTTGTTGATGGGGTTTTGATGTTGTTTGAAAAAAATGATGCAGGAGCAACAAAAGAAACATCACAACTCCTTAAACCTACCATACCCATTTCATTTTGAACTGCTGGTAGACTGTAATTGATAGGTCTCCAACCATTTCCACTATTACCACCACCATTATTGCGTCCTCCTCCCGTCACATCCATTAATGGGGTAGATTGATGATTGCCACCAGCTCCTCCAGAAGATCCGTCAGCACCAAGAGCAATTGAAGAAGAAGAATTCACCCAATCTGTAAAAGCTCCTGAATCTGAGCTAGCAGAAATTTTAGAAGGAAAGATTAAATTAACAAATTGGAATGATTTCATCAAGTTAATCTCTTAATTTACTTGTAAAACAGGAGAAATTAGGGTGAAATTAATCAACCCATAAAAACCCATTCTGATAATTAGAATTATTAGAGTTTTTATTACCTTGACAAAATCAGCTAGCCATTCCCTTGCAGAAGAACAATCTCCTGGGTTTCTTCTCCAGGAGAGTTTGAACAGGCGAAGGGGAGTTATTCTACTTTCTCAGAAGCAAAGACAGTGGATTGTTTAGTAATGGAGGAGATGAACAATTCTAAGAAATTTGAAATTGAATTCTTAGGGTTTATGAAATCCGGAAGTTCAGATGAGAGGGGTATTTCTGGGGACGAAATGGACTTAAGTTAAATCTGTAGAATAGAGAAAGTGCCACGTTGCTACATCTTACTAAAGCCCCGTTTGGGATTGTTTTTTTCAACCAAAAGCACTTTGTAACAAACTTTTACCAAAAATTGTGTTTGGTAAAAAAATTTCAAAGTCTTTTGGAGAGAAGCATTTTCATTTTAGGCCTGCTTTTAAAAGTTACTCAAAGACTAGTTTTTAAAAGTTAGAAAAGTTAAGGTGTGGGACCCCAGATAATTCGATTTAACTGATTCTCTATTTTAACCTTGTTAATTTATTATAAAGACAAGTTTTACCATCAAATATTATATTTGACATTATAATTTTAATTTCATTTTATTTCTCTATTTTTTTCATTTTTTATTTAAAATAATAAATATAATTAAAATTAAAATTATTATATAAAATAATAATTAAAATTATTATATAAAATAATAAGAAAATTAATAAATATTAAAATGAAAAATGAAAAAAATAGAGAAACCTTAATCTTAATCTCGGCTGCCAACTAAAAGTGTAAAACCTTAATCTTTTTCTATAATCCATTAAAAAAAAAATTTAATAAATATTTTTTTTTGAAAAAAAAGTTAAAATAATAATATTTTCATAGCAAACCATAATCATAAATTTTTTAATAATTAAATAATAAAAACAATTAAAAAATAATATATATAGCATACCGAAGAATATGGTTCTCCGGCGATTTTTGACGGCGTTTTCAGGCCGGATTTTTCCCACAAAATCAACATGTTTTTCATGGTTTTTGTGTTGATTTTGGTTTCTTTGTTGGTCGATTTCCCACGATTTTCCTTTGTTTTCGTTCTTCAGTTCTTGCCGCTTACGTTTTTGTTTTCTAGGGTTCGAGTTTTCAGTTTTGCTGCTTTTTCTTTGGGTTTTTCAGTTTAGGGTTTCTAGCTTTCATCATGCCCAGAATCACTAGGGCCTCCTCCTCCAACCCTCTGCCTGCAAACCCTTCTTCCCAGGCGTCATCGACTTCGCTCTCAGATGTTGTTATGCCAAGTAACGATGCCTGCCATTGCCCTTTCAAAGGATTCCATAGCTGCTCTGATGGTGTTAACGGCAGAGGATACGCTAAAGGATCTCTATTGAAACATCTATACGATAAGCATCTCTTCTCTGACGTTAACAAAGCTATTTGCAGAGACTTGACAGCTAACCATTTGAGAATTTACTTGGCGTGGGAGAAAGATTTACGCTGCTTGAGGATGTGGCTGTGTTGCAAATGTATGCATTTGCATGGATGGAAGAAGTCGTGCAAGGGCGAGGAGGGTGTAATGCACGGAGATGTAATAGCAGGGCCTCTCAAGGGAGCTGAGGTTGATTTTCTTCTTTACGGTTTGGACAAACCAGCTGAGGAAGGGGTTAGTTGTTTGAGCTTATCGACTGCAGATGTTTGTGAAACTGTAATCGAAGACAGTGCTGCTGTGGTAGTTTTATCTACCGATTTACTCAACACTGTTCTCCAAAAACAGTTCACTACGGTCTCATGTATACCCCATCTGGGGTGCAGCTCGCTTTCTCGAGGGCGTTGAAGTCTTGCCCGGATAGGGTCATCGTTCCGCCCAAGTAACTTGTCACGGGTCGCAGCCTTTCTTCTCTTACCCATTTGCACTCGACCTTGTTTAAACCTAGAAAATCACGAGAAGAAGTCCTGAAACAGGAGACGTTTGCAAACAGTAGCCATCAACCAAGCTCTTGTTGTGTGGAGGCGACCTAATGGTTGTTTTCAACTGCATGTAACTGCTTACAACAACTTTGTTCTTATTGGGCCTAACAAAGATGATTTGAAGAAACAGGGGACAGCTAACGTGATGGCATGTCGTAAGAAAATAAGCTACGGCCACTTTGCAGCTGCTATTCGCGTGCTTTCCTCCTCTGGTTTGGCACCGTGTAGTGAGTCCACATACCGCGACTTGCAAGACAAGCACCCACTGGCGCCTCCTCCAGAGGTTCCCGAGGTTGGAGATATGTTTGACCCTATTACAGTGGACTCTCGGTCAGTTTTGGGAGCTATCAAGAGCTTTCCAAAAGGCACTTCTTGTGGCCGAGACGGTTTACGCGCGCAACATCTGGTTGACGTGATGAGCGGACAAATGCAGCAGCCGGTAGTGATGATTTACTCGCTTCGATTACGGGAGTTTTCAATCTTTGGTTACCGGTAAATGCCCGTGGAGTTGGGTGAGTTCATCGCTAGTGCGCCTAACTCCACTACTTAAACCTAGGGAGGTGGTATTAGGCCTATCGCAGTGGGTACGGTTTGGCGTAGGTTGGTGTCGAAGGTGGCCGCTTTTCCGTCGGCAAAGATATGTCGTCTTATCTAGTGTGATTACCAATTCGTGTGTTGGTGTACCTGCGGGTGGAGAAGCTATTTTACATGTCGAAATCGCCTTCTAGAATTGAAAGGTCACTCTGAAAAAAATGTCAATGTTACTCATTGACTTCTCCAATGCCTTCAACATGGTAAGCAGATCTCATCTCATCAAGGAGGTTCGTCTCCACTGTCCAGGTATTTCTCGCTGGGTAGAATTTTGCTATTTGAGGCCTGCTAAACTTTATTACGATCATTATATTCTTTCTTCTGCACTTGGAGTTCAACAGGGTGACCCGCTCGGTCCCCTGTTATTTGCATTGACTCTTCACCCCCTGGCGAAGACTATTGCTTCTCAATGCAAACTCGACTTGCATGCTTGGTACCTAGATGATGGTACAATTGTTGGTGATACTCTGGAGGTAGCTAAGGCCTTGAAAATAATCGAATCAGAAGGACCATGCAGGGGTTTACATCTAAATATAAAGAAGACAGAAATCTTTTGGCCTTCTTTGGATCCGAGAAGGTCAGATGAGGGTCTTTTTCCTACTGATATTGGTAGACCTTCTAATGGTGTTAAACTTTTGGGTGGACCAGTGAGTTTGGATATGAACTTTATTAGCAACATGGTGGTGAGCAGGGTGAATAAGACTGTTCAACTAATGACTGCAATCAAAAAACTCAAAGACCCCCAAAGTGAGTTGCTATTACTTCGCAATTGCACTGGAGTTTCTAGACTATATTTTGCAATGCGGACTACCAATCCTGCAGCCCTGCAAGCAGCCACTGAGCTTTTTGATGATCATTTACTTAAGTATTTGAGACTACTTATTACTGGTGATGGTGCGGGGTTTGGTCCTTTACAACAGCGTTTAGCTACCTTACCGATCAAAGATGGTGGACTTGGCATTTACACCATGGCTGATACCAGCACCTATTGTTTTCTCGCTTCTCAGAGTCAGACTACTTCGGTGCAAAAGGTGATCCTTGGTGATTCATTCTCAACAGACAAGGGTTCGGCCTATCTTTTTTCTCTTCAGAATTTTATCCAGGTATGTGGATTACCTTCTTCTTATTGTGTCGATGTCGCTGCCCCTCCTTCCATGCACTCCCTGGCAGCTACTTACTTTGATGCAGTTAAGAAGCAAATCCCCCACCGGTTTACTATGTCTGCAAGAGATTCTATTTTGTGGCAGTGCAATCGCGTCAAGCATGCACAGGATTATTTATTGGCTGTACCCATTAGTGGACTTAATCAGTGCCTTGGTCCTAGACAATTTAGAGCTGTGCTTTGCTATCGTCTGGGTATTCCACTGTTTGTTGAGAATGGCTTATGCCCAAGCTGCAACAAATCCATGGACATCTTTGGGGATCACGCACTTCATTGTGCCAAAGATATTGGTCCTAAGTTTCGACACGATTTTGTTCGTGATGTTGTTCTTGACATTTGCACAAGGCGGGCGTGCCGCCCGCAAGGAGGTTCCTCCGGGTTTCCGACAGATGATGACAAGGTTTAAAGCCCGCCGACATTCTCGTGCTTAATGGGAGAATGGATGGGATGTTTGTATGGATGTCACAGAGTATCACCTTTCAGTCGGTGAAGGGGTTAGATCTTTGTCCCGTGAAAAGCTATATCTAGTCTTTGTTTCACGAAAACACACTAAATATTTGGATAAGTGTGTTTCACACGGCCATGGTTTGGGTGTCCTAGCTTTTACCACTTTAGGGGAACTTGGCGAAGATACTTTGTGTTTTTTTCAAGCGTCTGAAAAATTGTTTAGTTAGCAATGACGCTAGTAGTGGTTTTGGCAATTTTGTTTTTCATAGACTAGGAGTTGCTATTCAAAGAGGTGTTGGAGCCCAGCTTGTCGCTAGGTTACCAATCCAGTAGCATTTTAGAACAGAAGAATATTGATTTGATTAAAAAATTAAAAAAATATATTACTTATATTTTATTAATATATTAAAATTAGAAATATAATTTATTATAATAAAATTGTATTAAAACTAATTTTTGAAATATGTCTATTTTCGTCATTAACTACATCACCAAAGACTTTTAAATACCGGGTTACCAAACAGATTTTACGGTTTGTTAATTGCACAGTGCTTTTTAAATTATAGTTTACCAAACGTCATGCTGATTTATTTCCACAGCACAGCACAACAACGCACAACACAGCACAACAGAAAAGCGCTTTTCTAAAATTCACAGCAATACCAAACTAGCCTTAAAACAGGTACCCGGAAATGATAAATTAATCGATCCAGAAATCCCAATCCAATCCCGATTTTTTTTTTTTTTTTTTTTTTTGAAAATAGATACGTATTGACAGAGAGCACAGAAAGTTAATCATATTGGATTAACCTCCACTGAAACAGTTACAGGAAAGCTGTTTAAATTACATAGTTCATAAGTTCTAACATTGTCATAAGCTATTGTTGGAATTCAAAAACTAGGAGCTTGGTCTATCCAGGAGGTTGTGTTGTTGCCTTTCCTTCCCTTCTTTGCCTAAAGATCAGCTATTTTGTTAGCTTTTCTAGCTACATAGTAAAAACCAAAAAAGAAACTAGATTGTCTGCTATATATCTTCTTTACTTCGACTAAGTCCTATGAGCTAGATTGAGCTGCTAGATTAGCAGTTAAGTGTTGCAATTCAAAAAAAAAGTGTGCCCTAAAAGTTAACACTAGTTCTCTCTCCTAGCATGTGCTTGCAGGTGAAGTAGCAGTGAGATTAAAGCGTTGAATGGTTCTACGCCATAAAAATCACCTTTACGTTGAATGGTTCAGCGCTCACAAAAAGCACAAAAATCACACGGATCACAAAAATCACAAAATTTGATCCGATGGCTAAAATTGGTTCCACTGAACCAAACAGCGCTGGGCTGCTAACCTAGCTGCTAGATTAGCACTCCCATGGGACTTACGAAGTAGTCCTGGCTGATGGGGACTGCTAATCTAGCTACTAGATTAGCACCCATCAGACTGAAAGCACTTTTTTTTTACCAAACACTAATTTCGGAAATTATTAACATATATATGTTTTGAAAGTGCTTTTAAAAAAAGGAAAAGCATTACCAAACCCATCCTAATCCTTAGAGAATGGCCAGACTTTGTCATTGGATTGTTGAAACCTTTCCTTGTAAGTACCTCATTACTGCCCGATTATCTCCTTCAATGACCATATTTTGCAAGTTATTTGAGTTGGCCCATTAGTTGCTTGCGCAAAGCTTAGAGCTTCGCTTCTTGACTTTAGAATTTCGAAGATACCTGAGTCTGCTCCCTTGAAAGTTCATGTCTACTTACGAAGGATAAAACCAAACCCTGCATTAGTATTCTCAGATAATCAAGAAGCATCACAATTCAATTTGAAAGTGTTAATGAGTGAGAATTTCCAGTGTGGTGTTGGTTTTATGGTTCCACTGTAACGACCCTCAAGCTCGTCAACGCTATTAGACTAGTCAAGAGACGTTTTAGCCGCTAATGACTCGACTAACTAAATACGAATGTTAATTTATAGGAATTAATATAATAATAATCTAGATACAAAACTAGTATAGTTAGATATATCTCGAAAAGTTATGCGAGATGGACTATTAGAACGTGTAATTCGGACATCGGACGAAGAAGATACGAGACTCGGAAGATAGAGCAAAAATCAGTCAAATACCGTTGACCGTCACCGTTGACCGACGAACCTTGACCTTTTGACTGTTAACCGGAACTTTATTTGACTATACCTTGAGTTGGAAATTGCCTAGCCTTTAGTAGATTCCTAGACATCGAATAATAGAACATAACCAAGGATTAATTAATAAATAATTATGTTTAAGATAGGTTAATAGGTAATTAACTTAATTAATTAAACCTTAACATAAAACCGTTTGAAGTTTATCCTTTTAAACTTAAGAAGGAGTTGGTGTCTAAGAGAATTAGGAGGTGTTGGTTATAAGGGAGAAACTATAGAGTATAGAAATTGAGAAAGTAAAGGTATACATGGAGGGAAGAATTGTGTAGTAGAAAGATGATGTTATAAAAAAAAAGATGATTTTGGTAGGAGGTGTTTGCAAAGAAAAGATGATGATGTTGTGATTAAGAGTTATGTTGAGAGGAAGAGGAAATAAGAGTTCTTGGAGAAACAGTAGAACATAGGGATTATGAAGTGATGGAGAGGAAACCATGGTGTTCTTTATGATGATATGAAGAGCTTGATGTTGTTGATGAACATGTTGTTAATCATGATGATTGATGGAGATAGCGGAAACTTGCTAAATTAACCAAGGTAACAGTTCTAAACGAATCTATAGAGTGATTAATGAATTGGGTAGCTCTTAGATATTGAAATAGAATAGAATCAACCAAGTTCGTGAGATGATGATCATGATTTCATGTAATTATTGTTTTACCTTACTATGATTTCTAGACACTTAATAAAATGGTTTAATCATATTTTATTATCATGATTTATAGTTGTTGATGGTGGTTTTTAGACAAGGGGTAAAATCGTAAAACCCCATGACCTAGTGTTACCCGCAACACATTAAATAAGAGCATTTAACTCAGGTGTAAATAATTAATAGGGGTATTTTTTCAAAATACCGATTAGGTTTTCAACACGTAACCCTAATTCCAAAACTAAGCCGCACCCGCGCACCGTGGCAAAGAATGCCAAACCAAGCCGCATATCGCGTACCATGGCAAAGAATGCTAAAACCAAGCCGCATCGCGCACCATGGCACCAATGCTAAAACCATGGCACCAATGGCAACAATGCCAAACCAAGCCGCATATCGCGCACCATGGCAACAATGCCAAACCAAGCCGCGCACCATGGCAACCATGCCAAACCAAGCCGCACTCTGCGCACCATGGCAACCATGCCAAAACAAGCCGCACATCGCGCACCATGGCAACCATGCCAAAAACAAGCACCATGGCAACCATGCCAAAACAAGCCGCATACTCGCGCACCATGGCAACCATGCCAAACCAAGCCGCACTCGCGCACCATGGCAACCATGCCAAACCAAGCCGCACTGCGCACCATGGCAACCATGCCAAACCAAGCCGCACCCTCGCGCACCATGGCAACAACGCCAAATTCCAAGCCGCTATGCCTTTGGCCCACGCCAAACATAGCGCCTAGGCTTGCAAGACTTGCAACTAGGTCAACATGGCCGCACGTGCCATTGGCACATGCCAACACGTGCCGCAAGCCATATTTCTAAGCCGCTATGCCTTGGGCCCACGCCAAACATAGCGCCCTATGTTTGCAAGACTTGCAACTAGGTCAACATGGCCGCACGTGCTGCAAGCCATATTTCTAAGCCGCTATGCCTTGGGCCCACGCCAAACATAGCGCCCTAGGTTTGCAAGACTTGCAACTAGGTCAACATGGCCGCACGTGCCATTGGCACATGCCAACACGTGCCGCAAGCCATATTTCTAAGCCGCTATGCCTTGGGCCCACGCCAAACATAGCGCCTAGGTTTGCAAGACTTGCAACCAGGTCAACATGGCCGCACGTGCCATTGGGGCACATGCCAACACGTGCCGCAAGCCATATTTCTAAGCCGCTATGCCTTGGGCCCACGCCAAACATAGCGCCCTAGGTTTGCAAGACTTGCAACTAGGTCAACATGGCCGCACGTGCCATTGGCACATGCCAACACGTGCCGCAAGCCATATTTCTAAGCCGCTATGCCTTGGGCCCACGCCAAACATAGCGCCCTAGGTTTGCAAGACTTGCAACTAGGTCAACATGGCCGCACGTGCCATTGGCACATGCCAACACGTGCCGCAAGCCATATTTCTAAGCCGCTATGCCTTGGGCCCACGCCAAACATAGCGCCCTAGGTTTGCAAGACTTGCAACTAGGTCAACATGGCCGCACGTGCCATTGGCACATGCCAACACGTGCCGCAAGCCATATTTCTAAGCCGCTATGCCTTGGGCCCACGCCAAACATAGCGCCCCAAGGTTTGCAAAGACTTGCAACTAGGTCAACATGGCCGCACGTGCCATTGGCACATGCCAACACGTGCCGCAAGCCATATTTCTAAGCCGCTATGCCTTGGGCCCACGCCAAACATAGCGCCCTTGGTTTGCAAGACTTGCAACTAGGTCAACATGGCCGCACGTGCCATTGGCACATGCCAACATGTGCCGCAAGCCATATTTCTAAGCCGCTATGCCTTGGGCCCACGCCAAACATAGCGCCCCAGGTTTGCAAGACTTGCAACCAGTCAACATGGCCGCACGTGCCATTGGCACATGCCAACACGTGCCGCGAGCCATATTTCTAAGCCGATATGCCTTGGGCCCACGCCAAACATAGCGCCATAGGTTTGCAAGACTTGCAACTAGGTCAACATGGCCGCACGTGCCATTGGCACATGCCAACACGTGCCGCAAGCCATATTTCTAAGCCGTTATGCCTTTGGCCCACGCCAAACATAGCGCCCTAGGCTTGCAAGACTTGCAACTAGGTCAACATGGCCGCACGTGCCATTGGCACATGCCAACACATGCCGCAAGCCATATTTCTAAGCCGCTATGCCTTTGGCCCACGCCAAACATAGCGCCCTAGGCTTGCAAGACTTGCAACTAGGTCAACATGGCCGCACGTGCCATTGGCACATGCCAACACGTGCCGCAAGCCATATTTCCAAGCCGCTATGCCTTTGGCCCACGCCCAACATAGGGCGCCCTAGGTTTGCAAGACTTGCAACTAGGTCAACATGGCCGCACGTGCCATTGGCACATGTCAACACGTGCCGCAAGCCATATTTCTAAGCCGCTATGCCTTGGGCCCACACCAAACATAGCGCCATAGGCTTGCAAGACTTGCAACTAGGTCAACATGGCCGCACATGCCATTGGCACATGCCAAACACACACGCTGGTAGCCTAACTTGCAAACCATTCAACCTACCACTAAGGCATTCCGCACATGCCATTGGCACATGCCAAACACACACTACAAAAAATCTTAGCAAAGGCCACTAAAATCTCGCAACTACCTCAAAAAATTAGTTACGAAATGCTTTGGAAACTATGCAAAGGCAACTAGTAGTTTCCGTAAACTTCGGCAATAAGTAGATCGCAACTACTATTTTTATCGGTTTCTAAATATTTTAGCAACAAATATAGGCCAACTATGTGAATACACTAGTGGTCTAATGCTTTAGGAACTAGGCAAAGGAAACTACTAGTTCCTATATAATTCGGCAATAGGTTAATCGCAACTATTGTTCTGATTAATTTCCAAACTCTTTAGCAATAAACATATGCTAACTACACGGAATGCACTAGTAGCCTTAGACATCTGAAACTAAGCTTCGGAAATTATCTGATCTCCCAGATGCTCAAGCCTTCGGGAACTAAGCCAGCAACTATGATTGCCAAAGGTTTGAGCAACCAAATAGCACCAACTAGATTATGTTTACTGTCAAAACACCTATTTTACCTATTGACATTTAGATTAAACTTTCTTGGTTTCGTATCAAAAAAGATTATTTTTGTTTGAACGAGTATATCTCTGCAATACTACATGTTCGAGGCCCATGGCAATTATGTTTTTTTTTTTTATTATTTTGTTAATAACGTGCTTGAAGAAAAAAAATAGCTTGATTTTTTTGTTTTGTTTTGAAGCAAAAAATTAGCTTGATGCTTTTTACTCTTACTTTGAATATTATAATCCGGATGACAACAAATCACCTTGAGTGTGCTTCCAAAAAAGAAAAAACCATTGAGTATATCTTTTTGGATTAAAGAAATTTGCTAGAAATTAGAAGGAAAAAATAAAAATATCCTCCGAAATTTCATTGAGTTTCCATTAATTGAATAAAAATTTGCTAAATATGCTACCACACTCATTCTTGATCTATCTTTTTCAGAACAAGAAAATGTTATTTTTAAGTTAAGGAATTTGAACTACTACTCTTCCCTTTCGTAGGTAAGGAAGTTTAGATCTTTACAGCACCCCGGTTAAATTATCATTCAAGGAAATGGTTTAAGGAAACGTGTGCCTTGAAACAGTCTCAATGTTTGCAAAGGATTAAAAATAGGAATCATGAAAGACTCCTTAAAAGTTTACAAAGATTAAAAATATGAACTCTTCCTGTATTCCCAAATGCCTAGTACCCGATGTCAAGAGTAATTTTATAGCCCAACTTTCGCAGTGATAGACTCGTAATACCCCCACCCTAGTAAGAGAAACGGAGAAACCCGTCCTCCATTTTGTAAGGCATTTGCAGTTGATAACTTACCAAGTCCTGCAAAATATTGAAAGATCAATGAGGTTGCGTTTTTAAAACCACTTCCTTTTGTTGATCATATACATCTTTGATATCGAAAACCTGTTTTGCTTGAAATGTTAACACAAATGATCATTTACATAATATTCTATTCAAGAACAACAATTGTTTTTCCCGGGTTCTAAATCCGACTAGCAAAGTCTATGAACTTCTAGACTCCTGCAATGAAAACATCGTCGTCTCTTGGCAGTCCTATCCACCTCTTGTCAATAGAAGTGAAGTCTTGGAAATCCATCCTATGAACATAAAGGATAAAAATTATCAATTTGATGAGCAGTTTTAGATGTAAATCATTAAGATCCCTAAAAACATTGTCCGAGTTAGAGTAATAAATTGCACATGCTCCAGTAATTTAAACATCAACGAGAGTTTTAGTCGGTAACCAATAGCTTTTTTATACCTACGACAAATACAGTGAATTATCACGACATAATGCACACAAATGAAAATGAGTTAATCGCAAAGCAAGTCGGAGTTCAAGTCTAACAAAAACGTACACAATGGATTTAATTAATTTGAAACTACATTCAAGTAGAATCGCGCAAACATCAGCTGATGTGGTACGACAAAATATTAGATGAGAGGGTAAGGTATACAAAATTTAAGAAAGCATTCTAAGTTTGTGCTACCAGAGGAGTCGAAAAAACAGCATGAAGGACTTGGTTAAATACTTAATAAATGAAAATGTAAGAATCATGGAATATAAAGTAGAGCAAGATCAATTCATATGGCAGTTAAGACTGTATTGTGATTTGTAAGTTTCAAAAATGTAATTGACTAGGTTACTTTCACAAACAGTTAATAGGCATCTACAACATTCATGTAGTTATATAATTGATATACCAATTCAGGATATGCTTATACATATGCGACTCTCCAAAGAGGATCCTCACAAGATCTGGGGACTTAACAGTCGAATACACAGTAAACAATCCAAGTAATCTAATTGCAAACTCAATAATTTATACAAGGGGAGTTGAAGGGAGCTGTCACATCAAAAATATTGAGTCTCAAGAAAGAAACAGGGATAAATTTGTATTAGCTATCGGCACAAAGAGAAGCTTCAGTCCAATAAGCAAACAAATTTGACGAATTACTTGACCATATGTCACAAAGAAAACAAAATAAAAATTCTGAAACTCATGTTGATGCACTACTCAACTTCGGTTCCATTGTCCAACCAAACATCATCATTAATTACCTTTAGAAGTCAGTGGTAATCGATGAAAGGCAAGTTTTGAGCGCGCTGCGAATAGAAGACCATATATGAGAGAGTGATCCTGTGAATAGAAGACCATCTATGAGAGTCCATGAAAAGAAGTGCAGAACAACTATGGATTAACATCACCTACAGAACAGACAAGACCCAAAACACAGAAAAATTTAAACTCAATTAGATTACATAAAATTCATTGTTTGTTATCAATAACTGGTTCATACCTCAACATTTATCTGCAAACCAGAACTTGAATAACACATTAAATCCATATCACTATAAAATCCATATGACTAATTTTGTTAGGGTTTTCAATCTAATATTCTAATTCCTTAACCTCTGATAATGATTTAGAACAAATAACACAAAATGTAACAATGCCTAGATTAGCAAGACAAGTAAGTAGATAAGACAATTGAAATCTAATTCATCAAATCCAGAGAAACAAAACTTTTAAGAAACAAGAAGAGATCTTAGATTAAATTGAAAAGTAAACATATAAAACAGGCAATTGATCCTACAACAATTGATCTAAATCAGTACGACAATATGTTTCTTAAAAACCAATTATTCAACCTACATATTGTATGGTGCAAAATTGAAAGCTAGCTTATAGTACCCTAACCAGCAAACAGATGATATGAATCCATCGTATACAAATTCAAAATTTTAGCAACCTATGCAAGTCAAATTAATGAGAGAAACTGATCAAAACCCATATCACAGTGACAAGATTTACCTCATAAAAGGCATGACCAACACAGGCCTGTGGGGCATATGATTAAACATTGATGAATCTACCAGAAATTTGTCACATCAAAGCCTTTTCCAGCGACCTGATAGTAGACAAACAAAGAGAATTGGGATCAGTAAAATTGAGAAAGCAAAATTACTCCTTCTGCTAAATCGAAGAGAAGGGGAGAGATTGATATGAGACTATGAGAGTTATCTCTAAACTCTGAATCACTTTATATAGTTTTAGAGAGTGTTAAGGGAATTGGGTTTCAAAATCTTCTGTTTCAACAATAACATGAAAATCTGAACCAAAATCACAACCCACACCCAGAAATCAACAACCAAATAAAGGGTTCTATTCAACAATCGATTAAAGAAAAACATTACCGAAAATCGAAATCATAAGTTAAAATTAGAGCAGAAAGTTACCTTTTGCCCTAACTTCGGTTGGAATCCTTCGATTTGCAAGTTTAAACAACTTCTTCATCTGATCGAAGTAGAAGAAGAAGAAAAGAGAAAACACCGGAAATTGGAGTTAAAGAAGATGGCGAACCGGAGGAAGTAGTTGTTGAGAAGAGAGGAATCAAACCAGGAAATGGTGACTAGGGGTATTTGGATAATTGGATTTCAGGGAACTTTGAAGATGAAATTGGATTTTAGGGAACTTTGAAGATGAAAAGGAAGAAAAGAACTAGTGGGACGGAGTGACCTATGTTTCACCCAGCGTATTATTTGGTGTGGCTGGACTATAAGATTGGACTACCTCACTGCCATCGATGGAAGCCACGTATCACCATCAGAAAGATCCAAAGTTTGAAACTCAAGATCTTATGGTTAGAAACCAGATGTTGTACGAAAAAATTCACACCAATTACCAAATCCAATTTTTCGCAGTAAAAAAAATACCTACCGCCCAAGGAAAATTGTGGCGGCAAGTTTACGAACTTAAGCGGGAAAGATTACCGCCAAAGGAAAAATTGTGGCGGCAAGCTAATATCTGAGGTGGCAATCCATGGGACAGATAGTGCGGATTTCTATTGGCCGAAAAAATATCATACGGATCTACTTACAGAGTTGCTCAATTCGAATGCATTATGACCAATTTTACAAGAATTTGCAGCATTACCTAAATCCTTGATATGGTTTCTCCGTTAAGGGTTGTTTTATCGCGTGTGATTGTATTGGTTAGTTTGATTTCCTGCAAATTCATTGTATCCGTAAATTGTAAATTGTTCGGACTCATCGGACATGCTTCGAGATTTACATAAGGCAATTCCAATAAAAGAAATAAATTACCTGACTCTAATATTCCATCAAGATATTCTACGAAACCTTAAAAAAAACCCTATTTCTGCATATTGTATGCGTACCAGGATCCGAGATCGAAACCTGGCCGTGAGTTGACTACTCTAAGTCAGAAACATGGTAAGAACGAAGAATTCATCCATTTATAGGTAAGATTCCTTCGAGATATTCTACGAAACCTTAAAAAAAAAACCTATTTCTGCATATTGTAAGTGTACCAGGATCCGAGATCGAAACCTGGCCGCGATTTGACTACTCTAAGTCAGAAACTTGGTAAGAATGACGAATCCATCCATTTACAGGTAAGATTCCTTCGAGATATTCTACGAAACCTTAAACAAACCCTATTTATGCATATATGTATGCATACCAGGCTCCGAGATCGAAACCTGGACGCGAGTTGACTACTCTAAGTCAGAAACTTGGTAAGAACGAAGAAACCATCCATTTAAAGGTAAGATTCCTTCGAAATATTCTACGAAACCTTAAACAAACCTTATTTTTGCATATTGTATGCATACCAGGCTCAGAGATCAAAACCTGGCCGCGAGTTGACCACTCTAAGTCAAAAACTTGGTAAAAACGACGAATCCATCCATTTACAGGTAAGATTCCTTCGGTATATTCTACGAAACCTTAAACAAACTTTATTTATGCACATTCTATGCATACCATGGTCCGAGATCCAAACCTGGCCGCGAGTTGACTACTCTAAGTCAGAAACTTGATAAGAACGAAGAATCCATCCATTTACAGGTAAGATTCTTTCGACATATTCTACGAACCTTAAAAAAAACCATATTTCTTCATATTGTAAGCGTACCATGATCCGAGATCGAAACCTGGCCGCGATTTGACTACTCTAAGTCAGAAACTTGGTAAGAATGACGAATCCATCCATTTACATGTAAGATTCCTTCGAGATATTCTACGAAACCTTAAACAAACCCTATTTATGCATATATGTATGCATACCAGGCTCCGAGATCGAAACCTGGACGCGAGTTGACTACTCTAAGTCAGAAACTTGGTAAGAACTAAGAAACCATCCATTTAAAGGTAAGATTCCTTCGAAATATTCTACGAAACCTTAAACAAACCTTATTTCTGCATATTGTATGCATATCAGGCTCAAAGATCAAAACCTGGCCGCGAGTTGACCACTCTAAGTCAAAAACTTGGTAAAAATGACGAATCCATCCATTTACAGGTAAGATTCCTTCGGTATATTCTACGAAACCTTAAACAAACCTTATTTATGCATATTCTATGCATACCATGGTCCAAGATCCAAACCAGGCCGCGAGTTGACTACTCTAAGTCAGAAACTTGATAAGAACGAAGAATCCATCCATTTACATGTAAGATTTCTTCGAGATATTCTACGAAACCTTAAAAAAAAACTTATTTCAGATATTGTATGCGTACTAGGATCCGAGATCGAAACTCGGCCGCGAGTTGACTACTCTAATTCGAAACCGGTAAGAATGACGAATCCATCCATTTACAGGTAAGATTTCTTCTAGATATTCTACGAAACCTTAAACAAACCCTATTTCTGCATTAAATATATGCATACCAGGCTCTCAATTCGAAACCTGGTCGCGAGTTGACTACTCTAAGTCAGAAACTTGGTAAGAACGAAGAAACCATCCATATACAGGTAAGATTCCTTCGAAATATTCTACGAAACCTTAAACAAACCTTAATTCTGTATATTGTATGCATACCGGGCTCCAAGATTGAAACCTGGCCACGAGTTGACTACTCTAAGTCAAAAACTTGGTAAAAATGACGAATCCATCCATTTACAGTTAAGATTCCTTCGGTATATTCTACGAAACCTTAAACAAACCTTATTCTGCATATTCTATGTATACAATGCTCCGAGATCGAAACCTGGCCGCGAGTTGACTACTCTAAGTCAGAAACTTGGTAAGAACGACGAATCCATCCATTTACAGGTAAGATTCCTTCGAGATATTCTACTAAACCTTAAACAAACATTATTAATGCATATTCTATGCATACCATGCTCCGTTATCGAAACCTGGCCGCGAGTTGACTACTCTAAGTCAGAAACTTGGTAAGAACGACGAATCCATCCATTTGATTTACAGGTAAGAAATATATCAGAATTGGATAAGAAATATATCACAATTGAACATCCCAGGTTCGAAGATTACCAGAGTTAAAATGACCATATTACCCTTACTATAAATAAAGGTAATAAATATTACGGAGATTGTGAAAATTACTAAACTATCCTTATCTAAAATATGTAAAGTAAATATTACAGATAGTGAAAATGATCATATTACCCTTCATGGAAATTTGTGCAATCAATATTATGGGGATTGTGAAAGTGACATGACTACCCTTATCGAAAAAAAGTAAAGTAAATATTATTGCTTGTGAAAATGACCATATTACCCTTCTTGGAAATTAATGCAATAAATATTATGAAGAATATGAAAATGACCAGACCACGCTTATCGGAAAATAAGTAAACTAAATATTATAAATTGTTAAAATCACCATATTACCCTTACTAGAAATAAAGGTAATAAATATTATGGAGACCGTGAAAATTATCAGACTACCCTTATCTGAAGTGAGTAAAGTAAATATTACAGATAGTGAAAAATGTATGTAATTATTTACAGAGAAGGCGTGCATGTGATTGTTTACAGAGAAGGCTTCGTCTTTGTTTTGCGCTCACCACCCGAGCATTATTTTTGAGCATTACATTTTGTTTTACAACTCTTATGAATGGTTGTCATAAAGTTAGTGTATTAAAGAACCACAAACTTGACAGAACATGTAATAGTGTAGGTATGATTAGTGGTGTGGACTTCCATACAGGAGGTTGAGGATCAAAGCCCCCCCATCCTCATTTCTTCTAATGTTCTATATTTTTACTTCAACAACACGTATAAGTGTTGTTATACATTTTTATTAAAAAAAGAAAAAAAAGCCAAAACTTGTGAACGGAAAGGGTGGTTGATGAGCTAGACTTCCATGCAGTAGGTTCATGTTCGAATCTCCCCTTAACATTTTTTTCATTATCATATTTTTGTGTTCTTCAACAACACTTGTCAGAATTGTGATAGGCTAAGTCACTACATATATGGAACAGAGTTGTTATAGCTAAATGTCGTCACAACTGTTTTGCTTAAGGAGTTGTCGTTTGTTTTCTTAGCGCAACCCATTGTTTCCTAAGGGTTGGCAGTGATGATATACGACAACTCTTCCTTTGAAACCAGTTGTAAAACATAGGACTTTCTACGATGTTTAGAAAAGTGTTGTAAATCTCTAGTTGTAGATGTATATTTTTCCCGTAGTGTATTTAGTAAGATGTATATGCTATTCATTCAACAGATGCATCCAAGTGAACTCCAAAAAGTACTGCGTACAAATTCAACGACAATTCACACAAGTGCACTTTGTAAGATCAACAAGAATATAAGAAGAAAAAAAATAATCAAGTGTCCTGGTTAGTTCTCGTTGCGAAAAAAAATTGTATAGGTAAATTCAAGAGCACATCTTTCTTTTGATTTCCCCCACAACTAAATCAATCTCAACAGATTTGCGTCTAAAAATATCAAACCGATATCATCGAGAATATACTTTTTACATTAACCATTTATGCTTGAGAGTTGGATCATAGAGATAGCATAGAGTTTTTTTATCCTGTGGTCTTTAGGGACGACCCCAAAAGAATTAGGGGCGACACAAAAGACAAAATAGGTTGAAAATACTTATATGCCCCTTCATAATCGGTAGTTTAGGTTTTTTTTTAGCTAACGATTGCAAAATCTCATTTTTGGGGAAACTCTATATTCGGTAGTTATATAACCTAAATTCCCTACCGATTATGGTAGCATTTTTTCCAAAGGTCTACTTTAATCGGGAGTCAAGATAACTTTATTTACTACCGATTATAGGATAGTCAAAATTCAAAAGATAAAGGATTTTATTTTGGGATATTTTATAATCGGAAGTTATACAAACTAAATTTACTCCCGATTGTTTATTAACTACCGATTGTATAGTTGTATACCGATTGTAAAGGGTAGTTTGGCCATTAAAAAAAAACGCCCCGGAAGTTATCTACCGATTATGGATTAACTTCCCGATTATGTCATTTTTTGTCGTTTTGTGTCGCCCCTAATTCTTTTGGGGTCGCCCTAAAGACGTCAGGTTTTTTATTTGGAAATTTATGTTCTAGATGATCAATTTCTTTCATGAAGAACCATAGGAGACACAAAGAGGAAGAGTAGGGAAAGATGAGCTGTCGTGGAGATTTTGGAAGTTGTATTTTTACTTTTTTTTTTTTTTAACGAAATTTTTGGAAATAATAAAAAGTACAGAT